>CACRXP010000355.1:303392-326889 GCA_902702965.1 Spirometra erinaceieuropaei | reverse complement strand
GATTCCTGGTTACTTTAAACTTACTCTGTATTTCGACCCTTTAATTCCCTCAGAAATTAATCGATAACCTGGAGTAACTCAGCCTGTTTGAGATCTATAGGCTCAGACTGTGTATTTTTACTTTCTTACAAGATTTTTAAACTACAGCATATGAGCTTTTATTAAAAAATATTCTGCACCTTATTTCGTTCACGTGAAGACCCACCAGGAGTTAATAACACAACAGAGTACGCGCGAGCACTCCGCAAAGCCGAATTGTTTATCTCTTGTTGTCACTTTTGATAAGTCATGAAGTGCAAGTAAATTACTACAGGAAGGAAAGATTATGTTAGGTACTGCGGACGCAACAGTAATAACTAGGTATTTAAGTGGAAGAATATTCAGAAAAGCATCTCAACGTTCCCTTATTTTCGAACTTTAAAAACTCATAATACTTTCTTTCCTTAAGGGCAGAGTCTAAATATGACGTGTTTCTCTACAACAACATTATGATAGATGAAAGTTTTGCTTATCGCTTAGGGGCAAAACGGTTGAATTTTCAGCAGATCTGACATTTCAAGAGATGTTAAGCAGAATTCTGAAATATGTTTTTAAGTCTATAAGATTGCCTAAGACGAGTCGTAATAATGAAAATCGTGCAGCATAATCCCATGATATTTTAGTCACGTCAGAATGCCGCCTGTTGAACGTGCTTCTTTCCAGCCCCCAGATAGAACTACACTCTGTAAAAGATGCTTCTTGTGCAGTATGAATTCTTTTCACTGATTCCCGATGCCCTTCTAAATTCAAATATCTTTTGTAGAAAGCATACATAAAATTTTCTTCTGTATATTCATTTGGCGACAATTACATCTTTTTGCATGTGTTTTACTTGACGAAAGGATAATTTTGGTCTTAAGAAGCCTCTAATGAAGAGATTGTTTGAGACCGTATAATGTTCATTCATTAAGTACTGTGTCTGTCCATCTGCTTATGTGGCTCATACTGTATACAACATTCTCCGAATCCATTGCAAAATGCTATGAGCACAGTATAAAGACTTAACAGCAGCATATAGAAATGCAAGCTTTTCCTTACACGGAGAGTACATGGCTTGCACTTCGAAAGCCCTGAATGTAAATGCTACGGTGAACCGGGTTCAGAAGTATTCGGAGATTAAAAACATCTTTTTAAAACTGAAAGATAGCCCTTCTTCAAACCTGATATTTGAGGAAGACGTAGTTTGCTACCAAATGAGTACAAGAAAGAATATTTTTTACATGTCTTCTTCGTATATTTGAATTTATAAGGGCACCGAAAGCCAATGAGAGAAATTCATCTAGATAAGAAGACACTTTTTGCATAATGTAGTTTTGCAGGATGCCGGAAAGTAGCTCGTTCTAAAGCCGCATCCAGACGTGACTGTATCTGTTGACGGCTTCGATAATTGGTGGCGGTTTTGCGGAAGTTGGTAGTGACTTGAACGCGTTTTTAAAGGGCAACTGAATTCTCTACGTCATACTGAGGAAACTAAAGGTGCCTGGGTTTGACATACTTCCTGCACAGTTTTAAATTATGTGTGCAAAGCATATCTGTCACCTTGAATTTTCCACCCAAAAGGGATTCCGGAGGCCAAGAAATCCGCTTTTTTGTTGTATAAAATATAGTAAACCGGTTATTTATCGATAATTATTGTCACCCCCACATAGCATCATGATGACATCTGCATTGGTCATTGCAGATCAGACTTTGAATTTTAGGATACGTTGAAGTTACTAAAACATGTGACAATACCGTTTAGTTGAAAATAACCGTCCAACCATCTGTTTCGGGAAATATTTGGATTTAAAAAGGCTGCCCTTTTACGGCAATCTTCCTCGTATTCCTTTCAGGCTCGCTTGTTAGTGACGCAGAACCTCCCTTCGAACTACCTGTCGCATTGGGAGGTAGGGGTTTTTGTTAAGCTCCCGCTGCATAATAAATGACTGTGGACGCGAGATCTCCCATGGTCCATTAAATTCTTGACAAGTGATGCCTTGATAGAGTTTATTTATTGGACGACATCCTCGGAAAAAGGGAGCCTATACTTTCCAAAGCTTTTCCATCCCGCGTCCCACACTGCATTTAGACGGAGAGCTTCACCCTCATCCTCAACAGCCCTTCCTTGTCCTGTTCCATGACGGACGGTTGAATGAGCATTAATCTTCAGAATAAACATCGGAGAATTTAGAAGTTGTGAATGAACCATCAAGGTAACTAATGGAGCAGAACAATGGGCAAATGTTATTCGAGACTCTATGTACTGAAAAGTATCCCTCCAATGCTGCCGTCGCTCTCCTAACTGCCGCCGTAACCACCAGTATTCTGTCAGACACGGACAGTTAATGTCACCAGGCCGCCTCCGTTGCCGAAATATCCCAGCCCACTACTGACATGAGGGCACACGCACACACACATACGCGCATGTACGTAGAGGCAAGCAGAAAACCAAACATGAGATCTTTCATTCACACTGGTTCCCTGCTCCACCCTGGCAAAACAAACGCGCCCAACGACTTAAATGACAGCAGCAGTGGTGCTTTGTACAGTTTATAATACAGGAAGCCTGTTATTTGTTTGCCCTCGGCTCATCATGCCTGCGGACAGGAAACGAAGGGACGGCGTATAACGAACGGATGTAGGAGATTAAAGCAGTGCCGGTCCCACATCCGTAGTAACTGGCAATTTTGGGCCCGGAAAAGCTCGTACCAGCTTCATTCTTTAGTCGATGAATGGCTGTAGCGATTTCACCACGCTTCTGAAAGGAAGCTGTGGGTACCTTATTATAACGGTAGTGACCAGTTGAATAGACGTAGGAAAGTAACGAAAAAAGGAGAAATTGTGAAATTGGGTGGTCAACTGATCACATCACAGGGTTGGGATTTCGAGAAGCCCCTTTTGTTCCAACTGTCTGACCGCAGCGCATATCTATCTGCTTATTATACTAGTCGCTGTATGACCGCCTGTAGTGCTGTAGATCGAGTTCCAAAGCACAATGGAACGAGCATACCACATAACCCGGTCGATGAATGCACCTCTGACATGCAGAATTATAGATATATGTATGCATCGTTTCTTGGTACGTCAGATAATTGCTTTCGTTGGAAATGCTAAAATTGGCTCGAAAATGTGAGGAAAAAACGGAGACTACTGATTGTGCAAGAAGAGTAACGCCGGCGGATTCCGCCCGAGATGATGCAGTGATGTGGAAAATGTGCGGCACCGCTGCGATTGCTTTACGCAAAAAGGCATCAATAAAGGCCTGCAGCATAAATCCTTGCCCATATTTCGACTGGAATTATTGGTTTCGGCTGATCGATATTTCAGTTGCCTGGAACAGGGAGGTTTTGCGGTGGGAGTTAAAACTTGAATAATTCCCCCTCAGCTAGCTGGTTACATGACTTAATGGGAGTTTAACGTGGCCTGGAGAGGACAAGTCCTCTTTAATTATTGCCATTAATTAATCGGCAGATTTTAAATAATTCCTTTTGACCCAACTGCGAAGAACTCGGCGCCTCGGTGGGACTCAAACCCACGACAGAAAGGAGAGGCTTTAGTACAGACAACGCTCTAGCCACCTGAGCTATGAGACCCCACCGGGAGACGTGAGTTTAGTCATAGGATCGAACCCCATCGAGGCGCCGAGTTTTTCACAGTTAAGTCAAGATGACTTATTCAAAGTCGGCCAAAATACCTATTAAATAAGTGGGCCTGGTAGTCATTTCGTGGGTCCTAAATGGATTACTTAGGACATCCTGCCTGGGAAGTCAGTTTACCGTGTCAAATTTGGTGGATTCCAGAGGTTGCAATAGGTTGGGCGGGTAACTTGCCCCAAATGTAATTAAGCTCATGGCTCCCGGTGGGACCTCGTTGCTCATGTGACTAGAGCGTTAACTGTACAAAAACCTGCGAACCTGGAGTAAGTCCATCACCAACAGCGGGAAAAACACATAATTTTCATTAACTGCCGATGGGAAGCTAGTAGTATATTGCAGGGCTACAAGATACCATATTAGCAGCACAGGTACTCGCTAAAAGCCCAAACGCACATGCTTCGCCGATATTCTACCGCTGAACGGCACAGCTGAGTGGGGTTGGGCTCTTCGATGGGTCCCAGAACATTCCCCGTCTGCTTTCTGGTAGAAACTCTAGTCTACCATTTGCTTAGTTTTTAGTTTCCTAAGAAATTAACTGCGAACTTGGAGTATGTAAGTATATACTAAGGTCTATAGGCGCAGAAGGAAGTTTGATGCGTGAATAAATGTTAGTGATGTTAGTGAATATTAGGCGGTTAACCCGCTGTGGCTGATGGACTTCGGCTCAAATATTCATACATTAAGTTTCGGTCTGCGCATATAGATCTTAGTATGTACTGACGTACTCCAAGTTCGCAGTTAATTTCTGAGAAAACTAACAGGCAACAATTTGTAAACTGGAGTATCTACCAGAAAGGAGACAGGGAGTGCTGGAGGCTCCACTGAAGAGCCGAACCCCTCTCAGCTGTGCCATACAGCGGTAGAATATCGGCGAAACATATGTGTATGGGCTTTTAGCGAGTACCTGTGCTGCTGGTATTGTATCCAGTAACCCTAAGATGTGCAAAAACCTTCCCCTTACTTTCATGGCCTCGAATTCCACGGAGGAGGCGAGTTTTTCAAAGTTGGGTCAAAATGAATTGATAACTGAATTCGAACCCTGAATACAAGAGTCGAATTCTTAGATTTTGCTTCCAGATGTGTTACTATTCTCTATTTCTATTCGAAAGCCATATATGGACAAAAAGTCCGTGGTAGCTGCAAAATCAATCTGAAAAAATAATAGGAAATAACCACTGCGCGTTAGGATACTTATTTTACAACATATATAAGACGTTTGTCCCAGAGACTCTGACAAAAAACAATGTCGTGTAACTCATTAGTATCTAGCATTACATGCTGACGTAAAAGTGCAAGCAAAAGCTTTAAGATCTCAATCACTTTGGCAAATGCTCCAAACGTAACATATATTCGCATGAATATTGGAGATTTGAGAATCCAATAAATAAATCTGCGCATGGCGTGTACGGCAATTCAGCAGTGGCTGCGGAACGCTTCACACCAGCCGGTTATCTGCGAGCCCAAAAGCTCTAGGCATCGATCAGCGCTCGAAATCCATTGAGAGGTTCGCATCGAACCTCAGTGCCTAGAGTAAAATGGTAAAAAAACACCTGATTTAAGAATTGATGTCGCGTCGTGAGCGCGACATATGCAGCAAATCCAGCTGAAAGGGACTACGCTATACCACTCCCTCCACCCACCTTATTTTCTAGACGCAGTAATGAACGGAACAGCCAAAATGCCCTTAAAAGTGTTGCTCCTCTCAACAGACGCCACAGTAGGTGTTCGCATTGATAGCTTGTAAGATGGCACAGGCTTGCCCTACGTATCTAGCAGCCTAATGGCAGCTCCGAACCAGGAGTCTGTCCTTAGTTATTCTGCAAAACGGTGGACTGTGAACGGGCGTTTGAAAAAAGGAGTCATGTTTCTTTCAAGCAAACACGTTAGTTGGTAGCATTTTGCAGGCAGTTGTTTCTGCACTGCTGAATGCCATTTAGATTAGGCCAGCCCCTCAGAGCGCTTTGACAGCTGGAAGTGTGCGAGAAAAATGTTCGCCGTAAAGTGCAGGACTTCTTAGCTGTTGAGTAGCTTTTAACAGACCCGACTTTTATGACACGGCTGGGAGGAAGGTAGGTGGTAAGACGGGCGGAGTCGAGCGAAACGGGGGGGGGGAGCGCAGGTTGTGGTGGCGGAGAGTGAGGAAGGAACAAGTGGGAGGAGCATCAGGTTTTGTTTGCGTGTAATGTTCTAGCTTTGCTGACCAAGGCGGAACTTATGTGGCGACAGAGTCCGCTGGCCGCAGGTGAGCCACGCCTTAGGGCAAACATCTTCACCGGGAATGAGACGATGTTGTGCCTAATGGATTCATTCATCGATGTCCCAGCCAGAAAACATGCTAATTACCCCTTTTGCCCACAGGACTATTTACGCCAAAACATACACGCACACAACTAAGGTCAGGCAGCCATCAAAACCACCGGACAAGGCTAGCTTAAGTATGTCTCACACCGCTGGCAGACGTTCGGCCGTTCACACTCCCTGTCACCAGAGCAATGATTCAGTTTTTCCAGAGAAAATAAGCACATACATCTGCGTCTATTCTGGGACATCTAGAATGGCGAGCCTAGAACCAGGATCATTTGTCTGTGGACATGGAACGGACAGTGCGCAAGTGAACACTTTGCCCAGTAGACATTCAAGTCCATTGATGAGCATTTGCATTCGGTGTCTTATCGTCGCTGTAAGGTTAGGGGATTTGGAATGAATTTTATCTTAGCTCGACAACAGCAGCCGGCCATCAAGTGTCTCGGCCGAGTACATATGGCATCCAAGTCATTGATTAAAACATGGGTTAATAGTATTCAGCACGCAAAAGTCTGAGTGGATCGGAGAATATAACGCACCTACGGCTCCCGAAAATAGCTTTACCAGTTATCCCGGACAAGGAGCGACAGCCTGACGTTCGACAGAGCTTGTCTCGCATTCTTTTCGAATAGCATACACACCGATTCGAGTGAAGGGACAGCCTTTGGCATCCACGCCACAGATTATACCACTAAGGTTTGACTAGAACACTAATGGATAGGTACAAATCATCTGCCTTATTGAAGACGCCTGAGGTGATACGGAAGTAAGCTCCCTATGCTATACAAATACAGACAAGGCATGAAGGCAGTTAAACATACACATAAAAGGAAATGGCGAGCAAATTTCGGCAAGGGTCGGTTACGCTGTTCTGGTGCCAAGCGTAAGCGCAATATGGACATTGAAAATAAAATAAACCGAAGGAGGAGGCCGAGATCGCTATCGGAGATAGCCGAGACTGAAGTCCCAGAGGCAACTTGATGTATGACAAATCTGCCGCGAGCTTGAAGGATGCCTAGGATTTCCGCAAAAGACCTTGCTGAGGGGACACGCGGGACAGCAATACCCCAAACCTAACGGTAAATCTAACCGTCACCTCAACAGTAGACCTATTATTTAACGTAGTTAGAAACCTAACACTAATCCTAAACTTCACACTAGACCTGGCCCTAAATCTACTGCAAACCTTAGCCCTAATCATTAGCCTAACCTTAATCCTGACCCAAATCCTAGCCCTAATCGTAACCCTAACCCTAACCTCGACCTTAGCCGAAACCCTATCCTTAATCATAACGCTAGCCCTAACCGTAAATCCACCCTAGCCCTAACCTTAACACTAAACGCAAACCTAAACCGCAATCCAAACAGTAACTCTAACCGGAACCCTTCAACTTAACACAAACCCTAACCCTAAACTCAATTTTGAGCCTGACACTAGCCCAAACCCTAACACTAACCCTACCTCTAAACTGAAACATCAGGTTGCCCTTTTCCGCTTTAGCTTTGTCTACTTGCCTACTAACGATTTCAGCATCCTCACCCGGCTTACTTTACTTGCAATACCCACACTGTGCTTACACTTGGGACCAGGACAGCGTAACTGATTCCTACCCGAATTTCGTCCCATTTAATACAAGGAAAAGACTGTTGCCTGCGTTTGGAATGAGTGGATGGCGTTTGGACATGGTTGCCGGCCAACAACGCCTAGTTTTTAAGCTGCCCCACAACCAGAAAAAGGTTAATTAATTTTCATTCTTGCCGCACAAACGTCTAGCCTGAATTCAAGTGAATGTATCCTCACGTACGCCGGACAAGCCTCTTGGATTGACACCAGAGTAAGTAATTCCACGGGACAAGTTACCTCGCGCTAAATTCCAGGGGTACCTCCTCCCTAGTTATGAATTTACACCTTACGACAACACTCAACCTAGCCCCCTGGAATTTGGCGCAAGACCACTTGCAATTTAAAACTCTTCGATCAGGCGCTCAACTGTTAAATAACGGGGATTGGTGCCGTGTTCCCGAAGTCAAGTGGCATGGATAGGAAGAAATAACAGACAACTATCTCACTTTATGAACATATTTTAAAAATGGGAAAATTTAGGGCTTAAATTCTCCATCTTTTGAGAAGGGTAGGTGGTTAAAGTGCAGTGGTATATCTCCGAAAGCGGGGGGGATGTTCAGCTATTCTTCCCGAAAAGCGAATAAGTATTTTCTAAATTCCTTGGCGGTAAAACAGGAAATCTGGCAGAGGTGGCTGTCTATATTACATGAGGGCTCAGAGTCAGTCAAATGATTTCGGATTTAACTGGTGCATTTCACTAAGGCCGTGACCGTTGGTGAAGGGTTTTGTCTCTTTTTTTATTATCAAGTCTCACAAAGCATCGTACACCTAGTTAGTCCTCTGAAATTGAGGAAATGCTCTACAGATGAAACTCCTGTTCCTGTGACTACTGCACCGACTAAGTTGCCCAGTTTTGATTCATATGGGTGCTCCCGTTTAGCCTAAAACAATCTTTCGTTTGCAGCCTTTGAAACTTCCTTCCATCTGACTTACTCCAATTTACGACAGTAACTTTCAAGGGGATTAAGAAGTTGGAATTTAAAAGCCGGAATACCCACAATGGAATACCCGGCAAACGCTGGGCGACTCATTGCTTATTCGAACCCCTTGAAACGGCATCATTTAGCGACAGAATATCGACAAAACCTGTGTCTGGACTTTTAGTCAATATCTGTGCAGTCAGTGTGGTAAATCATGCCACATGTAGATGATTTTTAGCATTTTCAGGAACTGGGACAGCTGTTCCTGAATGTTGCTATTTTTACTGAACCAACACCAGAGGACTACAAAAGGTCCAAATTCATATGAAGGTTTTCCTCTTACCGTGAAAGTAAAGTGTCGCGGTCCCAAATCATAGTCCAGCGGAGCTTTGACCTTCAGCAGTCCGGTTACCTGGTCCAGACTGAAGTACTGCTGAGCAAAACTCTTGTCGCTGGGCGCTATGAGATATGTTACTTTGGCATTAACTCCCGTGTCAGCATCCGTTGCATTTAGCTGCAGTACCGGACTTCCAACGGTTGCGGTTTCCAGCAAGTGACCACCGGGTGGGGTGTAACGCACCGAAAAACGATCCCGCAACTTATCCTCCAGCGGATTTCTTTGATTGCTCTCGTAAACAGGACTATGGAAGATGGGAGCATTGTCATTGACGTCCGTTATGTGGATTTCTAACGGAATGCTACTCGAGAGCTGGGGGTTTCCAGAATCATAGGCCACGAGGGTTAGATTGTAGACGGCCACCGTCTCTCGGTCCAGTAGGATATTAGGCCAGATGCGTAATGGTTGGTGTGTAGTATATCCACCGCGCATTTGATTATCATAATTCGTGCCCACGGCAAAGTCCACAGGACCTGTGTCTCCAGCAGCTGCACGGTTACTGCCTCCATGTAAGGTCAGATCCACATCTTCCAGCCGAAAGGACTCCGATCGTGTGCCCTTGAGCGTGTAGGAGACAGTTCCGTTGAGCCCGGCGTCGAGGTCAACTGCCCGCTCCAATAGTTGAAACTGATCTGAGCTAGGAACGAAGTCATTTGCATCCAACTTGTAACCACGCAGCCTATCGACCTCCGTAGAATGGAAGGTTTCCACGAAGTTGACAATCAACTTGTTGTGGCCAGGCCATCTGGGAGCGTTATCGTTGATGTCCAGTATCCGAAGCAGGATCTGTTTGCGGTTGGTGGTTGCGTCTGAACGCATTGTACCACCGGATGTGTCACCTGACACGCCCGAGATCTGAGATTTAATGAGGATATTTAGGGGTTTGATGCAGGATTTCGTGGTGAAGGAGAAGTCCGTCCCACGAGGGGAAGAGGATGAAGACGAACCGGCAGCAAGCGTTCCACCAGGCAAACGTGCACCACCGCAGAGGGCTTCTCGATCAATGCGGGCACTCACCGTGAGAACACCCGACTTGGGGTTGAGAGTGAGCGATCGTGCGATCGTATCTGACCCCATAATGTGGAATGTTGTTGAGTTGGGTATTTCAGCGCCGAGGAGGGCAAGCTGATTAAGGTACTCTGACACCCCACTAATCACCGTCCGTATGGGGCATTCCTCTACGACATCAAAAGTGGACACCATGGGACTCAGATGGCTTAAACATTTTCCAAGCCCGAAGAGGAAGAGCACTAGAACAGACAGTGGGACAGCGGTGAGGGGATCCGGTCGAGAGGAGCAGGAAGATTTCATCTTTTGCGAAAAGTTAAAGTACGCTGACAAGATGAAAAATCGAGTCCACAGAACTAAGTCTGACTGATTATGAAGAGGCAGGAAGACCTGAATTCGTTTATGGTTTTGACTTGTCTGCGTGTGTACGTCTGGGATTGGCAATTAGGCGAAAAAGGTCCACGTGCCGATTCACACAAAATAACGCTATGGCTGGCGTGTGACACTGGTTACCATAATTACGCTGTTTGCACCAATCAGCGCGGACGCAAATGACCAGTGCAGCCATTGGGTGGTTTATGTAGGCTTTATATCAGTGACGCGGCAGAAGTAACCCCTCAAACTTTGCTTATGAAAAGGGCAAAAATATGGGGAAATGTACTAACCAGAGATGCCAGTAGGAAAAAAGGCAAAAGCCGCAATGTAACAGCTGGTACTTTGCAAAGACAGTCCTTCTCCTCGGTCGATTGACGTAGCCACTTTTTCAACTGGAGCATCTATTTGTTTCAGGGAACTTTGAATTCGAACTGATAAACAACCAGATAAGTTTACTGTAAAGAATGCGAACAGTATGTCATTATAAAAATGACACCGTATCACTCATGTAAAATGTGAAAGGAAGAGCGCCAACAGTTCAGCAATCGACATTCTCAATTTTGCTTTTTAGGCTGTTTGTTCTGCCTAGTCAGATGTATTCCAGGTACTAATGCACGCGGAAAGTTCTTAAGAACCTGTAAGAACCACCCATCTTAACGTGAATGATCTCAAAAGCAACCGTGTTCTAAGCGTCCAAAAAGGATCAAACAAAAAATAATTGACCAGAAAACTTGAGTGTTCCTAAATTTCGATGATTTCAAACACCTGAATCAGTCAGGAGGTAGAAAGCAGATAACAACCAAAAGATACCAGCTTGTGAGAATTTCAAGTTTTTAAATACTTCTCCGTCCGTTTTGATGACGTCAAAGGGTTGATGTATCAAGCGGGTCGAAATAACGTCTTTGCAAATACTTTCATGATGACCTGTTCGGACCAGACTGGCAAGAGAGCATATAAATGGGGAATGACTTTCGACGTGAAATCATCTAACTACGCTCTTTAGTTGACTTTATTTAACCCTGGCGAAAAATAAAGGATATTAGAAACTGTACTCTAATCGAGTTTGTGTCATGTTTACCCTTCCAAGTGAGTTACTAAGCTAAGTAGTATTTAGATTTTAACTGACGTCCACGAAAACGAAACAGTATTCACGCGATTAAAATGCGTTAGGGAATTGTAGCATAAAACATGTCATTGAATATATGGATGTAAATAATTGCCTCTTTTAAGACGATGATAGAGATTGGCAGTCGTTTCGGTATGAAGATATTTAAACACAATAATCTGCAGGTCGGTGTACATTCTGCTTTTGTTATTCAAACAGTTTGAATTCTTCCAATGTAAGTTCTGATAGTCGTTGCCTGTTTGCAAATCTGCAGTACACCAGTTTCAGGGAATCCTCACCGGGGTAAGATGCCGATGTGTCTTTACGTCATTACCACTAAATTACCAAGCCAACGTTAAGAAGATATTTTGCAACAACATGGCCCGAAATAAGTATAGGTTAGTAATTTGGACAACTGTCCCAGAGTCAATTTACTGTGCGTAGTGGAATTTTAGACGCGAAAAATCATCTTGATGCCCATGTATAATTAATACGTCCAGATAGGTTCACGTCGACCCAGAACAACTGCATCTGCAGAACGATCATCCTTAGCTTAGGCCTTCTAGAGTTCCGACTTGTGTAAACTATTTTCCTAAGGCACTGTAAAGGACACTAAAATGGTGAGTGTTCATGTAATAATCAGCAATAAATTAACGGAAAATATTACAATACATTGGGGTTGAGACAGCTCTAGGCTTTGTCGGACGTAGTTTCCTTGCATTAACAGGTACGTTGACCTGCCATAAAGTCGGCGGGATGATATAGGACCTCCCACTCGAATTTATTTGAAACTGAAATATAAAGTGCTCTGAGTAAAGGCGCAGTAATTTCCCAACCATAAGACCATGTAGTCTGGACGAGGGATCAGTCTATTAATTGAAGACCTTGCGTTTATCTCTAAGCGGAACCGGAAATGTTTGCTGAAAGGATTTACCCTTTAAGAGGAGGGATTTTTAAGACCTTGAATATCGGATTTCCTTCAGTGGAGTCTTTAATTGAACCACATGTAAAAACGCTGATATTCTACCTTTTGGATTGCAATCTCAATGATTTACCTTCTAGTTATAATAGTTGTCTGAGTTGTTGGATTTTTGAAGGATTTCATTACCATTCAACCTCAAGACGCAGGCTTTTAGTGTACAGCTTCGACTGGCACCTGACAGTGGTCAGACTGTACCAGACGTTTTGCGAACAGTCCTGGTGCGACTTGCTCTTAGTCTATTTTAATCGAAACAACCTGTACAGTGAATGCATATTGCTATATTTCCTCAGAATTCTCATCGAACAATGACTTTGAATGAGATTAGTTAGACAAAACGAGGTGCTGAGGTTTCCTCAGAGGTACACTCTTTTGGTCACAAATAATAGCGACAGTAATTATTTAACTGAGGACCCGTGTGTATACTGTCAACGTCAAGCTACCATCACTACTGGCATAAAAACAAAGGTCGTTGAAACGCCAGGGGATGTCAGTAGTCCTAGGCAATCACTCAGGGGACGAAATATCACCGAACAACTTGAAGGAAATAAGACTGAAATGGTAACCAGTTTCTGGATTACATTTTGTGCCGTTTTCTTTTACTGCAGGTTCCTGTATATTGTCATAGTGGAAAAAATCCTCGCCAAAACACCCAGGAAAAAGGACGAATTGTTGTACTTAAAAGTAGGAACGAATCCAAGTTACTTTCATTTTCACCACTCTAACCAACAAGATCAAAGCTCTACCAGGTACTACTCGAAAATTAATTTCAAATAGGTACCACTCGTCTACTGTTTACCCTGTTCCATATTTAAATTTTTAAGCCGAATTTTTAGTCCGTACATGAGTGCGGAGATTACATTTGCGGCGACCAAAGTTGTTTTTGTGTTCCTATTTATTGCGCTCGCGTTGGCTGCTAGGACGACCTATAAGACGCTTGGACAGGCGTGTAGACGCAGTGGCGGAAGGGAAAATTGGGTCCTGCAACTTCCTCCTTTTAAATGACCTAGTGAGCGGTGCGATGCATAGGGGGTTGGGGCGGGAAGTAAAAAGTCGATGTCCTGAGGTTTGCATCGTAGTGAGGAGCACTCAGGCGTGCACGTATGCAGTGGAGATGCACGTATACTGTAAATGATGCATAAATAATGTGAAGGCCTCAGCATCTCACCACAGTCCACCTCACTATCGTCAGTGCCGTCGTTTGTACACACGGAAGTGCCGTAAAGACGAGTTAACAGACCCTCTTAATTACTCATGTATCCCTGGGGAGCACTGGGGGGCTGCATCAGCAACACTGACGACGTCGCCCTCGTCTTCGTCGCCCTCGTCTTCGTCGCCGCACTCCCTCCCTCCCTCCTCCTTCTCCTCCGTCCGCTTATCCTGCTTATCTTCGTCTTCCTCTGGGTCAACCGGTTAACGTGGCTTTTATTGGCCAAGAGGGAGTTCCAGCAGCACACTATAGTAACACGTGAACTGCAGCCTGGATGTTAGGAGCACAAAGAGCTTACGTATCCTTATTTAGGTTATCATACAGGGTGCCTTTGAAAAACAAAACAATCCACACTCCTTAAGTCGGCTAAGAAATGTGTGCGGGCTAAACTTTTGCGGTGGCAGTTAGAGCGTTAGCTTGAATATAAGAGTCGTTAGCAGAAGTCTCCCCCATGAAAAGCGTGTAGTGAACATTTTAGAGGTATAGCAATAGGTGACTCCTGGACTCTGTGGAGTATTGTTCTAACTCTTTTACTCTCGGTCCAGTCCAGCGCCAGGGTCACTTGCGGATTATTTTTGAGTGCCGCCGCGAACTTTCCTCTCTGTGGGCTAGTTTAGATCATTAATTTTATGCCAAGAATAGCAAATTTACCTTTGCGATAAGCGAGATTAAGTAATTCATTGGCCGTCGCGTGGAGGTAGTTCTCATCGATCTGTGTGCACTTCATGGCAATGGGGGCATTTCCTTTTCGCATCAGATCTCTCGATCCAGGGGCCTCGTAGATGATCGCATGAAAATGAGCAAGTCCGTGACCTCTGCCGTTGACTCATTTTACACTGATCGCCTATCGTGACCTTGCTGCCAAATTTTTCTATTCTAACCCTGAGTATAGGTCACTGTTGCGGTTCTGAGATGGAGGGAAGATCTATTTACAGGGTACCGTCGCCTTCTTTTGTTTAGAATTATGCAGGGTTGAAGATGTATAATAATGAGATTCCTTACAAATTATATGCAAATTAAAATTGCCTTATAAGCTAAAAAATTTCTTGCCGACCAGGAACCCTAGATATTTTCTGTCTCAACGTCTTAGTTATCCTTATTATTTAGGTAAAACAGCATCGCTGAGGGGTTGTTGAGCACGATGAGAGCTCTTGGATTATCAGCTATATTAAAAGAGAAGTATTGGGATTTTTTTCAGTCTTACATCTGGGGTTAAAATACAGCTGAAATGAG
Organism: Spirometra erinaceieuropaei; assembly: GCA_902702965.1. NCBI lineage: Eukaryota > Metazoa > Platyhelminthes > Cestoda > Diphyllobothriidea > Diphyllobothriidae > Spirometra > Spirometra erinaceieuropaei. Next base: position 312,060 of record CACRXP010000355.1, on the reverse strand, counting down.
GCGGAATTCGGAAAAGTTTCGAATGGGCATCAACAGGGGTTTCATTATCATTCGCATAGTGGGTCGGACACAGGAATATAGACCCCGTGCTATAGAAGGCCTTGCTTGAAATTTCGGGGTACGTACCCTCATGTCCTGACTTCAACCCTGACCCTAACCCTCCCAGCCCAAACCTTCCTAACCCTAACCACACTGGGATTTAGCATAAAACTGGACCGTTGCTGGTCCGATTTCCGACAAAGAAATCCTATATTGCGACACCTTTCCGTCGAATCTGTATTATCATTCTATCTCTGAGTTACTATACACCTTCCGGATCGCAGCTTCTGCCTGCTCAGGCACGATTTTCCGCCAGCACATGTCGCTGGCCAGACGAACCACGAGTCCACTTTGCCGTCTATAGGTACTGAGACCGGTAACTTCTGGATCAGTGATATACCCTGATCTGAAAGCCCCTCTGGGATCGTCTTCGGAGTGAAGCGCAAGCAATCTTCACCAGTTTAGGGCGTTTTCAAACCGCCGAAAAATAACCTATTGAAGATACCGTGCCGTTGTTGCAAGCTCATTAAAGTCTTCTCGTTCGCATGGTAGTCACTATCCGACAATAACTCCAACCCGAATGAACCATTTATGATATAGTCGGCAACCTCGGTGGGTTTCGGGTACGCGACGAAAAAGACATGGCTTGAATACAGTCAAAATCCTAACGTTCCGAGCCACATAAATTTGATTGGGAATCTTGAATTCTTCACACTGCCTATAACACGCAGAGGTGGCCGAGTCGCTCGCAGTTGGGTCAATCAAATTACTTAAGTTATTCAGAAACATGAAAATATTATTCTTTGGGTTAATCACCAAGGGCATGTCTTGGACCCACCTCTGACCTAAGTTAATTGGATAGTCCTCTCAGGGCTCGTTAGTAGCCGAGTGTATACGATATCTCCCCAAAGTTTGCTGCGGAACTCTGATAAGCTGGTTTCGACTAAATAACACGGGGTTTTATTCCAAAAGGACTTTTGTAATCCAGTAAATATCACAGAGGGGCTCTTGAACAATAGAGTGTTACAAGGCGAAAGCTGTGGAAAAGTGTAGCAAGTACGGAGCTGGCAAATGTTACTTAGGCTGTGATGTGGAGCACACAACATTGGCTTCAGGTATCAGTTTGCCAAAATGTCCATTTATAAAGTGAAACCTGAATAGTCGTGCTGTATTGGCAAGGAAATAAATGAACATTTCTATTTGAAGTTAGGTGAAGTGTCAGCCACAATTGGGCCGTTTTACTCAGGAGTAAATTAATAGTCGTTCTACATAACCGATTGCAAGCGGTAGACACTGCGGCAGAGTCGATGCTAGTAATATTTTGGCTCATATTTGATAGTGGAATTCGTGCGGGAGAACCAGAAAAATTTATCTTGGGTCAAACAAATGGAACTTCGTTAAAGTACGCACCCTCATCCTAAATAGCCTTGTCTCAAGGGATTTCAAAGTAAACCTTTGGCTTTTATAGGCATGGCCGCGCTTATCACCCCTTCCGCAGGTCCTTGTGAGCCAGCGCCTATGTGAAAACCCTTCCCACGGATGACCCACCCACGACATGGTATGCTTTTAAAGACGTCTCAGAGGTGTCCAAACACACAACTGCGGAACCAGGCGTTGGGAGTGCACACCGATCCAAGGCTACCGTGTGCAACTGCATCATGAAGATCAGGGACTTATTAAAACGCCGGCTGAAAGTCCGGCATACCGCTTAATATCCTTGTAATTATGCAGATCGACCTGAACGCAAGGTAAAATCGTTCATACAAAGCATAAGTTGGTTGTGCCGCGGGGCGAAAAATCATCAAAAACGATCGCTCACAACTTTGGAATCAGCCACCAATTCAATTCCGTTTCTGATGTAAACTCAGTCAACCGACACATTTATCTTGCGCCCGCGTCCAGTCCTGCGCAGTCACCTCCACCCCTGAGCAACTGGTCGTTGACTAGTTTCTTTATAACTGTTACTGCCGACATCTCTGACTCATTCATGAGTTCAAAAGCTCGGGAAAATGAATAAGCATTTCTGGTGATCGACCGATTTCTTTATTTCTTACAAATACCGGCCTTGGGGACTGTGTACTAACCTGTAAAGAGGATGTTATACTTTAGGCTGAGGTGATTCCAAACTAACAGCACAGGTACTAGCCAAAAGCTCATACACCTGTGTTTCGCCGATATTTTGCCGCTATACAATACAGCTGCGAAGGGCTCGGCTCGCCAGTGGGTCCCCCAGCATTCATTGTCTGCTTTCTGGTAGATATTCCAAGTTAGAAGCTGTAGCTTTTTAATTTTTTTAGAAATTAGTGACGAACTTGGAGTAGATCAGTATATTTAAGGTCTATAGGATCCGATCTAAGTGTTTAAGTATGAATATTTGGATCGAAGCTCACCAGCCACAGCGGATAACCACGTAATATTCATTAACCGCGGACAGATAGCCAGTAGTATACTAAAGGGTAAGGTGATTCCATTCTAACAGCACAGGTTATACTATTCACTTTTCAAAGTCGGATGAAACAATCGCAATAGAACACTACTGACAAAAAACAAGATTACGAATTAAATAGACAAGGTTGGTAAGGAATAAAAACAGGACTATCCGCGTCAAGAAAGGCCATAGTAAAGTCGACAGAATTGGATAAAGTGGCTTTATATCCTCCATCATCTTCATTTGACCCTCAGCCACGGGGATTTCAAACCTTCCACTACATCGAATGCCTATTCTGAAAAAAACCTGGTTAAAACTGTTACTCTTCGGTGACTCATTACTTCCAAGAAATGAAATAATTCTTCCGCATATGCTACTCAAACGAATTAGACACCAGTTCATCGAACATAATTTTGCTATAAGTATGGCATTTCATCTGGCAGACTTTTCAAACTGAGACAGAGTGCTTCTCCTTTTTTTATCATTAGTGGACGTTTCTATCCTTTAATGAAAGAACTTAACTACCCTTATTTTTTTATAATGGATTGGATTAGTTGCTCAATAGTGCTAGTTGGTGATAACCTTAGGTTGACACAAGCAACACCTTTTCGAAAGAAAATAAAGTCCATGCTAATAACCGAACCCGGCTACTGGATGCATTTACCTTTGCATTTAACCGAATTTCAACATCACAAAAAACCGCAATGTGCGGATTTAAAGGTGCCATAAATTTTACGATCTCTTATTCAGCAGCGAACGGTCATTGCATATTCAAAAAACTGGCGGTTTATTAAGAAAAAAACCTAGGGCAAGCAGACGGGATACATACACAAAAGTCAGGGAATGTTGATCAGACATGCGGTTGGGTCTGGTGCGAAGCCGGAGGTTGGTGAGTTTTGATCACAGCAAAAAAAACTCGTCAAGCGTGATTGGGGTTACACAACATGCAACATGTTAGCCCGGTGGGGGGCGAAGGAACGAGAGAAGAAGAAGGATTATTCCTTACACTGGCTCTCACCAAGTGAATCACGTGATCAATTTGGTTACGCAGGTCTGGTTTTCTCTTCCATATCGTCGCGGTTTCCTGAAAGTACAGGTTATGCTCAGTTGCCGCTGGAAGTAGGGTCTTAGAGAGTACCATAGTATACATAACGTGGCCAGTATTCACCGGATGCGTGTGTAAAGTCACATCTATGAGATCATTAAAGCCTTATGCTTTACCATGTTTTTCCTGTTCAAATTTATTCAAAAAATATGTTTGATTAATTTTGTGAGAATACTTCTTCGCTGAAAACATCTGGCCTTCACACGTATAAGCGTAATATTTATCTGTCAGCTCGAAATCCGTCATTCCATATTGACCTACCAGATGGTTGTTAGTGAAGAATTACCCACCCGTAAAGACCATTGAAAAGTGAAAAGTAAGTAAGTAGATGTGCTATATTATGTGCTATCCAAAGGGCCCCAAGGTTAATGAGCATATGCCATCCCATGATCAGCAAACCATGGACCTCGAAGCCTGGTATGCGCTGGAAATTTACCGGCATCCTGATCAATTGTTTGTTGTGGACCAGGGTTGTGAAGTTGTGCACTAAGGTGCGGATTCGGCCGCCCCATCCACCTCCACCCTCCCTGCCTACTGTCTCCTTGTCTGTTTCTTGACACCGGGCACAGGCAGGAGGGGAGGAAGGAGTGCGGTAGATGCTTCGCAAGCCCACTTTCACAATAAACTTATTCACGCCCAAGTCACCGAGCCTGTCTCAGTTTACTGTGGAGCACACGGTGGACATCGTCGGATGCGACGTCATCATGTCAACCGAAACTCTGAAATGCGTTTTCAGTCCGAAAATGAAACTTGGGTAGGATTACCAGCAGAAGCGAAGAGATGAGTCGCACGAAGCAGTCGTGAAGAAGGAGACATGATCGCCGGAACAAGAGCCTTAATTGCCTGACGTTTCGGATTCCTGCCCGACTTCATCAGCAGATACGGGGAGTTCATGTACCAGAGACTTTATTATTCATAGGATGCGGTAACCATGCGACCGCATACCTATGTAACTTCATGTTTTCCCTCTTCATCAGGGATTGCTGCACTTGGTGTGCTGACTTTTCGATGGTTGACATTCGCGTCGTAAATCGATGCAATTTCCTCATGGGTGTTGAATGTTGGTGTGATGATTGCTCTAACGTTTGACCCAACAACCCTGACGTTGGGAACAGTGCTTGCCCGTGCGCTCCACGTGGGGCTAATTACTCCGCCTAGACGAAGCCTCAGCGCTGAGTATGGAAGGGGAAGATCATGGCACTTGTTAATTGATTGGGGCCCGTAAACCATGATTCAAATAGCTCCCGGTTTACGCGGCTGTCGAATTTGAATGTATGGCCGTATATCGTCGAGTAAGCCGAAGCTTGAGAGCTGGCGACTTCACTGTTGCCGCGTGTTCGGACATTCGCGTTTGAAGCTGTCTTCCGATTTCTCCGAAGTAGTTTCTCTGTCCGTAACTACACCAGATTCGATAGACAAATCCAGAAGTTTCTTGCCTGGGCAGTGGGTCCTTCGGTTTCAGTTTCTGACGCCTGGTGGCTGCCTTCGGTCCTTATTCAACTCCAAGCCAAAAAGGCAGTCGAAATCTTCCATAACGTTCTTGACATATGAAAACGCTCGCCAAAATCTGAGGTCCGTGCCGGTTGGCCTATCGTCGCCTTTGCTTGTCCACCGGTTGAAGAATTTACACGCCTATCCATTGGCTTTGACGACCCGTCGGAGGTTTTGTAGCTCGGCAATCTTGTCTTCCGGCTCACTGCAGTGCGCTCCGACACGCCGATAGAGCGTCCTTACACAACTGCGTTTGTGTCTGACTGGGTAGTTGCTGTTGAAGGTCAGTACTTGCATCGCATTTGTCACTTTCCTGAACACTTAGGTCTTTAATCCACTTCAATCTTTGCGGTATACGAGGACATCCAGGAAGGCCAGCTGGTTGTTCTCTTCCTCCTCCACCGTAAATTGTATGCCGGGGAAGACCGCAATCAGACGTCTCTTGATTGTCAGCAGTTGATTCCGGTCGATAACGACAAAGGCTTCATTCACATACTGGGCGCAGAATTTCGGTCTGTGTTGTTGGAAGACCAGCGATTCTAACCGTTGCAGAACCGCTTCGGCGATGAATACCGAAATCGGCGAATCCATTGGTGTGTCCTTCACCTGTTCGTACATTGTCCCGTCGAACGTGAAGTACTTCCTGAGACAGAACTTCAGAAGCAGAAGGCCTCGGGCAGGCCCAAGACAACTCTTCGTTCCCTCATATTTACTTTGTAAGAGCAGCTCGATGTTCTTGATCAGCAGGTCGTAGGGAATAGAAGTAAAAAGGGACGTAAAATAAAAAGATACCATGATTTCATTTGGATGGAGGCTTACCCCATTATGTTTATCCAGGAATTGTGCTGACGAATAGACCGTGGTGTCTGACTCAGGGGCCACTAACTGGTGACGTGTCAGAACAGCCATTTTGCCAGTCCGTACGTTTGAGTACCTTTGAGCAACACGGTGGGTCGGAGAGGAGCACCTATTTGTGAACCTTAGGGAGGCCACAGGATCGGACCAAAGCTGTGTATTAGGGTCCGGCCACACATCTGGCGGTCGCTGTTAATGCACCTGAGTTCTCCAGAGCCAAAAGCATGACATAATTTTCGCGTGTCATCGTTTTTACGGGGTTCGTTGTACAGGGACGTAGAACTGTCGGTCCCCTAGTGAACTCTTGGTATTTTGAATGTAGTCTGTCCTGTCCAGTACAACCGTAGGACGTCCCTCGTCCGCTGGCGCGATGACCAGGTCTTTGTCGGTCTTTAGTCCCCTAAGCGCATCACCACCGGCCTTGGAAAACATTTCCCGCGACCTGTGGGCCATGAGGAGAAACGACACATGGTGTCAAATGAGTCCCTTAGTCTCCTCTGTCGCTCCCGGCTGACTAAGGACCGATTCCACCGCATTAATCATGTTAACAGATTTGGCGTCAGCAGTGAATGAATGCCGTAAAACCTGCACCTGATCCTTCTCCAGCTCTTCTGACGACAGGTTGGGCACCACCTTATCGTTTTGGGCAACCTTGAATGGGTAGCTGTCGGAATTTGTTATCCGGTTCTGAGTCGCGTATTGTTCTCTGTTCGCGGGTTCGTTCAGTCATCCCCTGTAGGAGCGGATTTGCGCCAATCTCAACCATGAGCTTATAGCATCTGGTCCTCTTTTGGTCAATGCTCCGACAGTGCTTGTGAAGTCTCACATGGCAATCGTGGAGGAGCACTCGGATTGTTATGTTAATTATCATGCAGCATAATCCCAGGATATTTACAATGAGTGACCGATCTCATAAAATATTGACTGAAACTCTGAAATGCGTTTTTGATTATGTAGGATTACTCAGGCGCAGTTGTAATGCTGATTATCTTGTGGCATGATCCTATAATAATTCGCGTTCGGCAGGATGTCAGCTTTTGAATACATGGCTTTTCAATCTTCTGTAGAAGTCGAACTCGGTAAAAAATGACTACTTAATTAACATGCATTTTCCCACTGATTTTCGATGGTCTTGCAAATTCAACTATATTTTATAAAATCCACGAACAGAAATATGCTTCCTTTCAGTCGTTCGATAAAGAATCACGTCCTTTTTATATTTTATGCTCGAAGAAGGAGTATAAAGATTTCAAAATGTTTTCTAACTGCCTGATAATTTGGAGCCTGATCAGTCGTTGCATTAGCGTTTAGCGATTTAAGTCTACAAGATACATGCGTTCCACGTAAAAATCGCATATTATTCTATGCCTTTAAAAAGACATCATATATGGTTCGTAAAATTTTGCAATGAATGCAGGCTAGTTTGCAAATTACATGAAAAGCAGTGGAAAATGGACAGACTATATGTGTACTATATAGATACTGTATGTGTAGGCATGGTGCGGTCCTGAAAAGTCCCATGAATAGAAACATTTACGATACACGAGATTGAAAAGCAATGTATTCAAAAGCTGACATCCTGTCGAGTGCGAATTATTATAGGATCATGCGCAAGATAATCAGTACTACTACTGCGCCTGAGTAATCCTTCCTAATCAAAAACGTATTTCAGTTAACATTTCGTGAGATCGGTTACTCACTCTAAGTCACGGGAGGATGTTGGATTCTGACTGAGCTTCTTTTTGATTGTCTGAATAAACCACGCTGCGCAAGAAATGACTACATAAGTTGTATGCATTCATCGTATTGATTTCCGATGACCATATGAATTCAAGTGTATTTTATAGAAAAGTTAGGCAGAGATATTTTTGTACTTATTCGATAACAGATTACGTCATTTTTATGTCTATGATTGAAGACAGAGCATCATTCTGTTTTAAAAGTTCTCAATAACAAGATTTTTGGGACCATGGACTGTATATTCATACAGTATCACACCAGCACGCCTATATATATGCTCCTTGTAAAGTGGATAGAACAGTCTACATCCATGGTAAAATTCAATGAGTCCTGTGCGATATCAGCTCCATAGCGTATAGAAATCTGTGAGATGGAGCTTCCCGAGCGGTGTTATGCGGTATGACTAGCTGTGGATAGGGGTCAAGCCAGCTAATCCATGTTCACTTGCTTTTGTCGGCAGTTCAGATCCGTCAATTTCCCTTCATTAGGTGACTTCCGGTGGGAGTTCTAAATCAGAATTGCAAGATAAAATAAGACCAACGCCGTGGTATAGGGGTGGTCACCGATCGCCTTATGGGACATATTCGTCCCGTTATACCATGGGGCTCGATCTAAAATGTCACCGACAATCGCATATCGGTTATTATTTTAAACCGAATGACCACCAACAAGTAGAAGAGACAGGACAGAGAGCCCCTGACTCAATGTTTAGATCGTTGGACTTCTGCTCAACAGAATGTGGGCCCGAGTCCCTGAGGTTCCAAAACCTGGGATTCGGTATGGTTTGGCTGCTGACGGCTAATAAGCCAAAAATGGTTATTCCCGTCTTCCTTGTGTCCATCGGTAATGCCATTCTGACTATAACCGACCGTGTTCACTCTAACATCCACATATATATTCGAACGTTATGCCTACGTGATTTTGCATATTTACGATGCCAAGCGACGGTACGGGAGCCCGTGTCTGGCCTGATGCTTACCGCCCAGCCCTCTTTGAGTCAGATGGACCAC
>CACRXP010000355.1:244311-286633 GCA_902702965.1 Spirometra erinaceieuropaei | reverse complement strand
ATCAATTACGACCCCAGCGGCGATTGTGAGAACTGTTAATTGCAGTGCGCATACGGTCCCACGGCAGCCACGTGCTATAAATACTGCATTCCTGGTGCCACCTTTACCTCTATCTGCGAATGTCTCTGATGATGGGCTCGATTGAGAACCCGAAACGTCAGGCCAATAAACTTCTTGTCCCAGTGATCGCATCTTCATCTTCTGAACTGCTACCTGGGACTCGCCTGTTCGCTTCTATCAGCAAGCTAATTATTCTGAAAATTATTAAATGAAGGACACAGAGTTAAGTCCCTGAGTCATGGGTTTACTATCATTAATCTGCTATTTATCGCAAGTTCATATATATGAAATCGCATAGAGAACGCCGAAAGACTCAATGAGGAGATGGACCCCTCGCAGTTGCGTCATAAAGCAGTGGAAACATCAGCGAAACATGCATCTAGTTTTTAGATCGGAAAAAGAATTTAAACAGCTGCTGAATGTATAGATATCAAATTTCATTCTGGATCCGTAAGTCTCAATTAGACTGATTTACTTCAAGTTAGCAATTAATTTCTAAGGGGATCAATCAGATGACAGTGTGGGCAGCATAGTTTGGGAGCTGCAGAGTCGGTCATGGTGGTGATGCTGTGAATAGCGGCCACGATCGTGGGTGGAAAGAGGGTAGTACTGTGAATAGAACAGTTGTCGGATTCAGAAGATGTGCTTGACGTGTCAATATTATGGAGGGTTCCGCTTTTGTGGCCGAATAGACCCGTGTGGCGTATGAATGTGCGCGGGTAGTGCAGACAGTGAGGGCGGACGCAGCGAGTGTACATCGGGACTCCGGACGCAGGTTTGCCGGTCACAGAGAGATGGGTTCGCGAGTGACCGACCAGACAGAGGTGTTAGGTGGGTGTGCGATCTCAATGAGGGCAGGTTGGGGCCAAGTCCACACCACTGAAGGCGGCAGTGGTGATGGCGAGAGCGTTGGATGTGTTTTGACCAGTGGAGAAGGGGAGAACGTGTTGGGCGCCACTGAAGAGGGTGTGACCGGGATGATGGAGATGGCGGCTACCGACGGCGGCAAGGTGTGGGGATTCTGACCATCGGTGGTGAGGTCGATCGTTTTAATGGACGCCGTGGGGCTTGGAGCATGGGCGGTTCGAGGGGCAGCTATTTAGATTGTAGGACTGCGGGTGTACTGAATTCAGAGGTGCCTAACGAGGCTGATACGCGCACGGAATTTTTGTTCGCAGGGTTGGAGGTTGACGATGCGGGCCAGGTGCACCTGAGACTTGCGAGCCTCTCTTTTGGCTTTAACACCGACGAACCAGCTGGCTTCCTACATTGCTGCTACATTCTTCACCGCACTTCTACTGACCTGTTAGTTTTGTCGGAGGCCGTCCAAGGTCTCCAAACTGATTTGTATTCCCCTAAGTAATTATTCTAGGTGTCCTTGCATCGGCGGGTTTGACCTCTTTGTTGTTGAGCGCCTGCCTCCCTATCTCCATGGAAGAGTCGTTTTAATAGACCTTCATGGTCCGCCCTCACGTGATATCCGCTTCATCGTAATTACAGTCGCCTTAGTACACCGTAAATGCTCAGGACTTCGGCGCGTTCTAAAAGCTCCGTGGCCAGGAACACACACGCAGTAAGTTCCGAATCGCATAAGTCTGGCTAAAATCCTTACATAAGACTTCATTTCAGAGGTGCCTAATCTGGTACGACGTATACCCAACTATGGATAGTGATGTCAGAATATGTTTTTCACTGCAGTATATAGTCTTTTGAAGAGACATTTTCCGTTCATCCATAAATACCTTGACTGGAAAAGAAAAATACTTTTATGATTATTTCCATTCACGTCTTTAAATGCATTTTTCCCCCTAATGAGGTAGCAGCAATACTGTTTTCCAAAAACTATTTCGTAAGTACCTATCCTTCACCAATGCGCTATCAAGGAACATGTACATTGTGGATTTTGACATAATACGTAGTTCTATGCTCCTCCTTTTACTCGTTGGGCTTCGCTTAAGATGGCGCATCCGCAAGTGTTTAGATCCTCTTCACAGGAACAACCAGTTTTTCAAAACGTTTTGCGTTAATTTGGTTCAGTCAATGGCAGCATGAAAGGAATTCTGTTAACATCTCGAGCAAGGTTGTAAAACACACTACTAGTTGCTCGAAACGCATGCTGCAAGAGCTGGAAAGTCAAGCACTTTAGGAAAGCGAGCCGGAGTTTAGACGGTAATACGCTGACAAAATTTTTTAAGCATTATGGCAAGTGCTGGTACAACCTTGAATGATTTTCTAACATTTAGTGCCAATCTTGCAATAAAAGAAGAATCAAAATGACAAGGTCTGTTGCCCAATGTTCTCGCCAGCTAACATCCAAGCAACAAAATGGAAGAAGTGTTTACGGACATAACACAGATCACCGGGTATTGCAGCTACCATACATTGACGTAAAACAAAAGATGGCTGAAGGTTCTACAAGGAATGAATACACTCATATTTCAGCCATCCGGACGGAAAGACGAACGAGACCAACTGGTCATGGGACTAGCTCAGAACGAACTTTAATCGCTGGGAGCCCACACTCTCGTCGAGAAAAAAACAAGATATGGCAACCACGATGTCGTATTCTTGAACAGACGCATTATCTCTGTGATCGGAAAACACATCGCCTGAGGCCTGAAGACAGGTTCGGCACATTGGCCGATGGCTATAATGTGATGCCAAATTGTGCTCATCAATGATCACCTAAGTTCCGGTGAGAAACGGAATGTTATTTAATGGAATTTTTTATCCAGTCATACAAGAACCATTGGGCGGAAAGTGGGCCGTGGGTTGGGCGACTATCAGACGGCGATACCAACTATCCCTCGTAGCCATTCGCTATTTGGAGTTGCATCGGGCTTTAAATCCTGATGCAAATTAACACCTCTGTTATTAGCAAGCAAGCCTGCGCGCGAAGTAATCAAGATGTCGAAATTAGAACGCGCAGGCTGTATATGTTCAAGCTGGATGCAGCAATTCTGATGCAGGATTTCTGACGGCTGCAAAACTCAACACGGGTATTCATTACAGAGAGGATGGGGCTAACCGAATAGATATCAGATTAATCAGGCTGTTTACTTGATTTTCGCAATCCTGAAAATAGACCAAACAACTGATCAGGAACCCCTTGTAAACGAACTATTTTCCCTAGTTGCTAACTGGGGAACACCAGTATATATACGGTATATACGGTATATACTGTCCCAGAAAATCAGGGAATTTTATTGTTGGCGTCGGCTTGCAAAACTTTGTCGACAAGATTTAAAGCCATGAAACATCCTCCAGCAAATAATTCCGTGTCGAAACCAAACAGTACCGTTTAGCAACATTTGATCTGTGCGCTTCTACTCAGCTGGCTTAAGCAATACCACGAGATTTATCTTGGTGAAGAATGGCAAAAGTTCTTGATAAAGAAAGGGTATATCATCAATAATATTCAAAAATAATGGACTTGTCATCATTATGCCAAATAAACGTGGTCAGATTGCAAAGCATAAGGCTTACTGATGAAGCTCATATGCTAAGAAAATTCTTGCGTTTTTAACGAAACTTACCTGAGCATATTTTTCAGAAGCAGGTATCAAAAAGGAGGAAACGGATGGGAGAAACACTGACGCTCAGGTTCCTGAAGAAAACGTCAGTACTCATTAGGCATTCCAAAAGCTCCAACGCAAGAGGATGAGACAACGTAAATGAAAACACACCTGATTTTTGATCTTCAAATATCACGGAATTTACACACGAGCATGTTGAAACCTCGGCTTAGATTTCCTTGTGACTGCCCCATCTTAGCCTGAAATTCGGTTTCTAAGATATGTGTCTTCCTGCCCCCACCACTGCAGTGAATGCGCTAGTGATCAGAAAGCAAGCAATGATACGCATCATGAAATTCAAAGTTGTCTTCCACCGACGGGACATGTGCCAGTGTCGGCAAGCTTCCAAAATGCAAAAAAATGTTTCAAATAAATAGGGGTTCGTAAAAGTTTTTCATCCCACGTACTGTACCCCAGTCGAATTTTATAATCGTCTTGACTGGAGGTCCTCCTCCCCCGAGACCGAGTGGGGTTGCATGGTTGAAAAAATGCAGGTAGCGGCCCTGGCAACAGGCCATCGAGGAGGTGTCCTTTAAAAAACACTTTCTATGACGCCACAACTATCCTCCGTGGGCAGACCTGGGCCTACACTCTTGGAGGTCCGGTCTTCGTCCCTTAGTCTATGGTCTTATCCTATTTACACATTTGCGCGTGTATCTTTGCGTGCCTTTCCCAAACCGTCTGTTTAGGTTCCGCAGATGATGCCGCTGTGCTATCCGACCAAAAATGAGACCAAAAGTCCTGTTATTGGACAAACGCCCAAATGTAGTCTGGTTTACGTCCGTTGGGGGGCCAGCAGATGTGCTACACATGAGGTCCAGCGAACGAGCGCATGGTCATCCACTATGGCCAATTCCCGACTCCACCCCGTCACACAGGGAAAAGAGTGTAGAAAAAAAAGAGGAAGGCCGAACCTAGCTGACCTTTTCCCAATGCGAATCTGAACCATCAAAACGCCTTATAAATCCTAGCCTAGAAGTTGGATAACCGACAAGAGACCTCGCGATAGAAGGATTACACCGGGCCATTCTAATGTGGGCCCAGGTCGACCCTATGCGACGTAAACACACATTTGGCCTACATCACACGGAAGAATGCTATTTGATGGGCGAAGCATGGGTCGCCTGCTTTCTTTACATTGAACGACCTCTAGTGGGTAGGTCCAGGTCTGCCCACAAAGGCTACTTGTGGTGTCATAAAAAATGTTTTTTAAAGGACACATCCTCGGTGGCCTGTTGCCAGGGTTGTCACCTGCCACTTTTAAACCATGTAAAAGCCACTCGGTCTCGGGGGAAGGGGACCTCCAGTCAAGACGATTATAACGTTCGACTGGGGTACAGTACGTGGGATGAATAACTTTTACGAACCCCTATTTATTTGAAACATTTTTTTGCATTTTGGAAGCTTGCCGACACTGGCACATGTCCCGTCGGTGGAAGACGACTTTGAATTTCATGATGCATATCATTGCTTGCTTTCTGATCAGTAGCGCCTTCAGTGCAGTGTTGGCGGCAGGAAGACATATATCTTAGAAATCGACTTTCAGGCTAAGAGGGGGCAGTCACAAGGAAATCTAAGCTGGGGTTTCACCATGCTCGTGTGTAAATTCCGTGATATTTGAAGATCAAAAATCAGGTGTGTTTTCATTTACGTTGTCTCATCCTCTTGCGTTCGACCTTTTGGAATGCCTAATGAGTACTTACTTTTCCTTCAGGAACCTGAGCGTCAGTGTTTCGCCCATCCGTTTCCTCCTTTTTGTTATCTGCTTCTGTGAAATGTGCTTAGGTACTGCTTTATAAAACGCGGACTTTTTATTTGTATGTTATAATTATTAGTCGACTGGTAATTCAACCTTCGTCTTCGCATATGCACTCTAACCCCGAAATATATGGTTGGTCAGTTGAAACACGTATAACTTTTGGCATTCTACTTGCATGTTTTATTATCTCATAAGTTGACAGCTGTCCTTTTGCATTTCGGAGTTTTTGATACCGAACACCTTTTGAAGAATAACCAAAAAAATATATCAATACATGTTTACTCCAGATGTAGGTGCTTTTATGATTCCTTTCTTAGCAAAGTGCCCGTTCAACAGTACTATTACTTTTCTGATCTCATTCGTCTCTGTAGAGGTTTACGCTTGCGTTGGGACCGTTTGCCTGACGGCAATTAACTGAGCCAATTTCTTTCCAGCTTCAAGTGTGAATGGTGTTCAGTGGTCTAACGTGATTGTAGTATCGAATGCGGAAAATAAGCCAGAAGTGGTCGCCACAGCCCCTTTCGCCTTTGCCGGCAATACGCACGAGAACCACGCCCTTTTGTAGAGTATTTCGTGCATACTTTTCGGTCTCTTAATAATGCCCTATCTACAGTAGTAATTAACAATGCTGGCATCATTACGTAAATTGATTCATTAACCACTTACTACATTTGGACATAAAAATTACGGAACTGATTCACTCTTGTCTTCATGTTTGGCGAAGTCCATACCAGGCAACTAAAGAGGCCAATCAACTAGATAAAAGGACTATTTTGGGGAGAGTCCACCTTACCCTGCTATCCGTTCTTGGAGGAGGCTATTGAGGAGGACGAAGAACGAGAATGATTCTATAATCTAAGACATTGCAACAATTAGTCGTCTTTCTTCTGTTGTATTTGTTATTTACCATAAAATATGCATGCTCCTTAAGAATTTAAAATGCTCATCGATAATTAGCAAATGCATAGCGAGCCTTTACTCCATCACTTCAGCCCTGAACGCGATAAGGGCCAAGTAATGGTAGACGGGCGCCCACCAATCATGTTACGGAACACACTCGTCCCGTTGTGCCTTAGGGCTCTCTCTCTCGAGCCCAACTAGTAGCCGCACAGCGATGCGTAATATAGGCAGAATAAAATTATCGACAAAGACAAGGGAGACGGGAATGGCTATTTCTGGCCAGTTAGCCGTCGTCAGCCAATCATACCCAACGTTGAAGTGTGGAACGCCATGGCCTCGATCCTACGACTTGTTGTCTAGAAGCCGAACGCTCCTAACCACCGAGCCACGGGTTCGTTACCCTGTCGGTTGCGATCGAGATCAAAAGAAAAAGAGGATTCTGGATTTTTCACACATATTTACGACCTGAAGACAACTCTCGTACAAAGAAATTTATAGGTACCCACGGAACTCATCGGGCAATTTGTGACGCCTGGTTGCCACAAAAATCAGTTTCTAATCGAATTCGCCTTGACAGCAGTGGAGTGATAAACTGGAAACCTGCCGCCCAACGCGGCAATAAAATTCATTTCAAATGGACGTCAGTCGTCTCAGCAACGGTGTCGAGATCGGGAATGATGCTGTTGAGTCCCAGAGTTAGTAAAGTAGGATCTAATTAAGTCAAAGTAAAGTAAGCGTTTTGCAGTATCGAAAGCCCTCCTCTCATATAATAGGGTCAAAAATCGTCTAATTAAGTGGAAAAGAATTTTTCACCGAACACGCTGAATCATTTCAAAACAATAGAATTCAAGTTTTGACTAGCCTACATAAAGGCACGCATTTCGGGAAACTGTTTTACAAACAGTAACGTTAACCCGATAATCCAGAAAATTAGATGCCTTTTCACATAAAACCAACAATTGTGTACGAATATCTATTTTATTTTATTCCCGATTCTCCTCCCCAGGCGGTAATTGGCACGCTGGAAAATAAAACACTCAAGGAAGCACAGTAAGTGACGTGTCCCATGGAATGAAAATTGGGAAATTAAAAGATGACCCCGGTTAGAAAAAACTACTTTGGTAGATTGTGGCATTTATTACGGTCCGGAGTTACTGAAAAATGACCAGACAGAGCAAAATAAAAATTGAAGTAAAAAACTAACTACTGCTTATCCTCAGATACTAAACGGAGAAGGCCTAGGGTACTTACCTTCAGAGGACATGTAGTCATCTGCTTGTATTAAATAATAAGACTTGTCCAGCAACTTAGGTTCATTTAATTATGACTTACATATTTATATTCATGAATGGACTTGTTTTGACCTCGCCAGTAAATGAAGCAGATACTCCATAGGGAATTCTTTCACTCTTAAGCAATCTTCATAGAGTATTACCAGTGATCTCTTGTGGTCAGTCTGTGAAACATGTCCATGCTTTCTTGGACAGGTATTTTTCTTCTTTGCCGATCTAATCTAGAACACAGACGCATGCCTCTAGGAGAGTTATAAGGCCTAGCAATCGCGTTAGTTTTACAGCGGTCTTAAGCAACCTAATTCCTAATTTCGTGCTGTTTCAACCAAATAAAAAATAAAGCCAGAACAGCGCGTAACTGTGTTTCTTTATGGTTACCGAGTTTATTCCTGGAATGCCTAATCGTGTTTCCACGGATACATTGATTTTTTGCCTCGAAGTGTTAAGATATGAATTCCCCTGTAGAATGATCATCAAGTCGCTAGGTACTACTTGGGCCGTTGCTTCCGGAGTCACAGTGAGCAAATCAAATTAGTGATTTACAGTCGAGTTAGGAAGGGTCTCACATCTTGTTTGGAAAGGTGACTAGAGGTTCGAGCAGAAATACAACATACGAGCGGAAGCTGATGAATAACGCGCTCAACAAGCCATTCAACATAAGATGGGGATTGGACAGCCAGTGGCCATGACTGTACGCCAGAGTTGCAGTGACAACCAAGTACGCCTTTTGCGGTAATTGTGTGGCTGTACATAGATAACCTGGTGACGCGGTCCACCCTTTCGCCCAGAAGGACTTACGGGGGACTTGGACGGGGAATTCTTTGTTGTGAAGCAGACATAATCCACGTCTGTCTCATGCCCTCTTTCCCCATGTCGCAATGTTAACAGCATTATATAAAGTGAAAACGACTAGAGGTGGGCATGGGCGGAGAGACTGGCAGAACGAAACAGCCCATCTACGCATGTCACAAACGACGTGGTCCCCAACTCCATATAAACCAGGCTTAAAAGAAAGAGGGACCATCGTATCTCCCACAAACGAGTCATGCGTACGCCATATTACGATGAAGTTACTGCGACTCAATCCATTCGGTTGACTGTCCTCCATATTCCATCTTTTAGCACCTTTTGGTAACCAGAAGTTTTGTTTTACCTGACGCGTGCTCTCGCTCGCTCTCTGTCTTTCTGCACCTTCGCTCATGTACCAGTGGCCAGTCCGAGTCAACGTCGCCGCTAAAGAGATTTCCGAGAGGGGGGGAGGGGTGAATGATGTGGGACGAGTTCGCATCAACTGTGTGCCACACGCATGTATGTTAACGGCTAAAGACTGACAAAGACTCAGTAGACCCCATGCAAAGCAATTCATGAGCATGAATGTCCCCTGTTTTGCTGCAGGGCAATAGCGTCTCATCTCATCTGTCTAAGATTACAGGCTTGAGTGTTTGGGTGTCCGTCCTCCCCACCCTCCTCTTCCTCGCCATCATCATCATCATCATCATCATCATCATCATCATCATCATCATCATCATCATCATCATCATCATCATCATCATCATCATCATCATCATCATCATCATCATCATCATCATCATCATCATCATCATCATCATCATCATCATCATCATCATCATCATCGGCAGCAGCAGCAGCAGCATCATTGTCGAGGTCACCACACTCACTGCCATGAAAATCTTCATACTTTTTGTTATATTTCTTAGCTATAGTTAAAACTTCCCACGATGTCATAGGCTCTTGTCTATTCTTTATGGTTTTAAATGCTTGGGTATTGTAAAACATCACAGTAAATCATATTAGTGTGCATAAATCAGAGATATTCCGATAGCACTGACCGTACCATTTCTCTGCGACAGAAGATGCTTTCGGGCAACAGTACAAACTTCCATCAAATTCAGAGGCTGTTAAGCTCCGATTAAACGAATATCTGCACGCTAATCCTCGAGAGTGCTATCGTGAAGGACACTGCACAGGGTCCAGTGTTCTTCCGATTTCGATCCTAGATGCTTAATAAAAGGTGAAAATGTTTCCTTTAAAAATCCTAACTAGTTTCCTCTAAAAGTGGGACCCGCCTGACCCACATGAGAGTATTAAAAACCAAGAAACAGTCCTTTAAGCAAAACATTGGGGGCGAACTTTACGAGGACAAAATGATCTCACTATTTCTGTAAACACGAAGGCCAAGCTATAGACGGTTTACCATCGGAGCCGTGTATAATTAAATTATCTGTTTTGCGGATTGCTTTTCAACGAAGTAAGACTGTAGTATTTAACTCAGGACCTTTATCGTCTTGTAACGCTTGGAACTAAATTCCAAGACATGGAAAAATTCTTAGGCAAGAAGTAAACTCGTCCTAAGTGGCGTATCTTTATAAAACTGTCTTCCCTTTCGACAATCGTTATTTTTTTGTCGGATTTGCCAACAAGAACGCATATTGCCAGTTTACTGTGTTGTTTTGATAAGCAAGGCTTTTTAACAGGAAAATCAGGGTTTTCAGTTTTGCCTGCGAAAAAAAATATAATAAACTAATCAGCCTGTATAAGTGTCCTCCTCAAGCGCCGCCTGCAGTATCTGTAATGAGAAACTTGTCCACTAAACAAAATAAATGAATTCAAACCCATTTCAACAATGAATGTGTCCAGTCAGGTCTGTGCCTTCTGCAGTCCTTTAGAAGATTCGTCGAGTCCGGCAACCCACTCTGGCGTGTTTTAAAAATTAATCCATCATATTGGCCGTTCAAATGATTAAGGTTCTCCTACCCCTTTGATGCCCAAGGTTGAAGCTGCGCATAAGACGCCGCAGCTTGTTTAAGCCTAAATGTGATGTTTGGCTTTACTTCACATTGAGCCCCTGTCATTTGGATTTGGTGAAGTAGCATGCATTTTGCCGCTGCCAATCAGCCGTCAGTTCTATATCTAATAACGAATGTCCTCCCAACTTCTTCCTTCTTACCTCATAACTACTGTCTTCAGTCAGACTGATATCAGATAAATGAACTCCCCGAAAAATCCCCTTCCTTATTAAGACTTTCAGGCTTCATCTTAATTCTACTTGATAATACTGTTTGGTAACCCTTTACATGGATCGAACCAACCGTTAACCAAATTCTTCGGAAGTAAATGCGTTCAATGCATTTTGATCCAATGATGGAGAATTGCTTATCTGATAAATTTCTTCTAACTCCCTACCAAAAGTTTTACGTCTTGCTTTATGGTCTGACATGCTCTCCATTTCTACAAGAAACATAAATGATAGCGGACCTTTTCAACGCCTTTGCATACGGAAGCCAATTCTCTTCGGCTTACTAATGATTTGATTTTCCAAATGGAAACTTGCGTGACGATGATTATAGGTGTGTGTTTGGCGTGTATGGTCATCATAAATCCAGAAAAATGCTCTCTGGTTCTGGAATTAATTGAGTCCGCACCGTCGTCGATCCCAACGATTCGGGTATTTTCAAAGAATACTGTTTTGTTATAAAGGTCTTTTCCCGGCCGATTTCATTTTGTTTCAGTAAAGGTCACCAGGACATTTAAAACTGTTTTTACATAGAATAAGCGTTGATAAAGTCGGAAATGAAATGTTCGACAGTCTTTTCTCACAAGCATCCAAAATTAAAAATCGACCGTCCCATTCTTCCTCTTCCTAAGGTTACCTTGGGAGAAGATGTCTGTAGCAGATCTCACGCGTATATAAGACATGTTTTTCAATAATGTGTATAAATTTCGTAAATACATGACCTTTTATAATATGCAAGACATTGAGTAAAGTCCATAGCGTGGAGAACCTCAACAGTTAAATAACGTGAACAATAAAAATAGAAAAACAACTCAGATATAAGTTATCCGCAAAACATACTGCGGTAGTCGAACCCCTGTATTTTTATCGAATGTCCTACTTCTGAGTTTTGAAGGCCACTATGAACAGCCATGCAAGTTGCCTGTCCTTCCCTCTTTTCCTCTTCGTAGTCAAGAGAACCCGAAAAATATGCCAAATGCTTAACGTATTACTGGCGCGCCCATAATTTTTCTGCACATAAAAGATATACCTTACGATTCAGATTGAGCGGTTGCTCGGTGTAAAGAGGTCTCCCCTTTCCAGTCAGGAAAAAGTTAATATCACTGATCCTTACATGTTACAAGCTTAATTGTGTTGCTTCCGGGAAAAATGTTTATTGTGCTTTCCAGAATCTGCGGTCCCATTCCGTCTCTCAGCAAAGAGATTCTAGTTACATCATTCCTCCTTCTTAATGAAATGCTATAAGAAATTTTTATCGGTAGCGTTAGCCCAAAAAGGACGTGTATTCTAATCGCATCAAAAGCAAGGGGCCACTCGCAGGTGGATTGTAGTCTTGCAAATGTCACTGCGTATCATTTAAGATCTTGGGACACGGCGAATAGCATACGTCCCTAAAGGAATGGTTAGGAAAAGTAGAACCCTTAAGTAGTTCATACCCATGTGCTCTGAGTGTTCTAGCCTTTTCGTTGAAAATGTGGAAATCTATCAACCTGTTCGATAACCTTGACCGTTGTCCGTAGTTGCAGAGTGCGCTTGACAGTTATGATATGAGAATGGCCATTTTGTTCTCCTTTTTGCCTGTCGTTGGCGTACATCATAGAACTCCAAGCCAAAAGCGGAACTTCCATAATTCGTTCCCCAATAAGTACTGACCGGTGAACGTTACTCCTATGCCGCCTTCTGTACAGCTGATCCATTCAACTTCAGCTGGCCGGAAAGTTCCACTTTGAAGGCCCAGGTCGGAGAGACATTCGACTGAAAATCCATGAGAGATTCGCGCGTGTACGGCTGTTCTTCTCTGAACCAGAACTTTTAGGAAGGAAAGTACGGTGCAAGGAATTCCGTCATAACCTTTTTATCCGTTCTTAAAAAAACAAACTGACTGCCCATTTTGAAGACTGATACTCACGCTCAGTGCCAGTATGGAAAGATATGCATGCATTGAATTCACCCTGCAAAAATAACTCATTAAATACTAAAACATTATCATCCATAACTTAAGTCCAAATTTGAGCTTACCTAAGGTGTGCTGCGTTTTGAAGAAATTACCGAGGACCGCTGAGTTGTTAAACCGCGTAGCAATGATCAAGTTTTTAGGCACTATTATATATGCAATGACGCGAAAATAATTATTTAGATGTTGAGGAGGAACCGCGTTTCTTATGCGACATAACAAATAAATTTTTGGGATGCCTGCATTACTAAATTAAAGGATGTTTTTGAGTGCAGTGATGCTGCCAAATGGGTTTCAGATGAATCATTGGCGTCGGCGCTGACAGATGTTCTGCGCAGTTGTTGAGTATTAGTCAGTAGGGTCGTGAGAGATTTCAGTTAGGCAGGGACTAATTAAAATTTCATAGTTCATGTCCTGGGGGACGAAGGGCAGCTCAACAAGCCTCCTAGATTTCCATCATGGCCTGGGATACCTATAGACCAACCTAACTTATATTCGATTCATTTAGCTTTACCGAAGGTCTCAAGGAATAAATTGCGCCCATACATTAGTAGAAAGACCTGCCGTCTATTTAAAGTTCCCCTTTGGAGGACCCTCGCTAATTATCTCTCGAAACCCAAAGGAAACACCTACTTATGTCATCAAATGAGCCTGACAAACTAAGAGCCTATGTCTCCAGGAAGAGAACTAAACGTCAATATTAATGTGCAGTTAAATAGGCCTTTTGGCCCCAATAAATTCTGCTGTACATGCTTGTTTTCAGTTTTGCCTTTTTGTCGATTTTGAACTGACAGAAGTTCCTCAACAGGTGTCAGAGTTGGGCCAGTCATCTTTCCGTAAATTAGAACATAACCTAAGATTGTATGTCCTTATTTTCATAACAAAATGCCCAGATAGCCGTTACTGATATTTCCCGAAAGGGTAGGGATCGGTGAAGGCCCTCAAGCATCTTTGGCATACAAAGAATACCTATTATACTTATTTAAGTGGGATTTAGTCCGACACGATTATTTCGATTCGGGGATTCATCGCACAAGGTTGAGCCGTCTGCTGTAGACGATCTGGTGCATTATGTATAATGAGCTCAGCTCAGAGAGCTGAGAAGCGATCGTTGTAGACACCTACTGTTTACTTTTTTAATTGCCCCGCTTAATTTGGTTGCCGTGTGCCAATGCATTAAAACCTTTTCGCCCAAAAAACGAATTTACCAATTATCAATACGTATTTAGCCATTCGTCTATGCATACATATGTCCCGCCGGTAAAACTCATATTGCCACCTTTCCCGTGAGACAGTCGCCTTTAGCTGGTCGTGTGTGTTTGGGGTCCTTCACCCGACAGTTACCTCAAAAGTTTATTTATTCAAGAATTTTAAACGTATTATACTCGTTGCCATTAACATTCATTGTCAGCCCCTGAAGATATCTTGAACCATTTTTCCGGCTACTAGTCTAAAAACCATTTTTATTATCTTGTCAGCACTTTGTTCATTTATGCGGCAAACTTAATGACGTAGATCTACACCCCCATGCCTTTGGGCTTCTAAATCTTTGTTCCCTTCAACACCTGCGACCATGCTTCTCTTGACCAACTACAATTAAATACTCTAGGTTTTTCCGTCGAAAACAGAATTCTACTCTTTGGTTCTGACCCTTCGTTTTGCTGCCATATAAATTTTACTCCATTTCTACGCGGAAAAACACGCTTCGCCACTCTTCTCACCCTCGAAATTTTAGGCTGCCTCAGATTTCTTAAATTAATACTGTCTCTACTCTTTGGAAACCTTGAACGTCTGGTTGCGCTCTGTTGTAAAACATTTTGCATAAAGTATTTGATGTATATTGCCCTATTATTGTCAAATTAGAAAAAATGTCTCTCCAGAAAGTCGGTTCTTCAGGCACTGAAGAAAAATGTATACAAAGCGGGCCTGAATGGGGGCCTGAAAGGCGCTGATGTCCTATTACAGTAAAAAGTGGCGGACTAAAAGACTTGCTTGATGTTTTCTTCTTATCTGCCTATTTTCACTCTTTTGCTGATATTTGGCAAAATTAGAGACAGTTTGCAGTCGCACAGAGCGCCCTAAATCGAGTTGACGCGAACTCAGACGTAAAAAGTCGGATTTGTTTCTTTATTTCCGGTGAATTCACACTTACTCCAAAAGACTTCTCACCATCTCCAATTGCCTTCTCACGTGTGACAGTGAATTTAGTTAAAAAACCCCTTTGATTCAGCGATCGTTGGACCTGATGATGCCATATCGCTTATGATCACCTCCTGCCCTTTTCAGTTTATATCAGTTTAAACTCCCTTCATCGTGCTGTCTTAGGGTCCCATCGCTTATATCACTCAGAGTTCTGACAAGTGGCATTTTTGATCATTTCGGAAATTAGTGATCAAACCTGTGGTAAATCGGCACGAACGAACCTTTTAGGCTGCGTCTGAAAGTTGACATGAATATTCGTGCTAAAGCCTGTCAGCTTCAGTGAAACGACCGCGTAAAATCCACAAACTGCAAACAGGCAGTCACCATACGCTGACTGGGATGCATACCAGTTCACTTGCTCATATCGCCTTTCGGACCGAGTATAAAGCGTTTTGTCTCGAGGGCTGGACTCCAAGGTCGAGCGTTAATTTCTGTGAAAAATGAAACCATCAGTAAAAACCGGAATATGTCACAAAGACATGGAAGAGGCTGAGATATCCAATGATGAGTCGAACGCCATCGTAGTAGCGTCACACAGCGGCAATGGATTGGCGAAACATGCTTATGGACATTTAGCTAGTAGTCATTCAACATTTCTGATAATTATTAACTTAGGTCACTCCACACGACTGCTTCTTAATCCACTGTTTTCTATCTCATTGGTAGGACTGACATAACCATTTTCACCTTATTATTTCGGATTTTTTTTAATTCAGCGCAATACCTCAGATACCATTTTTCTTGTAATTAAATCAGCACTTAAGAATCTGGGAAAAGTTTGTGGTGCATATTTAAGTATATTTCCCGACGACGTTTCTATTTTAATGCTGTTTTGCGTCATTTTCTCTCTAAATACAACTTTATACAACTATTCTGACTGAAGTATTCTTGACTTGCAGATCACATTTCCTTGTATGCTCATCTTTTTAGCCTGTCAATAGGAAATCTATTCTTAAGCCTACTATATATAGAGTACTTCTTAGTTCCGTACTATTGCCTCGTCAATGGTCTGAGAGCCCCCACCACAGTCTATATGCTATTTATGCCGATGGTGGGGTCATCTGTCACTTTGCCAAAAACACGACTGATCTCCAACTTCTTAAGAAAGACTGAAATTTTCCCAGCATATTCATCAAAAAATTGTCAAGTTACTGACGATTAGTCATTCCGATATCTTATCGTTAGCCTGTATTCCAAGCTGGCATTCCCCCCTTCATTCGGATAGCTCTTAACAAATCTCGGGAGCTTTGTTATCCCATTTGAGGATTACGTTCGGCTCTCTAATTTGGTCTCGCGATTCGTAGACGCTTGTATTCATCCTCTCATGATTAACCGTTCCCCTGTGAGACGGGCCCATTTTAGATGCTTCCGGTTTCTGTAATTTACGGACGGTACTATCGTATCACAACATATTATAACGGCGAAGTAATTTGTTAGACAGATTGCCGAAGGCACCACCCGCTCCTGGCACTTCGAATTAAGTGCTGCACAGCCATTCCGTTCAGCCTGGCGTGACTTCCGTCATATTACATGTTGGAATATCAACGATCCATTGTACTTTCACTGGGAGGCCTTCTGACAAGCAATGAAACTGAGGTTAAACTTGTCATTATAATAGTCAAACTATTTTATTTTAACGGTCACGCACTTCTTGGACGAGATGATTGGAGAATTTTTTACGGAAAATACGAAATGTTAATTATACAATAAAACTCATTCTAGACTTCTCTATCTTCCTCCCTAGAATTATTTGGTTGCGTAAATGACTCATAGGATTTCGACCAGTATATGTTTTACTTCGCATCTCATAACTACTACGAACTCTTCGTTGTGAGAAGCGAGGTCTGAATATCAAAAACAAGTCGATAGTACAGAGAATCAGGAACTCCACCCACGTAATACGGGTAACCTTAAGCTGAAATCTGGGCAATATGTGATTGGAGTCAAGGTTAGGGCTAAGATATGATTGGAGGTGGAGATATGATTGAATGTAAGTTTAAGTTTTAGTTTCGGTTTAATGTTGCGGCTAGAATTTGGACCAACAAATTGGTAAACTTCTTGGAATTTAATGCAAGAACGCTTGCATTACTGGGGCGAACTTCCTATTCACATGGCTTACCGAAAAATAGACCAAAACGTTCTTGCAATTCGGACTGCCGATCAGAAACAAGAAACATGAGGGAAATGTCTAGCTCCTTGCATGTTAGCGACCAAAAATACAGCAGGTTATTTGTTTGGTGGTTGATATATTTGGCTAACTAATGGCATACATTGGACTGTCCTGTCTATTCTACTTCGATGGACGTAGAGAGCCTCTGAAAGGACAAAGGTTGCGGTTAGGAAACAAATTTAAATAAATGGTCTTCTTTCATTTCATTCGCTCCCTGTTAACTTGTGCGGATTAGGGGCTGACCAGTTGACAGCAAGGTGATGATTCAGCATGTAGAGTATTTTTTTAAAAAAGATTGTGTACAACTGCAAAGGAGGCCAACAGCACGCTCTTGACTTTGGTCAGTAGAGTACCAACTTTCTGACATGGCAAGAAAGTTGTCAGTGTCATGCGCATCAACGGTTGTACGCGAAGACGCCGCCTTTCGAAAAAGCGGGAGAGCATAAAGGTTAAATTTGACATATTGCTATTTATTTAAACAGGCTACAAGGTGAAGAGGTAGAACATTTTTGGGTCACGAATGAGGGCTTTCTAAGTTCCGTTGTCAAGACGTGGACCACTTTACAGACCCCTACAAGCGATTAGCCATTTTTGTCGATGAAACTTACAACAAGCAGAGAACTCTCAGGTTAGCAAGTAGAAGATTCTAAAGAAAAATGGACGAAATGTGCGAAAAAAACAGCGGAACTACATGTCGACTGCAGCTTTATAGGAAAGGGCATCAGCGAATAGGACGCTTTAGATTTTTGAACCGTTAAACAATATTTAAGTGGTACGAAAAACAGAGTTTCAATTGTGAATTTTTTAAATTTCGTAAACGTGGGTTGCTTTACGCTACGGAATATACAAATGTGAATCGTTGTTCGGTTGTTCTTTGCTAATTTCGAACTAACGTGACTGCATGTTGTTTTCCATGTAAGATCCGCACTGGATTAGAAAATATCGTGCGTAGCTTTCCAGATAATATTTGCGGGATTCGTTCACCTTCCCATATGAATACATTCAACTTGAAATGAAAATTAATGGGCACCTTGAACGGTATTCCTGAGTAAACCTTTGTAATGCTCACGCGTGAATGCATGAACCTGGTTTAGCCCCTTCATTAAAAGTAAACTACCTGTCCCAAGAATAAACGCCTTTCATATTTTTCCTCTCGTGGTATTAAATGACATGTCCACCAGCAAACCACGCTCGTCCTTACAGGACATCAAGTCCGCGTTAAGTGTGCAAATCGACAACAGTAAAATTCGTGTTCCCGCTGCTCATAGATTCTTGTGTTTAGTGAGTTGTTCTTTGACAATTTGGACTATCTTGTAATAGCATACACCCCCTTCATCTTATCCGAAGTGATTACCTGAAAAGTGAAACAGCGCACAGTGAGATTCTGCGAGCTTAATTGGGCGCAGAAAATTTAAATGTGATTCACAGCTTGCATTTCGTAGGTAAAATCCGAATAAAACAAAAATGCAAAAAACTTTAGATGTGGTCTCTTTTACCCTACTCTTTAAGCCTCGCCGGAGCCATACCTCTGTACAGACTAAAAGTAACCTCCTTTAAGTGGAGATTCGAAAGCCCACCATTCAAATCCAGAGTGTTGTTCAACGTAAGGAGTAATCGACCGACGGCACAAGATGGGGAGCGACTAAAAGGATCAATTGGGATCAACAGCAAAACCTTGAAGTCAGCTTAAGTAGGGTGCGGAAATAAGGACCCCCGAATTAGAGGTGGTCTTGCCCTAAATTCGCAGGGCGGTTACGCGCTGGGTTTGGAGGCTTGGGGGCAGGCATAAGACACGGTTGCCATGCCTCAAGCTCCTGGAAGGGTGCCTATTCTGGTGTCTTAATCCTAACCCAAACACTAATCCCAATCTAAACCCTGATCCTAAACCTTACACCACCCTAACCCTAATTCTTACCTTAACTCTAGCCCCACTCTCCTTAGAATGTAGCGCAAAGTCATCTGTAGCACGAGGTTGGTTCCTGTTCCCGAGTCCCAAAGCCCAATTGTGTTGTTGAAATGCCTTTACCATTATTGCAATTGACAGTGCAGACATACTGCATATTGGAAAGTTAATAGAGTAGGATGGTAACAGCTAGACGGGCGCACGAAGTCCATCTGGAGAGAGCGGATTACTAATTTGTTAGAAAGGATTATTTCAAACTAAGGATGGGTTCAAATGTCAAGCACTAGACTGCTGCCGATTGACTCCTGCGGACCGACCTGTCTAACCTAAGGCATTGGACTTATAAAGAGAAGTCAAAACAAGAAGGGCCGTTGCTTGATCGTGACAATGAGAGATTCAATTAAATGACAGTAGTAAACGCCAAGTAGTCACATGCGACCATGTGACATAAACGCCTTACTTGGGACAACGGCCTAGTAATGCTCTATGTTTTATCGCTAGATTTTATAGATGTTATGAAAACCTCTGATTGTGAAAATCCAGTTCGATGTACAAATCGAGAAAACTGATAAATCTAGAACCAGGGCAATGCATACGGTCTCAGGGCGTGATCGGTCGTCGTCGTACGCCTTTTTGCCCATTTCCTTATTTTTGCCTTTCTCGTTCGCAACATGATAGTGTCAGCAAAGATCACGTTATGATAGTAAACTGTACACTCATAACCTAATTTAAGACTAAAAACTCAACCTACTCGCTCTGTCTGGTCTGTCCTGCAAAAAGCATGGACCGATGAACGTGACTCCCGTAACTGAATATTACCGGTCGTAGCATTGCGTGACGTAAACCAATAGTGCAGTAGTGGAGGGAGCACTCTCAAGGAGTATACTTCTGATGGGATTTCACGGTGGACTTGCACTCCACTGCAAGCAGAACGATGCTCAACAACCGTGGTGTTTTTGTCCTCAAACGTTCATTAAAGATGGTGCCACAGGCACTTTCAAGACAAAGGGAACTTAAACAAAGGACAGAACACACCCTAGAGAAAATTGATTCATTTAGGGAAGGCATTCACCGAGCGAGGTTTATTTGAAGCCTGACGTTTCGAGCAGTGAAGTTTGGTTATCCGTCTTCAAGGACTGAAGATTCATATGCACAGATCTCTTTATATACGGAACATGTCGAATGTGGGAAGGTGTGTCCAATCGGACCCCCGTTTTAGTTATGACTTATGTCGCTCCTGTCCTCTTTGACTGTTAAGAGAATTGACGGCTCCAATTGTTTCACTTCCTCACTGTTACCTGTCAAATAGGTTCGGAAAACCAAATTAGGAAGCAAATCGATATAGCGGTTGGCTGAACATTGGGTGGGAATCCAGGCCTCCTACAGCTACTTTGATGAGTTATCATCGTATTAGCCCACAATTTCCATTCTTTAAATGTTGGAGATATGTCCCACCTGCGAGCCACAACCGTTTTCACACTACCTTAAAAAGCTCAAACAAGAGTCGAAACAGTTTCAGAATAAAATGCCGGCTTTCCTCTGGACTATACTTGATGCACTGATGCCGCAAATATGTTTTGCTTGTTTTTCCATCTCATGTTCCAAAGAGAACTTTCGGGCTAAGAGCATGTAAAGAACAACTCAGATCAGTAAATTTTTTGGGGGTAGTGACTATTTAAAGAAGTATGTGTGGCTGCACGATTTCAAATAACTAAAAAGATGATAACGAAACTGCGCTCCATTTCTTGAACCAAAGTCACTCGCGTCCCCTGAAAAGCATAAGCATACTTTCATCGAGATGCCTGATAGTAATCGACAGAACGGCTTGCTACTAACAAACGGTAGAGCATTTAAGTCAACGCCCAATTATCGAAAGCCAAGGATAATAAATGCAAGTTATTCGGACCTAAAGCTCGTGTTTGACCAGCCAAATATTACTAGTAATCCGGAAGTTGTTATTTTTGTCTGCTAGTTTGGGTTGCATTAGTTATGATTGTGTTGTTTGTCGCTTTACGCTCAACTGGCATGACTCCGTGCGAAACGTGAACAATAACATTGGGCCAAATCGAGAAAGAACCATTTGCACATGAACATTTTATTTGTGTCCGCCTTGCTTCGGTTTAATTAACTACCTATCTCACTTAACTGTTTCAAGCAAATGCCACAAGGACTGGGTAATTGGTAAACCGGCTCATTACATCGTGATTGCCCTTCTGGGAAATACTGCTCAACTTGATTACGTCCAACATCTTAAAATGTTTGGCATCATAAGACTTTCACTGTTTAGCATGAGACTTTCTTTAAAAAGTGCTTTCAAATGGCAAATATTTGCCACATCCATTAAAGCCGGAAATTGTAGGGTTTTTGTTGCGGGCATAGTAGAACTGACAGCGTCTCGAAGCTTTTTTGGATATTCTTAATCTAAGACCGTAAGAATGTTAGGGCTACACAGGCATAGTAGTTAGAATTTGGGGGAGTATGCTAAGACAGACCAGTTAATAAGTTTTCTTTAAAAATGTTTTAAAAATAGGCAAGTGCTTTTAGCGCCATAAATACCCACAAAACGACGGCTTGGAGAAAGTCCCCGGAAATACGGAGTCACGCAAGTAAAAATTGGATTTGTTGTCCTAGATAGATGAGGTTGGACAAATGTAAGCTATTACTTGCAATAATTAAAACATGTAACTTTTTATTACAGTAGTCTACTATGAGAAATAGCTTTCCTTTGGCGGAGAAGTAGTTTAATGGAGCTAGAGATTGGATATACTCCCATTTTCCTTTGGACCATTGGGTATCCTAAACCATTAACTCATTGACCATCAAGGTCCTTTTTAGATGGGAGCATTTTTTACGCTAATAATTTTAAGGCACATACAAGTTTTTAATAGGTGTCGTTGAAATCCCGGGAAAAGGGAACACTTCTGAAAAGCAAAATTACAGGCAAGTTCAAGCTGTTTTATCCACAACCGATTCACACATAGGCTTACAGGCAGCATATAATTGTGCCACTCACTAAGGTTTCTCGAATATACGCAGTAAAGCGTTAATGTGTGTGTGTGTGTGTCTACGCTGTGTGTACATGCTTACGGATAAAATTACTTTTGGAAAACATAAAACATGTGCATCAAAACAAAGGTGGTGCTGAAAATCAATTGTAGCTTTAACAACCATGAAATTAAGACAATGTTTATAGCCTAAAATTTGGCCTTTGGATGAAACTACTTATGGTGATGTATGCTGTTCCTCACCGCGAGAAATAGTTAACTACGCAGCTTAAATTTTACATAAGTTTGCACACCGCATGTAAAGTCTGACACTCCTCCTGGAAACCACCATTAAGATTCATTTTTTAAACTTGGCAATGCGGGGGAATTACAACTTCTTAAATTTCAGTAACCAAAATATTTTATATTTGTATGTAACGACTACATACTCTCAGGCTTTTCGAAAAAGGCCTCACCTTTAACACGTTTCTAAGAGTTCCAAGCCAGTTAGCAAGCATTCTTTCTTAAGTTTATTCAACATTTCTTCTCGGGTTATAAACACAAGACATTTAGACGTCAGAGCCTACTGCAACATATAAAAAGGACTTTTAAAATGTTGATGTGTGAATCAGATAAAATACCAAAAAGCATCGAGTTAATCAGTTTTTATCCGGTCAACATACTCAATCGAAAAGCCATACATAGAATAAACGTCGTATCGCGTCGTTCTAAGACAGATAAATGTCTTTAGTAGATAAATGAGATAATTGCGAAATTAATATCTTATTAAGCGATAGAGTGTCTCACTAATAATAACAGTATGATTGCTAAGGATTTCATGAACTCGATCGGCGTGATCCGTGGGCATGTATATTTCTTGGAGTACCGGTAGAAAATTTTTTATTAAATCTCTTTTTCAATCAATATTACCAGTTAAGAATTCGATTTATGGCCAAAACGTACACGAGAGGAGATTCAAGGTGTTTGACGTCGGTCTTTAGTTCTTTAATAACGATTATTTCAAAACTAGCATTAGGCAATTGTTTATTGTTTGGTCTTCAATAAAAAAATATCAAGACTTTTAGTGCAGAAATATCCCACGAGGCATAAATACTGGCCTTTGCTCGATTGGCAGATTGCATCACGTGAGTTAAGCGGTATTGGACGTTTCATTGTGAACTAAATAGTTTTATTAAACGTTGGAGATTAAATGCTGCAAAAAGTCAAAGTTTCTCACGCCCTGTCGTTACCTGCGGAATCTTACCCAGTTTACCTACGATTCGTTGTTTCCCTTTACGGCACCTCCAAACAGTCATCAATTTTAACGTTTTGTGTTGTTGATTAACTGATTCTTTATAGCTTCATAAGAGAATCCTTTATTTTCTAAGTCAGGTCACCAGGTAAACATGTTCGTTAGCAGGATATAATTAATAACGACTGTGCTTCTTCTTTAGCGAAAGAGACAATGAACTGTACTTGAACCATAAAAGAGAGTCCGGGAAGTTCGTGTCTCGGTGAAAAGGACGAAAAAAACGTGGTTTCTTCTAAATCCTTCGTGTTTATTGATTTTTTTCAGTGAAACAAAAAATGCCCTAGCTAAGATAGTTGTTAACGCAACGTTAAGTACATGGACCGACGTGGTAGAGGCGGAGCCTCTAAAAGCTCACTTTATTGCCATTGCAATGAACCGAAATATAGGATGCTCAGTGAAAAACACTTAGATAAGCACGTCTTCCCTATTTACATTATGCATTCACGTTTTACGACTGTTACACATAACGTTACACCCCCTAATAAACAAGTGTTTCAGAATTTTTAAGGTACTCTTTGGTTAAATCTCGAAAGCATATAGATTGGCGGACGTGTTTACATTTAGCACGCTTATAAACTGTGCTTTTGGTGTTTTTCATTGGTCGCGCACAAAGCACGAAAACGCACAGCCGAGGCCTGGGATTAACACACATGGAATCATGTTTGCACTCAATTTAAATCACTTTACAGTGAGCTCAACAAATAGGGCGTTTACCAAACATTTGTTTGTCTATCTTGAATTCTTCCAGGACAATAGCACCCCTCCAAAAGAACAACAAACCCGGGTAATTCTTTTAAATAAAGTATAGTAAATTTCCTTATGTAAACCAAAGACAGGCAATGCTTTTGGAGGGCGCGAGGTTCTACTTCAAAATATCGAAGCACTGACCTTTATCTTGGATGTTTTTTGCACAAAATTATTAACTTCAGCCAGAAAAACTTTAAAGACGGCAATCCTGGGAGAGCGAAAGGGAACTCCGGCGCTTAAGTTCTGTCATTTCCTGCGCCGCGGACTAGGGCCCTTCTTTCAGCAGCGCCCTATTTCTCCAACCAGAGTGCCATTTTACTTCAAAAACACCGTAACAACTTAGTGTGAAATCTTGAATGTCAAAGGAGGCAAGAACGCTGACTATTGCTTTGTTGCTATGTTTACCACCTAATCGAGCACGGTAAGCCCGCTTCAGGTGTGTTCAGTAGAATTGTGCGAACCATTAGAGAACTAATTATTCATTGCTTACGATGGTCATACATGACGAGGAGCAGTTCCCTCAAATCAGATGCACTTTCAAAAAGACTAAAGAGGCAGACCAAATATAATAGCTGTTTTAAAATTTTGGGAACAATAAAAGCGAAACGCCAGTGCGGACACAGACGCTTATGGATAAAAAAAGGTAAGATTTTATATCAGATAAAAAATATGGATAGATAGGTCCAACTCCTTAAACTGGTTGTTAATCTATCGTTTTATTTTGAACGCTAGGGGAGATGCTGCTAGTGCTAAAATAAGATGGGTTTCAACTGCGGGGTGTAATAACGGTACAAGGATCACAGGATTTTCAGTAGCCTAATAAGCAACTGTGTAATACCGCTTGAAACCTTGTAGTCGCAGAATGACAAGGAAAACTTGTCATGCATTGGTGATATGTGGGGAGGAAACACACTCAGATGAACTTCCTGAAACAAGCAGGGAAATTTTAGTAATTAAAAAGGTGAAGCCTACTCTAGAGATAAAATGATCGCTAGTTATTTATATATCCTCCGCTTTCCAAATATTAAAAACCAATGATTGAAGGCTGTAAGAGATGTCACCTAAAGTTCATATTTTCCAACCTCATATTTCTGGTAATTCATTGCAACTGTGTGGACAGAATAGACTCGCAAACAGTCATGAGGATAGCGAGTGTTAGTGTATTTTATTTTCTACAGGGAAATTAGCTCTCAAAAACCAATAAACTGATAAGTACATCATAGGTTGTTTCAGGCATCACATG
The DNA here is from genome assembly GCA_902702965.1 of Spirometra erinaceieuropaei. Lineage (NCBI taxonomy): Eukaryota > Metazoa > Platyhelminthes > Cestoda > Diphyllobothriidea > Diphyllobothriidae > Spirometra > Spirometra erinaceieuropaei. The sequence goes on along the minus strand of CACRXP010000355.1, from coordinate 261,498 downwards.
GGACGAAGGTTTGGAATTCAGTTTCTTATTATAAATATCTGAAATTCTAAGAAAAACAAAATTACAATACTGAGTCAAGTTTGAGGCGAAAACGACAGTCGTAAAAACACAAATGAAAGACGGTATTTACGAAATACAGTCAAGATAGACGCTTCAGTACCTACTTGGTCACAATATCATATACACCGACAAATGGCAAAAATCGGATTTAGATCTGTGATCTCTACCAAAGTCCTGGATATTGCTCTTGCTGAAAGCGGAATGTTATTTGAAATAACTAGGAGCAGCAGTAGTAGAACTACAAACCGAGTGCGCTAAATAGCTTACGAGCAGCTCATTTCAAAAACTTGCCCGTGCCCATGCAGATATTTAACAATCAGCATAAGTTAGGCAAAATAATGGTCAAAACGCCTGTAGAATCACGCAATAACCTGAACGAAATATGTTTTATCAGATGTAAAAATGTTGGGCATATGGCTACCTAGCAGTTTCTTGCAGAGTCTTTTTCTCTAACCTTCCATTACAACAAACTCGGCAGAAAATATAATGCAGCTTAAGAATCCCACCTACTGCACGGACCGACGGCCTGCAAATGAAAGAGGAGGGTTTTGTTTAAATGTATATTGTCGATTGGAAGTATCAAGTTTTTAGATTTAAGGTGCGGTTGTCTTATCCTGAAGGAAGTCGTTATTAAACATGCACGCAATCCTTCTGAGGATATTTGTGCAAACTTGGAAGAAATGGTGTGATCGTGACCCTTTGTCCGGTGTGCAGTCCTTGAATAAGACTGGCAGATAATTTGCTCGGTCTTTTTTGGTCACTGCAGAGGGGATAGGCGACAGGCTTGTCTATCACAGAGTTTCATCTCGAAAGTTTGACTGACTCTTCGTCACCAGTCGTGTTTCGGAGGGCTGGTCGGTTCCATAGGGGGCTCTTACTTCATATGTCCCCTGTAAATCAAAAAACACAACCGTTGTAGAAGACAGATTAGTCTTCGTGAACAGTTTGCTGTCCAGTGATAACGAAAGTGCACAATCGTGTTGACGAGAAAAAAAAATTTTTTCAGACTGTCCAGGTTAGCTTTGCAAAAAGTGACTTCACTCCTAAAAACATTTGGTATTTCAATGTGACATTTTAATAAAAGAAGTAAAGGACTTGCAGTGAAATGGGTTTTGCTATGGTTTTTCGCTTTGTCTTCTTCCAGCCAAGGGTGGTAGAGAAACGTACGGGCAAAGGTTCTGGAACACGGTGCGGTTCATTCGAGTTTATATTGAAAGTTCATAAATGCTATACTATCAGCAGTCAATTAGCAAAAAAGTATAGCCCCTTGCAGCTATCCAATAATTGTGAGATGCTTTGCTCAGAAGAACAAACTGCGTTCAGACGGTAACCGTAGAACATCAACGAACACCTTAATGACTGCAGAATCTAGTTGTTACAGGCTATTTGCAATCTCAGTTTGCTTAAAGAATGGGGAAAATACTCTTCCGGCAATAAACATTACATAGTCATTTGAAAATATAAAACGATAATCATGATATACGTCAAAAGCAAGTGAAGTTCCCCAATGACTTAAAGTTTTCTTGCGTCAAAATTCTGAATCCGATATTCTTAAATCAAAAAAATCTAGTTTCGAGAACAGGGAAATAATTCCTTTACATGTGCATCCGGTGACCGATATCATAAAAAGTTAACCAAAATTTTGAAATTTTTTTTCGATTAAGAAGGGTTACTTAGGTGGGGTTGTCATATAGGACGTCGTGCAGCCTAAACCCGTGACAAATTAGTCACGGCAGGATTTTGAATGTTGAATGCACTTTCTCTCCACCGCTGCGACAATCGAATTGTGCACAAATGGCTACTTATGCAGTTTGCACTTTTTCTTGATTTAGGATATCTTTAGAAACTCTGTGATATTTTATGCGAAACATGAGCCAAAATATGTTTCCATTTACTCATTTGGTAAGGAACTTTATACTTAAAAATAGGGTACATTTAAGTTTAAACGTTTTGCAATTCGCGAATAATTCTGAGTCAGATCTGCCGCTGCCTTTACATTTGGGGTCTAGAGTCTAAAATTTGCATTCTTTCCATTTGGGGAAAATAACACCTCTGTGCCATTAAAAAGGCTCCATATATGAAATAACATTTTCAAATGGGTGTAGACAATATTGCAATCTTTATTGGCAGCATAAATGAACAAAGATATTTAAATGCGCGTTTCACATTCTCGAAAAGTTTTATACATACTGACTTTTTAAAAGCATGATATACCTTTTTTAGTTTAACCAAATGAGTAAGCGAATAAACCTCTTGACGCATGTTTTGTAAAAAGTGCGTTTAATTTACAGGAGTGTCCAAAATCAGTAGAAAAAATGCATACAAATCAAGTAGGCATTTTTGCCTAGTGCGATTTTTGTGGGCGGTCGAGTATAAATGTACTTGAGAGTCGAAATAATGCCATGACTGATTTATCCTGAGTTTAGACTGAACGATGTCCAGTCTTTGGACTGTTTTAGAGTTGCGAAAATTCCCATTGTAAAATTCAAAAGGCAATTTGGCTAGCATACGTTTGCTTTCGATAAATTCTCTTCAGGCCTGTACATTTATATGGCTATTGAAGTAATGAATGCACAAGATACGGGTAGACAGGGGAGGGTAGGGGAGGGGGAGGGTGAGACACCATAATTCCAGTCGGCGCCAGGGGGAAGGTGGGTCCCGGCGAATGCAGTTACATGCGGGTGTCTGGCTTGGTGGCTTTGGCCCATGGCCCATGTCCAGTCTGGCAAAACCACGTAAGTAATCATTCTTAATCGAAAACGCTTCAGAATTTCGGTTAGTAGTTCATGATTTCCTTCACTGGACGTATTAATAATGAATTTAGGCTCCGACATGAGCACATGGGCAAAGTGCCTATTTGTGAATGAGCATAAAAATGGCATTATATGGTTTCCGTCTTCCGGTTTCTCTTTCCAGAGTGCTTGTTCTAAATGGAGCGAAATCTTATGACCGGAGAGGTTGTTTGCAGGATTTTATGCAAAGGTGCTCTTTCATAAGCTATTTTTCTACCAATGAGCAATTGATGAAATCATTTAGGAAGGTGGTTGTTACCGTCTTTATTACGTAATACGTTGCCTCTCACCCAAACAGCAGTAAAATCTGCGGATGCAAATAACTTCGAAGGTTGCTGGCCAACTTTTTCAGCTTGTAAACCATTTGAAAATGTGAAACCATTTGATTGATTGTGCGGACTTGGCCAAAACAAAGGTTAATCAATATAGTAATAATCCTCAATATTCATAAAAAATGGGTTACAACAGAGTATGGACGCGAAATGTTTCATTTTTCCCTAAACTTCTTGCGATTCTCCTTTACATTAGCGCGCTCATCCAGGCCTAATCGCGATCCCCCAACACGTAATCTTCTGATTCCCTTCTGAGGAGATCATTTATTAAGAGTGTCTAGTTGACTATAACAAATAATCTGCCGCAAGTCCACTTCCTTGAATAGTACGCAAAAAACACCCTAAAGGCTTGTGCCGTTAGTTAGCACTACAATTTTAACTGAGTGGACTTTGAGGCGCCATGACCGCGATATGCGAGATACGGGATTTATTCCGTAGAATCCGAAACAAACACATTTTTCGAAATCGAACTACGTGTCTTGTGATCCTATTTTTTTATGTGAGACTCATGCCATAATTGCAGACATATCGCTTTTGAACTGCTTAGAGCCATGCTCATTATCTCTTGCCAAGATCATCTAACTAAAATTTCAAATCAGAAGCCCCATTAAGTTTCCTTCACCTACCTCCGAATACTTAACAACATAAAGTACCTACCTTTAGAGACTTGGTATTGAGAGATAATGCACCTAAATAAAAGTCATGTCAAAGAACAACGATAGAGTCAAACTATGATAGGAGGACTGCCTAGAATTGATTGTCAGGATAATTGAGCACTGCAAAACTAGAAAACAATTTTATTATCTTTCTGCCGCGTGAACATTACGGCTTTACCGTTGTGGATGCCTATGGCTCCTTGTGGACTTCCACTCATTACGCCTGCAAGTTGATAACGTCCGGAATGCGATTCACCATTCTCTGTCGCCATGCACTGTATCTGAACTCCCTCAAACCTAAGATCTTATATAGCCCGAATTGCTAATTAGATATCGTACGTCTGCAACGCCTCGTACCAGTTAGACTTGCGGATCTATTGCACACGATCACCCCATCCTGGGCTGCCGGCTGCAGTCGGACCGTACCATTTGCATGCGCAGATATCCAAAGAGCTGGGAATTTTGACTGCCCCATTGTTGAGCCAGTTTGCCGTTCCACTCAACAGGTGGACGCATCCGGCCATTCCTCATTTCAGTGTAACCAACCTTTGTTAGCAGGAATATTGACAGTTTGTCCGGAACAAGAATTTATAAAGGTCGGCTTTCAGTCCAAGACCATTTTGGAGGGGGTATGAAAGTCGCCTTCGGAACAAAAGCGATGTGCTACCCCTCCCGAACAAACACCCCATAAATACGGTCGCCAGGTTTGCATTGATGGTGATTAGAGAAACATTGCGCTTTAAAGATTTCAGCGGCTTCGGGAAAATAGCGTGAGCTAATACCTAAACCACTGCGTGACCCAAAAACGAGGGTAGATGGGGATGTTATCTTCCAAGTTTATGATGCAAATCGTGAAAAAGTCTTCATAAAGTCTGATTTGGGTAAAGTTTACGAGCATCTGAGGACACTTATGTTAATAAAACCTAAGTACAGCATATTCCATGGCCTTAAGCATAACTTTTACTGTTTCAACCTGCAGTAATACCTCAAACGACTTTGAAAACTTTGCGATCGAACAATGACATACATCGCAATTACCCGGGTTTATTATTAGCCAATTAAAAGCATTTCCGTCGAACTACTTTTTGCTCTTGTCTCTAGAATCGGAATTTCGATACATGCCACTTTGAAGTTGACCAGAATATTGCCGAAGTCCATTTGGGCAATGGCCGCAAAAGAGAGAAATAGACTTGGAGAATAAATTAGGCGTAGTCACATCTCACAGTGAGAGATTTCCTGCGAAAATGATGAATTAGACTTTAAGCAGATGTAAGTACAATCATTGAGGTGAAACGTTAGGTGACAGCTGACGTTCGACTATTTTCGAAGACAAAAAATGTGCTGGCCCACATCTTGACCGAAATGTTTACGACTTTTATATTAAACTTTGCTATATATATCCACGTATCTCACATGTCGATGGTTGGCAATGTTTGACTTGCGCTCTGCAGTACTGCACGGTTTGCTGAATATGCACACAAACTCTGTGATCTCCTTACTCGTAACATGCAGAACATGAGAATAACTTTGTGGAATAGCATGTCTGGTTCAACATCTACTGGATGGAAAGAGAAAGTTAGAGGAGAATTTGCATCGTGCTTTAAAGCTGACGATTTGTCTTTATTTACTACTTAGAATGATAAGTTCACTAAAACTTGCTATTGGGAGCGCGCTATAGATGGTTAGGCTTGTTAAACCATCAGATTGGACCGTCTCTACGGACGGAACATCGAGGGACGCAAAAAACCATATTAGAGTGCAAGTGAAGCCCATTTAGGCGTCGTTGAGTGGATGTTCTATGGTTATTATGATCGCACTCTGTGCTCTAAAGGCATACCAATGAACAAGCACCAAAGGGACTGCCGTAAACTAGGTCATCTCGCAGGCCAACAAGACGCGCAGTGTAGAAACATCGTCGAGGAAAAAGCATTAAAGGAGACGAAATTTTCACAGGAAAAGACACACGCGTAGCTTGCCAGACAAATCAGCATATCTGGCGTCTTTCGTGTAATAGATAGGACACTTCTGGTGTACCTGATGAATTATAATTTGAGCAAGTGAAAGTAAGATCGACTGACAATAAATGCCAAGTCCTCAACTGCTATCCGACGTTTTTTAGCACCTGAAAAGGTGTTGATTAAATCACCTACAGCGGAAAAGTACGGTGGTCATTAAAAGTAGTAAATAAGCCTATGAAACCGTAATTGTGAGCATCTTGCAACGTATTGTAGGCAGGGTAGAATAATCAAACAGGAAGTATGAGCTTCTTTCTTTTCTAAAATATGCCAGCATCTACAACTCCGCTTTAAGCTTCTACACATATTTTGACCAGAACATTTATTATCTCCATATTTGGCATTTATCATATGCTTCCAACGGCCTCAAATGTCACTGGTTGGCAATTCGCCCATTCCCCTCATCAGACGACTGGCCGGCTTGGACAGTGGCTGAGGCCTGGGAGTGGAGATAGAGAGTAAGGTCAACGACTCAGCGCATTTTCCTCATTATAAACAATCGGACGCGCTGGAAGCTACCACTGTTCGCTAAACGCCGTGACTTGAACGATTGCAACTGCCGGGATATCTCCCACCTCACAGTCAGCCCAGTGTGTGTTTCTGTGGAGTGGCGGGCTGGTGGACTGAGAGTCAGGCTGCAACGGCTCCTTCTTAATGAGGCCTCTGTGGCACTCCAATTCAGTAGGATCCGAGCCGTTCCCCCTTCCTTTATTATGTGTAAAATATTAATCAATGTGCGCTGTGGGCCAGAGGATGCAGTGGTACGGTTGGGCGCGGATTTACGCTGGACCAACCACTTACGTCCTCTCCCACATCCGGTCTTCTTGTCTCTGTCTTGACACCGGGTCCAGGCCAGGAAGGAGGAGAGATTCAGGCAAGTGCTGTGCAAGCCTACTATCACGCGCAAGTCACCCTCCTTGCCCTCATCCTGCTGTGGAATACACGGTCGACATCATTGAAGTCGGCGGTCGAACTCCTGGTTGACAAGTTCTGGTTTAAGCGTTACATTAGGGCATGTTTTGCTGGATATATACGCAAAAATATGGCCTTCTCACAGTATAACCTCGAAAATGGAGGTACCTTTACGGAGTAGTATATTTAATTCATGTTCTCCTGTACAAAACAAAAAATAAAAGGAATGTTCGTAATGTCTGTAAACTTTTACTTCTCTTCTGCTCGTTCTCTGGAGTGTTTAGATTATTGAGCTAAATGTGCTTTTTAAAATGCATTGCGGAGAGTTGGGCTTGTGAAACAAGCCTATGGATGGAGTATATTCGATCACATTAGAATCCTCATGTGGATCCTCTATATGCACTGCGGGTTTATCTGAACAGTATGACAAAGGAAACGTTGGAAAATTGGCCATTTAGTTGGTCACCCAAACACGCCCAGAGTTCAATCCGCACCGCAAAAACGGTCCTATTGGAGAAGAGGCGGAACGCAATTTCGTCGAAAGATTAGTATATCTCACGTATTTTGTGTAATGGATGTCTTATCAGTGTACCCGTGGATTCCTCAGCTATCTGCCTGGATGTTTTTCGAGCTCAGATCAATTTTCTTCATTTTGAAACTTCATTTGAGTAAAGAAAAGCAGAAGACAATTCACAACCTAATACAAAACTGTTATTTTCGATTCAGGGCTGTAAAGACCGTGAGATTCAATTATCCCATCATGTCCCACCTTAGAAAATAGCACCACTAGGGTATTCTGAGCATACCTTTGCTTCTAAAAACAGACTGCTTGCGGCTTTATTTTAAATTACTGAAACCAACAGCCACCCACTGCTGCTATCGCGGCAAACAGAGTACATGCGGATGTAGGTATTCACGTAACACAGGTGACCTCGCACCTGTGCGTCCTACTCCTAACGCCGACCCTCCTGACACTAACCCTAGCCCTAACCCCAACTTCTGTAATTAAATACAGGGTCATCTGCGCCCCACCAAATGTTGGAATTTGTCCGGATGCACAGATTGCTCTTCATTGGAATTTTTTCTGGTTGGGTGGACACCCTTCAGCTCGCATCCGGGTGTATCTTCCTGAACATGCATGAAAACGGCACTTAGGTTTGATCCGTCGCATAGTCTCACAGTGTTCGAACCTTGACTTGCATTGACCGGGCGAAGTTTTCCTCAGGAATAACAAGAGGTCGTTTGGGTTGTCTCGTCATACCAACGCAGCTAGCTGTGGCAAATATTACGGGATAGTTTAGTTCTTGAAGGCTCGTAGGCTGCGAAATATATACAAACGCTTTCGGTTAGCCTACCTCTTGTAAAAAATTGCCGCAATTATGTGACAGTGTGTACAAAAGTGCAGACATTTTAGTAAAGCGCTGGGATAAAAATATCCCCGTGATGCAACTGTTCCTACGCTGAATTCCAGCAAGGGTGACTGCTCATATGACCTAACCCCTGTACCAGCCCTAACTCCGGTCTCCCTGGAATTTGGCACAATGCTACCTCTATTACGGGGATTCCTATTCTTGTGTTCTGCCCATATTTTAAGGGCTTGACAAGAATGCATTTATGCAAATTATTTTAAAAACAAACAGCGTGGACTACGTTCTTCGTGCTTCTTAGTTCTTTGAGCAGCCGTTTATAAAACTAAGAGACGGACGGCCAAGGCAAGAAACTCTTCTTAGTTTCGAGCTAAAACATTCATTTGCTTCATCTTCAACCAAAGTTCGCAGATCAACGCATTAAAAATAAACGCCGCATAGACAAACATAGATTACAGCGCATGCAGTATTAGCAAAATCCAACCCAACTCTAGCTGTCTAGGTATTTTTCCGGCAAAATTTTCAAAATTTACGAACTAACTTGAGGATAGTCTCCCCTTTGGATTAGAACGAGTTCAACATTTTTACTTCAACAAGGACCAAATTTTCATTTTGTCATGTCATTATTACTGCTCACCCACCTGGCGCACGCACACAGTAGCCCATATCAGAAACCGATACTTACCGGACAATATTTGTCTGCAAATGGACAGAGATCTTTGAGGCGACTTTCTTCGTCGAACCTCACGTTACGACAGTAGTCTTGCTCTAAGAAGTGGTGATGAGAGTTAGGGAACCTCGTGGGGCCACAGGATGACCGACCTGCCCAAAGGTCCTTGCAAGTTTTAATATGGGCCAATTCCTCCTGTCGATCCCGGAGGCGCTCTAACTCGCGACGACGATTTCGCTCTTCGGCTGCACGCAGAAGCTCCGTACCATATTCATTCAGCACTCCCGGTACCCTGCAGTTCTCAAAGCCGACCCGACTTCCGTCGTGACAGGAGGACTAAAAAACAGGAAGGGTAAACAAGGACTAAAATAGTCACTTGGTAAACGCACTGAAATAATTTGTCATCGGAAATCTCTTTGCAGGGGTGTGTGGTTGGCAGTCAACGTTTTTCTCAGGTATACAAATTTATCATAAGTCAGCCGCGAGAAAGAAGCACCGGAACAGGATATACACTGATTACTGAAGCAAAAGGATTAGTATCGTCTTCCTAAACCATCAGCACGGTAGCGGAATATGAAAATAAAAACGATATATTTTCAGTAAAAAATATGCACTTTGTGGGGTTATAGGAGATTTTAATCGGGGTATATATTAAGGACAGTGAGTGATCAATCTCATTAAATGTTTGCCCAAATTCTGAAATGCGTTTCTGATCTTGAAAGATTACTAAGGTGGGATTCTAATAATTATTGTCATGTGGCATAATCCTATAATACTTCGGATTCGCCAGAATGTCGGCTTTTGAATGCACTTTTTTCAACCTCCTGTATAAACCGTACTCAGTAGAAAATGACTATTCAAGTATCATTCATTTTTCACATCGATTTTCGGTGGTCTTACAAATTTAAACATATTTTATAAAAACCACAAACAAAAATATTCTTTAGATCGTTTGATAAAGAATTATCTCAACCTCATATTCATATTCGAAGAAAGAGTATAATTAGGTCTTAAAAAGCTTCTAATTGTGCGATTTTTGAGACCGCGCAATGCACATTCAGATAGCATAGTACCTGTTCGTTAACCACAGCTCCTCCTACAATTTTTAACATAATCCGCATCCAGTGCAAAATTCTTTGGACTCAATATGGCATCTTTTTAAGGCCTAGAAGACTATATGGGTTTCCTTACGCGGAACGCACGCATCTTGTAGACTAAAATCACTAAGTGCTAATGCAATGGCTAATCAGGCTCGAAATTATTCGGGAATTAGAAAACCTTTTAAGACCCAGTGGTACTCCTTCTTCGAATATAAAGTATGAAGTTGACATGATTCTTTATCAACCGATTTAAAGAATATCTTCGTTCATTTTTTGTAAGATGTATTTTAGTGTATAAGACCACCGAAAATAAGTGAGAAAAATTCATGATACTTAAGTAGTCCTTTTTTACCGAGTACGGTTTATACAGGAGGTTGAAAGGAAGTGCATTCAAAAGCCGACATTCTGCCGAGTACGCAGTATTGTAGGATTATGCCGCATGGTAATCAGTATAAGAATTTCATCTAGGTAATACTTCCAAGTCGAAAACGTATTTCTGAATTTTGGCCAACATTTCTTGAGATCGGTCGCTCACTGCATGTATATTTTGACATGTATTTTGAGGAAAATTATTTAAAAATGCCGGTTTTGGAAAAGAAAAAAAGCATTACCTCGTGGATTTCCATCATTATTTCCATAGTTCACCAAAAGTGTGCGGACGGAAAACCGTTTGGCTTTAAGGCGCTCCTCTGGAAAGCTTATATCTGCCATGCTGCATGAACTAACACCAATAAACGGTAAAGAAACAGCCTTTCTGAAACCGTCCTGCAGGCATTTCAGTAGCCGTCTAAAACGCAGAGACCGCAAATTCTTGCAGGCTATTACATCAGATGATGTATGGATCATTTAGTCAATCGAACTCGACTTTACATTTAAAGCCCCAAAGTGAGAGTTCAACCGTCTTGAAGGGGGATATCCACTATGTGTCTGCAGCGTGGTGGATGCAGGACAATGACTTGCATGCTAATTTGTTTATGGTGTTAGCAAACTTGCGTAGCGTCTACCACACTATCTCTTACTTTGCAGACTTTAGCCGACTGTCAGGACAGAGGCAAGGAAAGCGGAGGCGGGATTGAGCGCAGTGGCTAATTACGTTAGACAGCCCATATTCAGGTACTACACATACCCGGCCCGCAAACTGTGGATCGGGCTTTCACAGAAACAAGAAAGTAGCAGCTCGGATCCCATCTGAACGGAAATGCCATAGAGGGAACATTAAGAAGGAGCCACTGAGGCCTTCCCAGCCACGGTGATAGTTTAAAAGCACGTCAGATTGTTGATAATGAGGAATATGCGCTGTGTGCCGTGAGTCAAACTCACCCTCTATTCCCTCTCCAGAGCCTCAGGCCACTTTCTGAGCCGGCCTACCGCCTCATGCGAGAGGTTTGGGGCTGACGCGGTGGGAACCTGGGCACGCCATCACATCTCCCTTGGATAGCATATCTAATGGGTGCGCAGTCAGAATAACGCGTGCCGTGCCCTAACGTGTTCCCCACAGATTGGTCTAGCACATTTGCAGCGTGGTTCATTGTAGAGGGTAACATACTCCACAAATATGAGCATGGGAAATTACAACCAATACTTATCGGCAGGGGTACAACGGTCGGCACAGACTGGGTCAAACTCAAGTTACTCACTGAATCTTCTTCTAGGGATGCGAAGAAGATTTTCAAACAAACCTATTCTTATCTCTTAAGTAACCTTTACCATTTCAAATAAAGATACTGTTTCGCTGATGCCAGCACTCAACAAACCGGTCCTGTTTTTTCTTACGTTTTCCGAGCTGTCGAGTGCACTTGACACGCTTCTTGCTAAGCATACGGCCGTATACGCTTTGTAAACAAGTGCTTTGCAAAGTCACGTTGATGTAGCATAAATACTCGACTGGGTAACTGATTTCTTTATGGACAAGCTTTACAAGGAACCGTTAAATGCTATTGTGAACGAACGCTTATCAATTTGAAAAGTCCTAGTTGGTATAGGCGTGCTTTAAAATGCAATAATGTTATTCGTGATAGCGTATCGTGAAGCCAAAGTTTAAGAATATAAGGGAATAAAGCGTCCAAACATGATATATTCCCCTTCGTTTACTAACCACGGTTGAGTTCTCAACATCCAAACAAGCTGAAAAATATTTATTATTAGTCATGAATCGCGCTCTCCACTGAAGCATCGAGAGGCAGTTGAGAGAGCTTCGCAAATCAGGCTTTTACAAATAAAATAGCTCGGTGTCTGAACATGCTAAATAATCCGCAGTAGCTATTTAAATATATTTATGATTTTTTCACTTAACAATGCAGAAAAAGTCTAAGCCGTACGACAGATCTGGAAAGTAAGCAAATACACCGATTAAGAAAATCTGGTTGACCCAGTGATTGAAGGCCATAGTGATATTTACCTGTGTTTCGTGTTTTTGCCAAAGAAAAAACTAAATTTCTAGTCATATGGATGACCGCAGTCGAAGGGAAAACATGCAGATACTCTGAAGGTCGAAGAACACGGTATTTCCTCAAGTCCAACTAATTATCATCACAGAATAATCCCTCCCAAGTCGAAGCTTTCTCGAAATCTCCTTTATTTTTGCTTCCTGTATATCTAACTACATAACACATTACATGGGGCGGCGTACTTGCGGAGCACAGAAAACTTCCGCTTTTTCCTGCAGTTCTGTCTCTAGGGCTTTCGCTGACAGCCATCCAGTGATGTGAAAATCTTAATGTAAAAGGCACGCCAAAAATCGCCAGCAGGCTTAAGCAATCATTTCTGGCTTACCTACCATCACTGACCAGGTCGCCTTAAGTCCAATCGGCATATATGGAACGGAGAGAATCCCAGCATTCTGCCGTTGGGTTACAGGGCTGCACACAATCGACTGTGATGTGAAATATAGATGCAGTTCACGCGAAGATGGAATACCCTGACATGAGGATACAGTTTGGAGGCAAAGGCGTATAAACGCCAACATCTGCATTATGATCTCAGCATACGGGCCTCAATCTTGCTATTTTCTCTTGTTTACAATGAGTAGTTTAATTCAAGGCGATAGAAGCTAATCCAAACCCGTTGGGGCAAATACTAAAACACCAGATTTATCCTGATGTAAAGAAGAAAATGCTGCATGATTCTTGAAATAGAATTTTAATTAATCTGAGTCTTGGGGTCTGTAAATGCGCTCAGGGTCAGGTACAGGGAAAAATAATAACAGGACTGCAGTTTCCTTCAATTAATCAGTAGTCTGCGTAGCCTTTCGGAAAGTGGCCGCAGGTAAAATACAGGTGGATTTACGCTAATTTTCAGGAAGGGAAGCTATTCCCATGTCTAACCCAAACCTTAATCTTGACCATAAACTTAAACTAAACCATAATCTTAACCCTTACTGTAAGCTTAACACTAATCCCAATCCCTTAATACTTCGCACAGGGCTATCTGAAATACGCGGAGGTACCTATTCTCGTGTCCTACATAGTGACAGAGTAAGACTCTATAACGGCCTTTGTGGTTTTTACGTAGGTGCGCACAATCTCCAAGCCCTCTTGTCACCGATTTCTGCCTGAATGACTGCAGTTGGCGGAAAACGCGACAATCCTCATCCTTATCACGACGACTTTGATTAATAATGAAAACATAGAGCGAAAGGTTCCATGAATATTGTGAAATTTTGTGGAGAGATACTCCAAGCATGTACGTCGTAAATGCATTGCACATTTGCAGATTAGATTTGGTGAAAGGAAATGAAAACTGACTGCATCTTCTCTCCAAATAGTGACCCAACTCATGAAAGATGACGAGGAAAATTGTTACGAGCACTTCTGAGCAAGTAAATGCTGCACATTTTACTTATTTGCCTAGCCTTTGTCGCGAAATGTGCTTTTTGCATCAGCAATATGCTTATGAGTAATGTTGTCAATCGAAATGTTTACGAATACTGTTGGAAGTCTACGTCGCCTTGTGCTCCGGCAGTTTCCTATGCCAACAGCTACCCCAGGCTAAGTTTGCGCATCCTCGCTCGATTTTCTATGAGAAGAGAATAATCTGAACTCAAGCATTTTACCAAACGGAACTTGCCTGCTTGAAACTGTATGTCTATTATCACGTTAATCAAATACAGCAAGGTGCAAGCAAGCAGGTTATTTAAAAAAAAACTGGCGTTCCATCGATTCTTAACAGTCATTTTTGAAAATCTCCGTGATTTCCTGCCTCAAAACGTAGTGATAGCGCCCACTGGCAAGTCATTGACCAAACGCTCCGGTTTTTCCCGCCCTTTGCAAATACTTAATAATTTACCGCCGAAAGCCCTTCACAAAGTGGTTATCTTGGCTTTAAACACACGTTATAGTGCCTTTTTCATTATCTGTTGCTGCAGCTGTGTACTTTAGAAACAAAACGGGCAAAAGATTAGCTGTTTTTCCAGTATCGTCTTATTTATTCGGCAAATTTGTTGTGCATTCACAAGCTGAGAACGGAGCCTAAAGGTAAACAAATATAGCATAGGATGCTACAACATAAAGGGAAAAGCGGGTTCCTTCATTTGTAGCAGGAAAAAATATTATTAAATTTCAGGAAAGAAAAGAAGCCGACCAAACGTCCCAACTGCCACCTTGGAAAAAAAGTAAAGTGCGAGGATATCCGTCAGCGAAATTCGCGGTAAAGTCGCTTTTTAAAGGGATAACTGGATCGATAAATGTGCTTTATCAGTGTAGAACATACTGATTGCCGACCCTCGTTGTAGATGTTCATTTATCTCGGTGATGAAGTTTCATGTTTGGATCAGTTTACATAGATGACCTGAACCGTCATCTGTGTCCCTTCGGTAAATATTTTCAAGAGGTATCAGATTTCGAAGTTTTTGATTACCAAATAGAACAAATCGACATATATGGGCAGTCAATTAAAGACGCTGAAAATCGTGAAGTGTTCATCGCCATTTTAAGGACTAACTGAAAATCACCGTGTTTTAGCACCAGATATGACTGTAGAAACATTTGAGGGAAGCAAAATTCTTTTGATATGCACAAAATGCTATTTTACGATTGCAGCTGACAATTCAATTTAAATTTATTAGTTAATGGCGGGCCAGTCAACATGTGACCTTGTGAAAATCTTGACTCCTGTGAAGTCTCCATCGGCAAAATCGAGCAAAACCCGTTTATTTTCGTCAACCGCAACTCAAACAGTGCAAAAACGGGAAAAATGCAACCACTTCCCGTGTAACCGTGTTAAAATCTATACGCAAACTACAGTCTGTTAACTTACTGCCTGGTTTGAGACTGAACTTATTTATGAGAGATATTTAAGTGCATACTTCATTAAAGGACTATTTTCAATCGTTGTTCTCCTTGCGCTGTTATACTTACTCTTCTTTCATGGACAGGCTTTCTCTACACCAGAAACTTACGTTTATTCAGCTAAACGAGTTTTGACGTTTTCAGAGTCTTTTTCTTTTCAAATAATTTTATATTTCTAAACAGTGCAATATCAATTTTGACATTTCGTTCGTGTTTTTGATTTGTTTCAAGTCTTTCACTATTATTTCAAGGCCTTGATCCAGTTGTTTGCGCCGCTTTGCGAGTACTCTTACTACTAATTCAGAAGCTGAATTTTATGTGGCACACAATAGTCCAAATTGTACATGAAATCCAATGATAATAGGCTTTCTGGTGGCTCAACTTTTTCCTTAATTACATCTTTACTCTGGGACTGTTTACACAAAAAATTTAACTAAAACCTGATGAAAGCCTACGTCGAGATAGGCGTTATGGTCCTTCCGCTGACTGAGTTCAAATAAAAGCTGGTCATGTTGCCTTGTTTGTAGCTGGTGAATGTTCGTCGCATCTGATGTCGGCAAATGTTGATTTAGGAGTTCACCCGTGCATTCATCCCTCTTGGGCCTCCCGACCTTGTACTTTTGCATAAGATGTGCGAAAGACTCCGACTGCCGAAAGTAGAATACACAGATTAATGATAAAATGAATGCTTACTGCATAAAATACAGTAGCGAGGTAATCTGGATTTCGGAAGCTTACGCAACGTGGAACGGCGCGAGAGACAGCAACTTGATTGTATATCCCACCTACTTATGTTGGGATAGTCTTTACCCGGCAAATCAGCTGATTACACGACACTGGTTGGACAGAATTTTTACAGAGCGGCGGTTGATAACCAACGCACATCCTCTAGGTATTCACAGCTCTCTACTTAACATACTGTGAGTGATCTCATGAAATGTTGGGCGAAAGCTCGAAATGCGTTTCTGATTAGGAAGAACTATTTAGGTGGGCTTCTAAAACAGATCATCTTGCGACAGGGTGTCTGCTTTTGACTACACTTCTTTTAAATCTCCTGTAGATACCGTACTCGGCAGAAAATGACTACGTAAATAGCATGCATTTTTCGCATTTATTTTCGATGGTCTTATAAATTCAAATATATTTCATAAAAACATAAAAAAATATGCTTTCTCTCAATCATTTGATAGAGAATTACGTCATCTTCATATTGCATGGTCGAGGGAGGAGTATAAATAGGTTTTAAAGAAGTTTTTAATTATGATATTTTTAAAGACTGTGCAATGCCCATGCATATAGCATCGTACCTCTCCGTTTACCACTGCTTCTCATGAAAAGTACAACATAGTCCGCATGCAGTGCAATATTTAACGAATTCTATATGGTATCGTTTTTAAGGTATCGAAGAATATATGGTTTTCCTCACGCGGAACGCATGCACCTTGCAGGCTGAAATCACTTAGCGCTAATGCAACGGTTAATCAGGCTCCAAATAATTCTGGAATTAATAAACTTTTAAACCCTAGTTATACTCCATCGTCGAGTATGCAATATGAAGATGACGTAATTTTCTATCAAACGAGTGAAAAAAGCATATTTTGCTTATGTTTATTACGAAATATATTTGAATTTATAAGACCATCGAAAATCAATGTGGAAAATGCATGATACCTTAGTAGTCACTTTTTAGTAACCATCGGTTCTACAAGAGATTACAAAGAGGTGTATCCAAAAGCCGACGTCCTGCCGAGTCCGAAATATTATAGGATTATGCCGCAAGATAGTCAATATTAGAATCCCGCCTAAGTAATCTTTCTTAATCGGAAACGCATTTAGGGATTTCGCCTAGCATTTCATGAGATCGGTCACTCACTTTTGCCAGTTGCGATCTGCTTCGCTTGGACAATTGCACTCTTGACAAAATTGCTTAATCTAATCAGACTAAGAAAGAAATATGTTTAGGAGCCAAAGTGCACTAAAAAGTAATTTCATTGATGT
>CACRXP010000355.1:174545-200526 GCA_902702965.1 Spirometra erinaceieuropaei | reverse complement strand
ACGAACAAGAGTAAGCAGATTGGGGGACCACTAATAACACGTTCCACAAGAGCGACCCGGTATTGGTTGGAGCACAGGATCCTGGGATACCCCATTCAGAAGTGACACTCTGACTGATAATGCACGCAGACCGCGGTCGGTCGGTCAGGAACTCCTTTATCCTTTATCCTGACGAAAGCCCGTCTGATCGATGAAAACAGATATGAAAAACCGATTTAGGTGTTCTGCCTCACCGTAATTTTCGGTAATGTCCTCACTGCTCTCTCCTACCAGTATTAAGACCGCCTCCTTGCTCTTTAAAATGCTGTTGATGTATCTGAAGAGTGTTTTGGCTTATCACCGGTCCGTTTCATAACTCACGTTTAACGCTACTTCCGTGACCTGCGAATATTCAACCTTACCTGGTTCAACTTTCAGCGAATCTGCCCATAATGCATAGGTTGCTTTGTTAATACAGACCTTCCGGAATGTTTATTCCCTTGGCTTATCTCCTTCCTTGTATCGCCCGTTAGCCACATTGGGTGATTTGTTCTTTGGACACTATTTGTTGGTCAGTTGTAGTGCGTAACGTCGCTTATGACTCCATTTACTGGGCTGAAGTCGACAACTGGATGTCCGGTAAGAACGCCATGTAAATTTATTACTGATAGTTAACTTCTAATAGCAGCATAATTTCCTCGTCAGAAATTCAGCCGGGGCTCATTCGTCCCCATTTTTTGACTGTAAAGGCGGCACTCCCAAAACAGCGTTACATGGTCACTTTTACGAAGCGGTACTAGAAACCTCAGTTCGCCAGCACTAGTTGGTTCTTTTGTGATGACAAAGTTCAGACAGTTTACCCTTCGAGCCTCTCTGATTTTGGTCGGAAATGTGATATTCTGTAAAGGAAGCAGACGGCCTGGAATCAAAGGAATTATGAGAACCGTTTACTAATAAATTGTACTAGTCGACTATCGGCACATTGAAGTCTCCGTCAATCAGTATCCCTTGGTCTTGGGCCGCCTTTTCAATAAACCGAAGTATCGCCTTGCCAACCTCTGGAGTTTCACTGGACAGCATGTATACGGTGAGAAAATTCAAATTGGGTGCGCCACGCATCTTTGGTTTCAACCACATGGTTTCACAGGCACGGTGGTCGCATCTCCCTTGCCCCATACTCGGACGGACTCGGATGAATGTAACCGACCGCATCTGGGTTCCTATCGCCTCGAGACTGATTTTCATAGTGTCCTCACAGAATGCGCTCCATCGACGCTCTTGGCGAAGCCTTCTGTATTCGCCATATACTAGTAGTCTGGTCGCATCTCCCTTGCCCCATCCTCGGAAGAACTCAGTTGAATGTAACCAACCGCATCTGGGTTCCTATCAGTTCAAGACTGGTTTTCAATTTCGCCACTTATTTATCTTATTCAAGGCCACATACAGGCCAGTCCTGACCGACCCGCCTACTTACCCCTTAATGAAATTCGTTATACAATGCCATATACAGCTGACATTTATTGCGGCCCTGTTGATGTCCGACTATATTCCATTCTATACCGCCACATGCAAGCCAGTCCTGCCCGCATTATTCTGTTTCTATTTTTTTCGAGGGATTTTTGTTCTCCTGTAAAATAAATCCAATCATTTTTAAATTTTGATGTTGAGTTTTTTTCATCCCTCGCTTACCACTTTTCTTAACGGACTTCTAATTCAAAAACTGTGTATTGCACTTTGTACAGATTTTGCCTATCTCGTGTAAAATTCGCATGTACATTTATTTTTACTTGCTTTGATGGGACCCCGACGGGTCTTTAATTAAAATGGCAATAATAATTACTATCATTATTAGTCAGTTTTGTGTTCCGACGCGACGACTCATTTCTTGACAAAGGTCGCTAGTCCTTCTCTATTTTATGAAGCCTGCCTCGGCGAAAAAAGTTGATATTCATCGAGAACAACTTCAGGATACAAGACTTCGGCTTGTACTCAAGTCTCTGCAAAGAAAACTATATTAGATCTTTGGATGGGAGTGGCTTCCTCACTTGTAGCGATGCAACCATTCTTCGTGATGTCATGTGCAATGTTTCCAAGGATATTCTAGAGTTTGTGCCGCGTAGATATCTCAAGCCTACTTCTTCAGATTTCCTTGTTCCTCATTTTCTTCAGAACAGACTAAAAATGTTGAGGCGACAACTGCGTGACCCATCCACTAGTTCCTTATCTGTTCATCTTAGAATCACAGAGATTTTTGAGATGGCCTCAAGGATGCGCCAAGCGCGCGACAGGCAAAGAGAATCAATTGCTCTCAGTGGTTCGAACCCTGGCAAATCCGTCGTTAACATCTTCCGTCATCGGTCCTCCTCTAAGCGTGGTCACGAACTTCCACCCCTGCTAAACGATAACAAAGTCTTCCTCACGGATGACACTGACAAGGCGGAGTTGCTTAGTGCTTTATTTGCAAAACACCTTGCTACCGAGTCCGATCCGGTCCCTTTCTTCCGATCACTTTCAGATAGCACACTTAGTAAAATTGATGTCTCCTCAGATCACATTAAGAAACATATAAGCCGTTTGAAATACTCACACTGCTCTGGAACGGACGGGATTCCGAATTCGATTATTAAACAAGCGTCCGACCTTCCCATATTGCTGTCATTTATTCTCGGTTTATATTTCAAAAGGATTCTTTCCTGAAACATGGAAAACGTCAATTATCATTCCCGTCTTCAAGTCTGGATCTCGGTCTGGTGTTAATAACTATCGGGGCGTGCACAAAACGCCGTCTCTAGCAAAACTTCTTGAAAAGATTATTTTCAATGAAATTCTTGACTTCTCTGTAACTTATCGGCTTTTGAGCTCTAGTCAACATGGATTTTTACCTGAACGATCCTGCGAAACTTGCCACCTTAATTTAATCACTTCTCTTCGTAATGAGCGGCAGTCAGTGGTAGTTATCTACTTTGATCTTAGCAAAGCCTTTGACAAGGTGCCCCATAGACGTCTTTTAGTAAAATTGGAAGCCCTCGGCATCCGGCCGCCTCTACTCGACTTCATCAGGTCCTATCTGTCCAACCGATATCAGAAAGTCATGGTCGGTAATAGCTACTCGACACCTCACTCGATCACGAGTGGCGTACTTCAAGGCACGGTTCTGGGTCCGCTACTCTTCCTTCTGTACATCAATGATATTTCGACTGAACTCGGAAATTCGCAAACTTTTACTTATGCCGATGACCTCAAGTTTGTTTACTCATACTCAAAGGAGACTGCAAATCTTTGTGTTGAGAAAATTAATGCCGATTTACCACGCTTCAGGAGATGGGGTTCGACATGGCAGATGGAGTTTTCATCATCCAAGTGTAGTTTCATGTCTTTTGGTACTGCCAAACTTCCCGGTGCCGTAATTTTTCAGAAAAACCCACTCTCAGAATGCCTCACTATAAAGGATCTAGGTCTAAGTTATACAAATAAGCTTGCTTTATCACCTCATGCAGATAGAATCTCTGCCAAAGCCGCGCAGATATGTGGATTCATATTGCATAATAGTTTACCTTCCGGAAATGAAGCTAAGACTTTATCAAATGTTTGTTCTTCCAGTCCTCGAATACTGCTGTCCTTTCTTCGGTTTAATGAGCGCCTGCGACCGTAATAAAATCGAAAATGTTCAGAGGGTTTTCACTCGGTAACTGTTCTCTCAAGCTTCGTCTGGTATTTCTTATACTCAGAGATGTCAGCTGGCGAACATTAAGTTTTTGTGGGTTAGAAGACTCGAAGCTGGCCTTTGCTTCCTTTTTCGCATCAACTCTAGCTCCAGTCTTCCGCACATTGACACTCTCACTCCGAGAGATCGGTCTTATGCCACGCGCAACTCCTGCATGGTGATTCCGCCGCCTCTTTGTACTACATCTAAGCGCTCCCTCTTCTTTGCTTCCAAATATGCCTTCCTTTGGAATAATCTTCCGCCTGAAATTAGATTATCGCCTAGGTTACTGATATTCAAGTCGAAATTACGCAACCATCTTACACCGGAAAGCATAAAGGCACTGTTAACGGTCTCATTCCCGAACACTCAGATTCTTGACTTCGAGAAGGGTCCCCCTGGGATTTAGTGGTAGATTAAGTGGTAACTCTTAATTATATCATTAGAAACCCCTGTTTTGAATTGGGTTCTAAATACACTGCTATCACTCCTCCCCCACAGCGACAATTTTCGCGGTTTTTGATGTCATCTCCCGCATTCCGACCTCATGCGGTCTGGCGACACTCATGGCGGAACCCTCAGTATTCGCCGTCTACTAGTAGTTCGGTCGTACCTCCCTTCCCTACTGCTCGGCTGAGCTCGAAGCGTGCTGTGGCCGATCGCATCTGGGTTCCTCTCGTCTGGCCTCTTTGACGCGAATAATCTCATGCGGCGTATCAAGCCGGCCCAGGCGATGTCAATTTTCAATCCCGTATACAATACCAGATTCAGGCCAGTCCTGTCTGACCCGCATACGTACCCCTCAGGGCTGACATTTATTGCTACCCTGACGATGACCGACAACAATCCGTTATATACCGCTGCCTACAGGCTAGTCCTGCTCGCTTTTTTCTATCATTATTTTTATTGAGGAGTTTTTTTCTCGTGTAAAATTAATCCAAGCATTTTTAACTTTTTGTCTGGATTTCTTTTTCACCCCTCACCAATCATGTTTCTCAATGGACTACTAATTCAGAAACTATGAATTGCATTTTGTAAATATTCGGCCTGCCTCGTCTAAAACTCACATGTAAATTTATTTTAAGCTGCTTTGATGGGACCCCGACGGGTCTTTAATAAAAATTATCTATCTTAAAGGACATCTTGATGCGCATCTACTACCCACACTTTGAATATCTGACACCATTGTCTTTCTCTTCGGACAAATGGCGAAGGAGTTTTGCCAACATTTCAGCCTCAATTTTTAGGCATTTTGACGCCTTGTGGTCTCCAAGCATATCTGAATAAGTCTGAAGCATGCCGTAAAGTTGTCGTCTTCGTCGCTAACACATACCAAAACCATTAACCTCTCTGACCGTTTGGTGAGTGGTGATTTAATAGTTGGAAACTTGATACTGTGGCCTTAACAAAATATTCAATGCTCATTCTACCTTTTTTGGTTCGCCTGATGCAATTCATTGGTCTACTGGTTTCCACACCTGTCGTGTCGCTCTGGTACGGCGGGTCGATTCAACTTCTGGACGAACATTTCTCACAGTTCCCGAGTGTATCTGATTGACTATCACTATTCAATACATAAAGGCCTAGTAAGAGTTAATTGACGAAATCAATGGAATGAGGGAAATGGAAAATGACCCAACCCCTCTGGATTTGGGAAATATAGCGTTGATGTTGTCAGAAGAGTGATTAGAATGGAATTGGCGATTTTAAAGAACTTCCGCTCGTAGTCTCGTATTGATCGAAATATGTCCCGCTTAAATAAGCAACTAGCTTGTTTGCTGATTACAAAGAAAAAGTTATTTCTCGGATGACATTCAGTATCGAGTGTCAATTTAAAGCAGAGTGCGTCTTAGCTAACCGTTGTATCCCCTAGAAAGAGCATCATACGTCTCGACCTGCAAACTCGTACCTTGCATCTTTTCAACTCGTAACAAAAGCACTCAGTCAATTGCCTATTATATAAAACATGTGCGTAGACCATGAAGAAATTCCGCATTTTTTCTTGATTTTTGTTTGAACAGTTTAGGTAATGACAGTCTTCTCACCGCCGCACTTTTTAAAGTTTGCTTTGACTTATCTCTTGGTGGATGGAAGACAACGTGCTAGCTGCCCCGGATGTGCTGTGCCTAGACGTCAGATCGTTTGATTTGCTTTCAGAAAGCGAAAAAAGATACTTGTACGCTCTCGATGAAGTGGCTTGGATTGGTGCTCTGATCGATCTTATCCAATTGTCCCCGGAGGCTGCTGGGATATTCTTGCTGTCACAGCACGTTTTTCAGAAGCAGACTGTTTCGGAAATTAATGATTTGGCTAAGTCTAACGGCATCCAAACTGAAGATTTTAACGCTTTCATTGCATACTTCGCGTCGATTTACGGAAATTTAGGAAATTACCTGTCTTTTGGCGACACGAAATTCATTCCCGCTGTTAATCGTGAAGTGTTTACCGACATTATCGAACTGACAGACGCGTACAAGTCCTCTGAGATTGTTAGAGAAATCTTTGAACGCGTGATTGACAGTATATATTCAACTCATCCTGGGCGTCTCCGCCTGGCGTTTCCTCCAGAAGGCATGACAACATACTACTCGTCAAACTGCACCCGGGCAGATGCTGAAATTGTCCAGTCTTTCCTAAATTCGAAAAAAATGGAAGCGTATAACACTCGTTTAGTGAAAAGTTTTGAAAAGGATGCCAAGGGTCGAGACAATTACGCACTGCTTGTTGCTTCGGCCGAGTGCAGGGAGGAGGAAATTGAGAACTCCGGCTTACCGCACTCTTCGACTCTTAAAATACGGTACGGCGACTATCATGAGCTCATGCAATTAATTGTTTCTGGTATCACTGCGGTTAAAGCAGCTGCTCTTAATGACAATCAGAAGAAAATGTGGAGTGAATATCAGCGTAGTTTTCAGACTGGCTCTATTGAAGCACACAAAGCTGGCTCAAGGCACTGGGTAGCCGACAAACAACCGGCTGTAGAAAGCTATATCGGTTTTATTGAGAGCTACCGCGACCCATATGGCGTGCGGGGAGAGTTTGAAACCTTCGTCGCTGTCGTCGATAAGGACGTGTCAGCAAAATTTCAGAGCCTCGTTAACTGCGCGTCGTCTTTTCTGCCCCTCTTGCCTTGGCCTTCAAGCTATGAGAAAGATGTGTTTTTGGAGCCCGACTTCACTAGTCTGGACATTATGTCATTTGCCACCTCCGGGCTGCCAGTTGGCATCAATATACCTAATTACGATGATATTCGCCAGGATATCGGTTTCAAAAACGTCTCTCTCGGAAATATTCTAAAAGCGCGTTTTCAGGTAGGACTCTGTTATCATAATTTCTTGCCTGGTATTTTTTTAGCTAATCCTGAAATGGTGGTCTTCCATATTTTCTGCCAAAGAAACCCGTCCATTCTGATGATACTAAATATCCCGAGAAATCAGTCATGACTAAATCGGATACCTAGCCAACGCTCAGCATAGTTAGCAGAAGTACAGTGACGGTTTTTTTACATTCATGACATCTTTTCGATATCTGCAATTTCCTCAGTTCTTATCCATCACGCATCGCTAGATGTTGTCTTGTCAAGTTTTTTATCAATTAGAGATTTGAGTAAGTGCGCACGGACTCACTTTCATGTCATTTCGTCTTGCTGCTTCGCGGTCCATGTTCATTTGTTCATCGGCTAACGTACCGTTGGCATTTCCTCCCACCTCTGCGGATGCCATGTCCGCGTTTTGGTGCTATACCATGTCCTTCCAGACTCTTCATCGTATAACCGCACTCCTGCGGCGAATTTCCTACCGCTCTATATGGTTTGAACCCAGAGGCTGTGGCTTGTATTTCTGATATCGAGAACCAAATTCAACTTATCACTTAAGAACACTTTTCTAATTTAGGACCCCACAGCCACCTTCCTGTGTGAAAAGGACAAGCAGTGCTATCTGACAAACGTTGGTCAGGCGTTTGAAATACAAGTTGGCCTTCATGAGCTCCTAGGCCACGGATCAGGAAAACTTTTCAGGCGTAAAGACGATGGTTCCTTCAACTTCCACAGCTCCGTCCGAGATTTGCTAACTGGAGGTGACCTTACATACTGGTTAGTGCTTGAGCCGTTTGGGGCCCCTTTGGATTGGTTGTGCTTACAATTCTAGGTACTTTATTTACATTTACATTCACAATGTAATCAATACTCCCCAAAGTTGGAATAGGAACGTGGAACTGAGACACTTCACGTGCTTTCTTTCGTGTTGTCCAAACTGAAAAGTGACCGTTACTTTCTTTTTCTAGTGTATAGGCAGTGCTAGATTCTCGTCAGTTACTCATCGACAGTATAAGTTAGTTTACCCCAGGATATCACTGCAGACACTTTTTTCAATTGTTTAAGCAAAGTAATAATTCCCGCACTTTCCGTTCTCCTTATACTTGATGTTTTAACCATTTTAACAGACTCTCAAAGCACCCACTCGAATCCAAAAAACGGACTTTGTATGCTGGCATCGATGTTATTATATAGCCAGCAGAAAGTTGGTAGTGTTTATAAATACCTGACCTCACCCAGCATTACGCGGCCATTCCTTTAGTCATTCGCTCAGGTAAACCCTGAGGCCCATGTATATATAGTCTTTGCAAGAGACTCTAGGTTCAATAGACCCTGCAAACTTGGCATAAAGTGTGGATTTCAGCACTGCTTTTCTTAGGTATGGGCAATTAAATGAAGGGTGCCAACCGGAACAAACCAGTAAACAAATTTACCCCTCAGCCATACGTTGTTTAACTCACGAGGACGAAGCAACTACTTGCCACTTGCTACACTCCCTTACGTGACAAATTCCTGACCTTACTAGAATCTCGGTTTTCCCTCTTGCCGGTAGCCACCATTAAACTCTCGTGCAGTCGCCTTAGGGATGCCGTTTAATCGTCTTAATGACTCGCTAGCCTTCTTGAGCACTCTGCCATCTGATAAAATTTGCTCCGATTATTTAATTTTCTGCTTCCAACCCATGACTCCTGATCAATCGCGATGTTTTATGCCTTGACTCAAATCCCTAGCATTCAAGCCTATATCCGTATTGCAGCGTACTTCAGAATCACCTGTTTGCTGTTTATTTTTACATAGTCTATTTGGCTGTTTGTTACATATTGGAAAATGTTTGCTCTAAATGAATGTCTTCATCCGTCCTGCGCCAGTTTCTCAATCTGCCAGTCCCTTCCATTGAAATTAAGGGATATTTCGGATAAATTTGCAGGTATGAGCCAGGTGAGACATGGGATTCAAAATTCTCCAGCCTCGCCTCTCCCTTCGAAGAGTGCCGGGCAGAGTGCGTAGGCATATACCTATGTGACGTTGCCGATGTCCTCAAGATCTTTGACCCAGAGAACAAATTCATCTCCGGAGATGTCGTTTATATCAACTGGCTTTCGATGGTTCGTTCCGGACTTATGAGTTTGGAGTTCTTTACTCCCCCAACAAGTAGCGGCGATTCCGGTGCCTGGCGTCAGGCCCACTGCCAGGCTCGATTTGCCATTTTCAAGGTGGGTGAACACCTTGCCCGTATACATCCCGATAGAAAACAGTAGGATTATAGTGAACGCAACTGTGGTTTTGCTACTTTAGGATTGGAGTCAATTTGAGTTTTTCTATTTTGGCGTGCGCAGACCGAAATGAGGGTTCTTGACAAGTTTTACAAAAAGAACTTAGCAAAGAGTGTCCCTAACCAAACGTCTGAAATTGCAAGCAGGTCATCTTGGCTGCGATACTGTGTTGTCTGATGGTGGAGGAATAATCAATTTCATTTATAAAAGATGTTTGCGGTCTTTCAGACCAAATGTTTATTGCTTGTTCAGGATCCGACATGTCCGACACTTACTCCCTAACTAAAATATAACTGTGAGAGGATAACCACACTTGACACTCGGTTACTGAAGTACCTTAAAGGGACACAATATTTGAAGTTGCTTCGTCTTTTGCCAGCAGGATATTTCCTTACTGAAATTGAATATTTTCAAGACGTCTTCTTGGTTATTTGGATGAAAGACACTGCCGCATGAAATGTACGGCGTGCGAACTCACTACTGGAGACAAGAGCATGGGCAGATGGGTAATTTGGGATCAAGTCGATAGTCTGCCGGGATAGCAATTGATGGTTCGGTTAGGACAATCCCGAAAGAGGCTACTTGACTGGATACTGACCTCCCACTGCGGTCCGAATGCACTAACCGGAGCCCATCACCTTCAAAGAATCTCATCGCCTCGACATCAATATATCCCTAAGTAAACTTGACCACCACGTCTAATCCGATAAAAACCTCTTGTTGGTTGACATCTTCGTTGCCTTCTCTCAAATTTCTCCCCACTGGGTAGATTTCGGAAGCCTCATCATGGAAGGCCCCATCGAGCATATAGCCCGTGCGACCCTATTGAGCGCCGGGCCCGCTCCGCTTCCCGAGTTGAATCCAAATTTTCCTTTCTCACTTATAGCGTCTTTTATGAGTCGAGAGTTATTTTCGCAGTCTGCTGCTGTCGTTTTAGTCAGAGGAGACATGCCTACTTTATCACATTTTCCGTACCACAGCTAGCGTCTGGACTGGGCTGACCAACTTTTCTGTCGTTTGCGCTTCTATGCGTACGGTCTTCGTGGTATTTTTATGCTTACCGTATCCTTGTTGACAGGTCATCCTTGATTGCGACCCTCCTGTCCTTCAAATAGAGACGGTCAAGGGCGAGGACAAGAATCCCGACTTGCGTATCCACCTGGACAGGAGCAAGCTACAATCAGTAGCCAAGCCAGCGGTGGGCGAGTTCCTGCGGAAGTTACAGGTAGGATTATCTTTGATCTGCCTTATGTCATAGTGTACTGGGGCATCAAACGTGATACCTGTTGTCTTCTTTAACTGGAAGCGGACTTCTAAGGCCTTTGGTTGTCACAGGATCCGAAACACGGAATTCAAGCAATGTGGGCCTTAAAGCACAAGGAACCCTGGCCACCGTAGATGGAGAAAACAAATAATCCAAGAGCTAGGAGGACGTCCAAAAGTGTGAACTGTTTTTGAGAAACAGTCTAGCAAGTATGCCTGCCAACTGTTGGCGATGCCGAGTAAAAGAGCCAAACAGCATGGCCGTATGACTTGTGTCTATTATCTGGTGAACCCGTCTGCATCCATGACTCAAATTTGCATCTGACTGTGCAGCGTTCATCAGTAGTGCCCATTGAAGATCCAACGCGCCACTTATGATAATTGATTAAACTGTTCGAGCTTTCGACTGTTGTAACTGACACCTAACTGTAGTTTCGAATTGTAAGTTGCCCTAATTATGTAGAAACTACACTAGTAGGGTATTCACTTTTTATTGGTCAGTCCCTTCGTTGTTGTTTCGTTGTTGCTTCCAACAGCGATTTTGCTTTAGGATTTCGCCACGCGAACCACGTTCCTGCAATGCCGTTAACCAGATTTTTTACAGTGTACAATGCAACCGTGATTATGAAACACCTTTTTTACAATTGTTTAGTACTACAAGAGCACCGGAAACGTAAAAGATGGATCGACCTTTTTCCTCAACTACTGTACTCCAGCCAGCGAACACATGGAATGGCGGAAAATTGTTATCGCCCGCAAGAAGCCGCGACCTTTCTATGTGCAGCCGGTGACTTTTGAGAATGCGAACAAGACCATTACCTTGAAAAATTACCCGGGTAACAATGAGGGCATGATTCAGTCCTTTATCGACCGCTACTCCAGTCAGCGCAAATTTGGTCCAGCTGCATTAAAGGCCCTCAAGTCCGTTTGGGATCGCGACCAGGCCTACTTCTATCCACCGGTTGCAGAATAATGCGCCCCCCTCCGCCGACCTCGTATCTAGTTCCCCATCTTTTCGACGTTAACAATCCATCTGCTTTGCGTTTGAATTTTTCCAAATAGCTTTTCCCGTCTTTTTAACTTGTTCGTGAATGCAGCCGGCGCCTTATCCACCTTCACAACTGTCGTCGTGTGGTATGCAATGTCGTGCCGGGTGCGACACCTCACGACCTGCTTGCCATCGTGCCTGCGAACTACGGCCGTCGTAGCTTTCCCCATTCGGGATCAAACGCGCGGAAGTTGAGGCCCGATGCATAACGTTCGCCGTAGAACTAGTGTAGTCAATCCTCGCCTTATCGGCATTTCTAAAGCTCGTGGTAGTACAGTTACTGTACGCCTTGGCTACGGGGGGTTCTGGCCGCATATCACGAAGGAT
Source organism: Spirometra erinaceieuropaei (assembly GCA_902702965.1). Taxonomy (NCBI): domain Eukaryota; kingdom Metazoa; phylum Platyhelminthes; class Cestoda; order Diphyllobothriidea; family Diphyllobothriidae; genus Spirometra; species Spirometra erinaceieuropaei. The sequence goes on along the minus strand of CACRXP010000355.1, from coordinate 188,617 downwards.
TTATCTCCAGCCTACGCGGGCGTCGAAGTTATATTTTAGTAATGCAATGAAGTTTTATGGTAAATGACCATTGGGTCAAATTCTTAGGGAGGTAGCTATAAAGACCTCGGGCAACTGTCATGCAAAATTTTTAAGTAGAGTACTATGTCTTGCGTAAGGGTATTTTTAATTCGTCTCAGGAAGCTGTCCTAGGTTTCCTCAATGCAAGCCTAACCAAGCAAACTGGGACACATTTAGGGACCTCGGGGCTGAAGGAAGTTGGCAAGGATGATTACATAAAGGATGCTTATTAAGTGTTACTTGATGAAGGCCTTTGACAATAAGGAAGTATGAGGCACTCGCGGGATAAGATGGTCATTCAGAGGATCTGGGACTGAGTCTTGCTTCTGTTAGTGGCTAATTGATTTAAGGCCACTAGTAGTCGGTAGTTCAGCGACTGTCGCTCAGCACATTCTGTATATTTACTAACTTCGAAATTGTTTCACTCACGTGCTCTAGATGTGGATGTCACTAAAGCAAGTTTGTGAGTCCACACGTGCATCACTCGAGAGGTTCACTATCCGCTCGCCTGCGTTGCCGGAGTAGCGGTGGGTACTGCCCGCGTCCTGGATGTGGATTTCGGGCAGATGGCCCTTTGTCTACGCTGTCTTAAATGCCATCTAAGTCGGTCGACGGCTGATTTTATTAATCACCTAAGGATTGTTCCCTAGGCGTCTGTAGTGCACCGACAGAGGGTGTTTCTTGGCGTGGAAGTCACTGCCACCGAAACGGAACACATAAACAATTACTGGACGCAGCTGAAGACGAGCATGTTTATGTGCCGTGTAGGTTTGTATCGTTTACTGAGCAGCGTAGTTCACGACCGTGCATGAGACCAGTTTAAGCGGCCTGATGTCAGAATTCTTTCTGGCGCTTGTCAGCGTATTTCAATAGGCATGTTAGGGTGGATGCTGGTTGTGGTGGCAGACTTTTTTAGATTATGCCTCCGAGGAGGAGATGTAGCTAGGAAATACTGGCATATCGGGTCATGAGTTTCTAGGGCCATCCAGTGAACGCCGCATAGTAATGCACGCTGAGGACTACCAAACTGGGTTCTAATACTTTTTTTAGTCTGAACCAATGGACAAAAAGGAGACGATAGTTCCAAACAGATACTTGGTTATGAGGCTAGGTGGCAGGCGTTGTCAGTGGGGTGACCGTGTTTCGCTACTGTAATGTAGTTATTACTCAGATGAGCGCTAGTGCACTGGGCGAGAGCGGGGGCCAGACCGACTCATGGCAAACGCTTATCGGACTGTACTGAGTCCGCGCGAGTCGTCACCCACTGTCGTGCATGCGTGTGGCAGGCTGTATGCGCAGCCCCCCACGCCACGCTGGCCACTGAGTCTAATCTCATCACCGGCTGTTTGAAAGACACCGAAAGCTGTCTGGTGAATAGGAGAGCGGTTGATGCGGCCTGAGTCGCCACTGTTACCACGTGGGGTGACGGTGGACGTCGTTACGAATGGCGGGCAATCGTGAAGCGTCACATTTTCGCTCACTCATCAGATCTGCTCAATGATGCACATACGTCATGGAAGGGCAGAAAGGAGTACACTTCAAACAATGACAGGTACCGAGGGGTGCCTCGGCGTGTTAGACGGGAGGAGACTACCCATCCGTGCTCGAGGCGTGTCTGTTTAAAGCATTCAGTTGTCATGACCAATACTGAATCCTCTTCCTTCACATTTGGCGCCAAACATACCCATCTGCATCTACCGTGAAACGCTAGGCCGATGAAAAGTCAACAAATACTTGCTAAACCATAATCTTTCCCCCCTGTTTGGCATGTCGAAGCGCCCACCACCCTTGTTTGTTTCCTTGCTATTCCATCCCAACCTGTTACTCTACGTGTCTCGTGAATAATAAAACAAATAGTTGCTGCACACAGGCCAACCAAAAGTTCACATGCGTGACATAAGTGCGAGGGTTTAGGTACATCATTGGCTTCCACAGCATTCCGGGTTTGGCTATTGGTATAATTTCAGTTTTGAAAGTGTAGCACAGCATGTAGTTGTGGAGTTGACTTGTAGTTAAACCGGTCCGATCGGAATTCTGAAGTCTTAAAGTCAGAAAATGACTAGATACGACTCTTGAGCATTGATTGAGTCGACAAATACCTAGATTGATTATGGAAATGGAGACATTGCATTCTTTGAAACCACCTCACTGTAGTATTTGAACGTTAACCTGTTATTAAAACAGTATATCCAAAGCAGTACTTTGGAGTATAACAGCTATCCCACCTATAAGCACCTGCACGGGTGGGTCGTTCACAAAGATCTCATCTGCCTCCTAAAGATTGATAGTTGCCGAGAGTATTTGTTCCGTGTTCCACATTGGTGGTTTGTACTAGAGTAATCCATTGGCTTTCATCCTTCACGACTCCCTACTAAGCCTTTGGTCGTTTAAAAGCTATTATAAACGTCGAAACCCATGACAAGTAAGCTGAAATCTTGAAATATACCTTCGAGCAAGAAGTGCCCTTTGCGCCTGCATAAAATTGATCTGCCGAGGACGTATTTCCATGTAAGTGCGAACAGCAGCATGCCAACCTTTTGTTTACAACTCAGTAAGGTGTCCGTTTCAATTAGAGGGCAGAAGTTATCTAAGCAAGATAAAGTCCACTCATGGAGACCTGAGGTTTTTATAAGTTCTATCATAGCTCATAGGGAGCCGCGTAAATTTCACTGCGTGTACACATTTCGCAAAATTGAAGGTAGGCCTTCCTGTTGTAAAAGAGGTTTGCCAAGTCACGTATTTTTGCAACAACCTGTATTTCCACTTCCTTCGTAGATGGTACACATCAGTAAATGTCATTCTACTCATGGTACTGCAACGTAGTTGGGGTCACATGGTATGAGTCATGAGTGGCTGCGCAAGTGTCACAAACGTTCTCAAAATGGCACCTCGGAAAGAAATACCTCCTAATTTAATCATGATATTCGAAGACCATATTTTGTGGAGGGTTAGCACAGGAATGAACATGCGTGCATTTCTCTTCGGAGAAGATGCAAATAGATTTACTCGGGACCTGAAACCAGTGGAGAAAATTGCACAACACTCGAGTAATTTTGGCAGGCGGAGGAGAAAGTGCTCCATCATTAACCAGCACACTAACCGGCAGACACCGATACTGACTGAGAGTAATTGGGTTTTTAAGCTGCTATAAAATATGAACCAACTAACTGTTGTGTCTACGATGCTTTTTATTCCACCATTTGTTACCCTGTTCCCAGATGACATCATCACTGCATAAATCAACTGCGCAACGTGCGTTTCCAGTCCAATCATGCTGACTGAGCAGTGAATTGTCTGTTATGAAAATTGCATTGCTTACTTTTGCCAGTTGTCATCTCCTTTATTCCATTGTTTTATCTCCCTTGGAGGTGAAGAAAGTCTTGAAACAACAAATTTGCCATTGCTTGCCGCATGAGATTTGAAGAAAAAATACTACTACTACTACTACTACTACTACTACTACTACTACTACTACTACTACAGAAGCCGTGAAACACATTGAGTTGATCCCGATGGAGGTGAAGCTCGCTGTGGTTAAAAATGCCTTTAAGATGCAAATCGTAGTATATCTGGCAAGCTTCGCTGTGGAAGACGACCCACTCTGAATGAGGCTGTTAAATCCGGCCCACGTAAAAGCATTAGAAATTTGTTGCAAAAGGTATCATATTCAACTATCCACGAACATTCCACGCGAATTGGGTAAAACATGCCAAGAGGGTATTTAGGTTCCGTATGAGCTTACACTTGAGATTCAGACACATCCCACCATCTGCAGCAGTCTTCTGACCAAAAGTATCAGTCTGCCATTTCTGCATCGCATTACTGAATGTGATGAAAAATGGCTTGTACATCACTACAGAAAACGGGAATGACAGTGGATATCACGTGGCTGGAAGGCAGTGTCAACTCCATAACCATGACTCCGTCAGCAAAAACCCTTGCTCGGCGTTCGGTAACACATGAAAGGTACCACCCATTATGCGCAACTGGAAAGTGGAGGGACCGGTAAGGCAGATGTCTACTGCAAGCGACTAGATCGTCTAGGTGGAAAATTACGCCTAGAGTGCCCTATCTTAGAAAACAGAGATGTTATTTTACAGTATAACAATACAAGGCCACACGCCAAAAGGTAAGATCGCCAGAACTTGGGGTTTTTCCACATCTTCTATAGTCACCTGGCATCGCCCTTTCTTTCGATTTCTGGAACACTTTGTAGGATTAAAAACATTCAGAATCGGAGAGGAAGTTAAAAACCATCCCGAAGACTTCCGGAAGAGGCAGATTTCTTCGGACATGTCATCAAAAATTGTCTTCTCGTTGGAAAGCTGCCCTTGAAGACGATAGTGACTACATTCTTGGTCAAAACTATTCAAGCAAACGTTGCTTAAATTCGTTTTTATAACCTGCTTCCCGAACACCCTTATGGGATGAATCACCGAATTTGGCGAAACCAAGCTCTGCACGTCCCTTTTACCTCCGTAGGATAATACAGCAGCTAGATAGACCGTCAGTAGGGATGAGTGCCACCCACGCTCCGCGCTAGCAAAACAGCCTCTCGCTAAGATACTCAACCAGCCGTCTGTGACTGTGCCGGAGAAGACTTTGTTGCGGCTGCTCTTTCAGCACCTCTGTATAACTGAGAGTGGACGCCATCCAAGATCCACTCGATGAAGGTCAATGGTCGGTTGAAATCTGAGCTGCCTAAACAGAATCTCAACATGGATCAATATGGGTTTCGACTTAGTCAAAAGACTCTTTGACGCATACTCCGGGTGTGGACCATCAATCAACCGTCTAGTCGAGAACTTCTTCATATTCACAAACGCCTGCTTTTGAGATTTAAGAACACATTTCCTCATGAGACACATTATAACTTTAACCACAAGACGGCAACGGCAAAGGCCTGGCCTTAGATTAGACCAACGTTTGTGGGAAATAGCTGGCTTTCACTAGTTGCATGATTTCGGACAATAAGATGTTTTCGTAGACAGCAGTCACCTTGATATTGTTGTCTATTTTTCAGTAGATGACAGTAACAAAATGCAACGAAACTGTTAATAAGTCGGTAAGAATCCCAAATATGTGAAGCGGTCGAAAATAAAGCCATCTGACTCTCAGTGTGCGTGACTACATGATGAGCCCGGGCTCTGCGTCAGTGGCTGAGACCTCGACATCAACACTAGAATCGCCTGGGGAGATCTCGGAGACCAAGCGTTCTAACCAGGGCCTGAGACGTTGACTGAGATAACCACGTTCGCTGACGGAATGACCCGCCGTTATGATGGTCACGCCACGGGACACTACGTCCAACTGTTCGTGGTGAGAGGCCTCTCCCGTGAAGAGGAGGTCCGCAACGCGAACCATTGGCTCTGAGGAGAACATGGAGCCCCCAGAGCCTGCACAAACGGCCACACAGGTGACAAGACTGTCTAACAAGGAAGAAGAAAACATGAAATCTTTATTATAGACAACCAGAAGTGAGCAGAGCACGGATCTTAATAACTTAAGCAGGCCTGTGAATGGGGACGTGAGAAAGGAAAGTAGTGGCAGCAGTCTGTTGAGCAGATAGTCGTACATAAGTGTAGTGTAGACAGAGCATAGCACGTGGCGATGATGTCGCCCAACAAAGAGGCAGCTTCATCTCAGAATAGGTTGCATCAGTTCTAGTGAATGGTGTTTCCACTGGTCCGTACGAGCAAATCAGTCTAGTATTCACTTTTTAAAATGGCCAGCCGAAGCAAGGAGAGCTGAGCTATAAAGTGCTACCAGAGATTCGCTAACCACGAGGTGGTAGTCCATTTTGGTAATATCGCCTGCAATCTCTTCTTCTGCAGTTTAATTCTGGACGGTATGAGGACCGGTGGCTCCAAATAGTCGAAGGTTTAAGTGAGGAAACGCGGACCCAAAAAAGTGACGCATAGTGACTTAAGCGTCTAAATTCGGAAAAGGATTTGTTAAACCACACTTTTCTAAGCAGGGTATTCAAATCGGAAACCAGAGCTTTCATAAGTTACGAAACGAAACTCCTAACGCAGATAAGTGCTGAAAAAGTTGGAGGGTGCAGGCATGCACTTAGAAATAAACACATATGGTCTCGAGCAAAGGCACGCAAACAGTCTTCGAGTGCTGTTTCGTGGCGCAGCTTTTGTCTCTCCGCGGTGCAAGTGCACGCTAGTGCGACGTTTAAAATGTCGAAAAAGGCCCTTGCAGTCAAAAAAGACCGAGATGCCAAGCGAAACGCTTGTCATGATGCGTGCCTATCAGTCCAGCTGTCGACTGCCAGACTGATCTATGGTCGGCGGATATTGGGGCAGCCTTCATTGATGGTCAAAAGCAAAACAGAAAGTCTTGTGGCTCTGAAGAGCAAACAATGACAACAGTAGTCGTATGGTACGCAGGCTTAGGGGCCGCCAACCGACTATTCTGCGAAGTGCTACAGTGAGGTTAGTGCGCAGTGACATAGCGGCCCCGTACAATCATTAAATGAATCCTCCCATACTCTGCTGCCCAGCAAGACATGCCTCCATCCAAATGGCAAGCAGGGAGACCAGGGATGACGACTCGCACTGAACTACTGGATCTACATTTTATGCAATTCTCTATGTTAACTCCCGCGGTAACCAACGTGTCCAGATCTCCGCCAGTGGGCCAGATAGGAGGTAGGGAAGCTGGCCTTTGCGAACGAAAGAAAAGGCGTATCGCGTGCTAGAACGCGAGAACTCTTCTCGCCTAATTCTCTGGGATGCTCCAGACAGACAATGGATTGAGCATCATTACGGCGCCGCACGTCAGTGTGGTGTTCAAGTCAGAGCTTTACACATGAGTTGGAAACCGATGTCCCCGAAAAGTGCACTCGTGTGTATCCTCGGTGTCGTCGTCAGAGTCATAATCGTTGTGGTCTGCGCCCTGACACTGAACGTTGGTGATACAAGAGAAGAGCCCCTATGAAGAACTCCAGATCCTTACGAGGCTTGTCTTTTTGTTAGAGGATTGGAATATCAGATCGGGAAGTGAGGCATCGACGAATTGAATCCTTGAACATGGGAATGGGGGAAATTGCCACACGATCTGCGAGTCCCGTTAGCTTCGTCCTGCTGAAGTGCCGGATTTTGTGAATATTTTTTTCTCCGGCGCTACAAGGCACCTGATCGCCTGGTTCTCAGATAGAAGATACACTCAAAAGCAAGTAAACAGCAGTCCAAGCACGCAGCGTAAGCTTAAGTCTGGACTCCCCCGTAATGCGCGGACTAACATAAGCAGCGAGTACGGTTGCTACCACGCGCTCTTACGGACTCAGCTACGGCTCAGGTTGCATTTGGTCGAATTGGCGCAATCAGTGAGAAATTACGGCATTGAGAGTCTTGAGGATTCAGATACCGTCAAAGTCCTTCATCTGGCTGTCAACCACTTGGCCTCAAAAACGCATAGTAAAACCTATTCCGAGGCCTCCTTAGCAGAGAGTAACTCGCCCGACCCTCAGAATACCTCCAAGGAAGTATTAGGTTACAGCAGCTGTTGCCGCAAACACGGAATCTGTGGCGAATAAGGTCTGACCGACCGGCAGGAAGAAAGCTGCCCGTCTTCGCGGTGATCCAGACGTCAGGAACCTACGTTATTCAACCACGCGCTTCACAAAGCACCGCCCAGTGAAATCTGAAGTGAACAAACGCGTCTCAGATACAAGCAGATTATAGGACATTAACTAGTTATCTAAGACTTCTGTCTACGGATCGCCGATTGCATTTATCTGATACGAAACTACTGTGGAAGGTGCATTCATAAGGTTCTGAAACCCCAACGGTTTGGCCTCCCTAGTTGCCGTCCAATTTTAAGACTTCTCGGCGCCTGAGTATGGCAGCGACTGCAGCCCATTAGCCTGCGACTCATTGAGTCCATCCATGTGTTGTGCCGATATGATGGTAAGTTCTTCTAAAAGCAGGCTTAATCAGTTACGACGATTGGCGTCGGAAAAATGAAGAAATGAGCGTATGATGCTGTGACGGCCCTGCTTCCCTGGCATACTGAGAACGCTGAACACGAAATAGGCATGAAAAAGTGCCCCAACTCGCAAACGCTCCACAGGTAACGACCAAAACGCCATACTGACAAAGGTTTTCAGCCAAATGGAAACGATAATGGTAGAAGGAAAAATAAGGGCACATAAAATCAATTTCAAGAGAAAACTCCAAATTCAAAAAACGTCCCAACTCGTGTCTAATGCGTGGGTTTAATTTTTAGAAATGCGTAATGTATATGCACGCAGAGGACCACGCAAACAAAATTGCGTGAGCACAGCTTGCCCCCTCGCGGGGAAGGGGCTAAGAAAATGTTCCCTAAACAAATACTAGGAGATGAGGCCATCTGCAGGCAGACCATGGCTCTTAGATTCAAAACTAGTGGTAGAGACACAACAACTAACGACACCTACCTTCGTCCCATTCCCTTCCGCCCGCCCGCGCAGGCCGCTAGGGTGAATCGGCTCAGTCTAACAGTCTGGAACGTTCGTTCTCTTTTAGACAGTTCGCAAAGCCAACGGCCGGAAAGGACGACGCCGGTTGTTAGGAGACCGGTGTGCTGCACTGTGGGCATCGCTAGTTTCAGCAAGACACGTTTATTCGAACAAGACCAACAGTAGGTGCGTGCCGACTACATTTACTAACTAGCCCTGACCAATTCCCGTGTGTTTTCAGTCATAACCACTCATATACTCTCTTCCCCTATCTTCTTGCAGATATCTCATCTTTCCAATATGTTGGTGTTACTCCGCCTGCTAGTGCTCACCTCTCTTCTATTGTGTCAATGACAGATAACTATAGAGTAAGACGTGTCTTTTGTACACTTGCCATTGTTGTTTATGTTTTTAAATTCATTTTAACTTAACACGTGTTGGGCGGTGTTTTAAAGACGTCAGGCGCTTCTCTGATCGACTCTTCCGAGACTGGTTTTATCCTGCTCATTCTGGCCTAACCTTGGTGAAGTCGGACCGCCGGACACGAGTGCATTTGTCATTATACTCTGTAGAACGTCAGCATATGGAATTTACGCGATTCCATTCCCTACTATGCATTCGATTAATTACAAGGTGGAAACGACAAAGATCTATCTTATTAGTTTAACAGACGTACGCACGCGTTTTCATCTGTCTTAAATGAATTTAATGCCTTATTTTCACCACAAGACAAAGTTGAAAAGTTGTTTCTGTTCTTCAAGGCCTGTACAGTACTTTTGAGAATTGTAAATTGTCATTCCTCTGTAAGACCTCCCGAAGGTATAACTGATTCGAAGCTGGCAAGGAAGTACAAGTACTTGGAGTCGGACGGATTGTATTTCACTCCTTTGTTCAGCACGTTCTCTTCGGTTGTCGTCAGTACCCCATGTGAAAAGAGTCACACGGAGTCGACTGCCGACGCTCGCGGAGGGAGGAGGCACTGACCGAAAGTCACGTGACCGCCGTGGCACATTGTCTCACGGACGTACTCACGAGTTCGGAAACCACGCCTGAGGAACAACGGTAGATCAGCCCGCCGTCTGACGAGGGGTAGGCCAACGAGCACGTCGACGCGGCGGCAACCACGTCAGGCGTGTGGGTGACACAAGGCACGCCGGTCCGCCAATGGCTGGGATCAGAGGGGCCACAATCAACCAAAAGAAAACAGGCTAACCCACGTACGTGCGCTGGGCACGGTTATAATACGAGGCAGGCGGCAAGGCTGGACAAATCAAGACCAGCAGGAAACGCCAGCGAACGACTCTGATGATGGAAACGAGAGTGTTTCCGAAACGTCAGTCTGAATACAATCTGGTCCATGAAATCGCCTTCTCTTCTTCCTCTTCCTCGGAGGATGATAAGCACGGTAATATATCTGGACCTCGGATCTTCACGCATATTGATATAAGGTCGATGTCCACCCCCTGACCAATCGTGTCACTTCGCGGCGCGCCAACATTCAATCTGGCTAAATGGCTGTTTCGACATCTGAGGCATCTCAACTCAGGAGCAACCACAACGGTCTGTTCAGCTACTCAGTTTCTGGAACGGCTCAGGGGAACGCGACTCACTGCAGACGAGGTCATGGTGTCATTTGACGTCACCTCTCTCTTCACTTAGATCCCGCAGGACCTGGCCATCGAAACGGTCAGCGAATTACTCGAGAGGCAGTATGACGAGACAAACGAGCCAGTGAAGCGGAGACATCTAGTCCAACTGTTAAAATTCTGCCTGAAGACATATTTCACCTTCGAGGGGACCATGTACGAACAGATAAAGGGGACGCCGATGGGATCGCCTCTCTCCGGCTTCATTGCTGAGGGAGTTCTGTAAAAACTGGGGAGCCTGGTTTTCACTACTTACAGGTCAAAGTTTTGAACTCGGCATGTCGAGGACACCTTCGACATCACCAGACGAGAGATGATCGAGGAATTTCACGGTGTCCTGAATTCCGTTTTTTCGGACATCCAATTCGCGATGGAGGCGGAAAACAACAACCAGCTGCCGTTTCTGGACGTTCTTGTCCATCGAAAACCCAACGGGCACATAAAAACGACGGTGTACAGGAAGGCTACCAACACACGCCAAACCCTAAGCTATCACAGTAAACACCCGTTATATCACAAACGCAGCTGTGTGCGAACTCTCTACAGTAGCGCAGAAACACTGCAGCGAACCCGATGACAGAAGTAAAGAACTCTGTTATCTTCAGCGCCTTTTCATGGCCAACGGATAGGCCCGTAACTTCATCGAGCGCAGCACGCAGTCTAAACCAGGCCAAAATCGGGTGGCAGAACAGCCAAAAGTCTGGCGTGCACTGCCATACATCGACGGCGTCTCTGAACGTTTCTCCATTCGGAATAGCACTGTACAGGCCCTAAAGAACCGAAACTACTTTTCAGTTTCGTCACGCGAGGAAATGAAGGCGTTAAAAACGCTGAAAACTGAAAAGAACATTGTCATTCTTCCTGCAGACAAAGGAGGCTCAACCGCAATTTTAAACAAAGCTGACTACAATAGCAAGATGCTATCATTGTTAGAAGATAGGTCAACTTATATGCCTCTCACCATGGACCCTACCAAAACACAAATTTCATCCATCGATAAATTGCTGAAACGTCTTGTAGGAAAGAAACAACTACCAGGAGAAATCGCGAAATCCCTAAGACAAACTGAACCAACAATCGCTAAAATCTATGGACTACCGAAAGTCCACAAACCCGACGTACCATTGCGACCGATAGTATCAATAATCGGTGCACCGAATTACAAAATCTCTAAATGGCTATTCCATAAACTTCATCCCTTAACAAAGGATTGTGAGACTTCAATCGAGAATTCAGTTGAATTCCTAGACAAGAAAAGAGGACTCACTATTGATAAGGATGAGATAATGGTGTCGTTCGATGTCATCTCTCTATTCACGTCCATACCACTCGATTTGGCAAGGCAGTGCACAGAAGAACTCTTACAATCCTACGACATCGATGTTCCTGCATCTGCTTTGCTTGATCTCTTGGACCTATGTCTGGAAACGAACTTCTCGTTCGCACTTGAATGCTATCGACAGCTGAAAGGAGCTCCTATGGGGTCACCTATTTCTGACTTTCTCGCTGAGGTCACAATGCAAAAATTAGAGGCTATTACCTTACCATTATTCAAGCCCAAATTGTGGGTACGCTACGTAGATGACACCTTTGTCATCGTCAAGAGAGATCAGCTAGAAACGCTGCATAACGCCATCTACTCAACACTGACGGGAATTACCTTCACGCTCGAAAGAGAGGTTAACTGCAAACTCCCATTTCTTGATGTCCTCGTACAGCGAAAAACTGCCGTGACTTTCCAGACATCAGTATACCGCAAAGAAACTTGCGCGGAAGTAATACAACATTACGAGAGCAAGCACCCTATAGCTCACAAACGGAGTGCTGTTAACACCCTACTTAATCGAGCAAAGACACATTGCTCTGAGAACGAAGGGTACCAAGAAGAACTCAATTATCTTTTCAACCTATTTGCCCAAAACGGCTACCCTAGAGATTTTGTACGCCGATGCATGAAACAGCAGGAGTCAAAAGAAAGAGAGAAGGAACTAGATTGTTCCGAGCAGACGTCAAAGCCAAAACATTGGCGAACGCTTCCCTACATTAAAAATGTGTCTGAGCTCGTTGAAAGACACCTGAGGAAGCACCAAATACAAGTAGCTCACAAACCGACTACAACGCTACGCAATCAGCTTGCACACCCCAAGGATAGGGTTAGCTATTTGGATAAAAAAGAAGTAGTCTATATGATTCCATGTGGCACTTGTAATGCAGTGTATTGTGGTCAAACCGGAAAATCCGCCTCCACACGCCTACATGAACACCAATTGACAGTGAAGAGGCGGGACCACTTATCCCAAGTCGTCATGCATACCCTTGAAACTGGGCACAAATTCGCTTGGGATAAAGCACGCATTGTCGGTTCCTGCCCACATAAGAAAGGCCGAGAATTCCTAGAGGCCATTCACTCTGATGATTCATGCATCAATCAACGCATCGATCTTGACGCCATGTACACAAATCTCAAGGAAAAATAGAAAAGGTAATAGCCAATCAAGACGTGACATCAGCCCACAGCATTAACCTATCCTCAGCCATGACAGAGCAATATCGATTTTTTCGGCATTGTTTAAATTTTGACTGTTTCTTCACACTTACTACACGACCGAAGACGAGCTGGGGAACCAGACTCGAAAATTTACGAAATAAAGTTTGTTAATTTTCCCGAAGGACTCATTCTTCTTCGAATTATGTTTCTTGGGATGCCCATCTTCCAGTACATACGTACGAATTACGATCGCGAAGTTTTGCAGGTGGCGAGGCACTGATGAACTTCGGTTCGATGAAGTGCTTATGACCCATCTGGTAGACCCCAGTGGTGGACCAGCTGCGCCAGGTGCGTCTGAGCGCATGTTTGTGTTTCCGGTCCCAGCTGCTGGTGGTCAGGGTTATGATTGGCTGAATGAAGGCAAACAAGCCCGAAACAGTGCTGTATCAATCTACCCCCAGACTCTGTCGTCTCCCCTCTGATATATATATATATATATGATAAACACGGCAATATATATATGTATACAGTATACACTGCCAAGATTGCAGTGCAAGGTATGTTGGTGAAAAGGGCAAACGCCTTTGCACAAGATTGCACGAGCACCAGCTTGCAGTCAACCGCGAGGTTAAGCTTTCACTGGTATATGGCATGGCAACGGCGTACTTCAACGCCTGATCAAATGAGCTGTGATGCACTCGGGAGCTGCCAACTGCGATAGGCATGTAGCGGTCTACCAACTACATCCTATAAATATTGCAACATCTAGGCAATCCACTACCCCTATCTGGTTCTGTCTCTGATGATGAATTTGAGTGACAATCCGAAACGTCAGGATAATAAAGCACTTTTTCCAGCGATCGTGTCTCCTCGGCAACTACTTCCTGGAACTCGTCTCTTCTACTCTATTAGCAGACAAGTTAGCAAAGGATTAAAAATTCAGTAGTGATTTAGACAATAAGCTTGTGGACGTACCCATTTTCTTTCCCGTTCCAAGAGCCACTTTTAAAAAGCTCACACCCAAAAGCTTCTTGTAAGCAGCAACGATGGACGATATTGTACACGGTTTCCTCAAGAGAGCAATTCGACCAGCGCCCTCAACAGCATTAAATCTCTGAGTCAAAAGTGCAGAAAATAAAATTCAGAGACGTCTGACTTCTCACCTGCAGCAAAAAATGAATATCCGCATCCACCCGACTGAGAAGCTACTCCGGCAATCATTTCTTCAAAAAGTCATATTTGCAGAGAGAGGAGGCGCCGACGAGGACAGGAGAGACTGGGGTGATCATTTGTAGTCTGGTAGTCGTCGTCAGTCGGTAATACTCAACCACAGGTTTGCGTGACTTCAGGTCTAAACCTAGGCTTACTGGCCATTCTGTTGAGAATAACAACAGTCTACCATTAAGCCACGGGCCCGTTGTTCTGTCGG
>CACRXP010000355.1:152990-169356 GCA_902702965.1 Spirometra erinaceieuropaei | reverse complement strand
TATATATATATATATATATATATATATATGTTTTAGAGTAGAAGTGGTATGCATTCCACGACGACATATTGAAAAAAGAGGAGGTTCTTCGTAAAAAAATCGAGTTGCACTGGCGCTTTAGCTAAATCAGTGCGGTCAGGACCATTTCACTTTCTCCTCTGTTTATTTCGTTTGACGACGGATTGGTGTCAACAGCTCGAAAATTCACGAGTACACCTCGATTTTTTTCCGACGAACCTTCTATCTTCATCATTTTATCTCGGAATGCACACTACCTCAACCATTCATATATATGTATACGAATGGTTGAGGTAGTGTGCATTCCGAGATAAAATGATGAAGATAGAAGGTTCGTCGGAAAAAAATCGAGGTGTACTCGTGAATTTTCGAGCTGGTGACACCAATCCGTCGTCAAACGAAATAAACAGAGGAGAAAGTGAAATGGTCAGATCAAATTGGTTGGCGTGACAGGGCAGCCACTAATAGGTAAGCAACTAATGTATGAAAGAGAGATGGAGACATAATTAGGTTAGGGTATGTGGTGGGGGAGGGAACTGTTGCGGCTACCTGTGTTAGAGGGTAGGGGGAGATGACGATTCAATGTGACTTCGGACGGTGGACTTAATGATTGTCGATCCGGCACGCGGATAAGAGTCAGTGGTTCAACGTAGAGGTGTTAGGGATTACGGTTGCGGTTCGCTGTGTCTGGGGTAGGGGTGAGGTGGCGAAATAGTCCTATTGTACAGGGCCCGGTACTTTCTTATCTACGACAAGTTTGTTTGTATAGTGGAAATTACGCGGTTATTCCTCGGGTGATTGTCCCAAACTCCAATGTTAATCTCCAGCTGGGCACAAGTCCTCATAAGTGAGTCGACAGCCGAGGTTTATCAGCCCGCACATAGTTAGAGAAATCACCTACCCTCGGCTTGACAAGCACAAAGCGGCAATTTCTCGCACAAGACATATAAAGAAGTATAAGATGGCGGGTAATACTGCTGACGAATATCTGCCGTGCTAGCATCTTTGCCAGAACTCATCGGAAATTTCAATGACCATGTAATCCAGGCATTAAAACGTGATCTGACTGGACAACCTACTTATCTCTGTCTTTGTTTTCGATGATGGAATTTAAATAGACCCAGGATTAGTAGAATAAAGAGATGTGCCTGTAGGCAACCTCGTGAAAAAAAGAGACGCTAGAGTAATAATGATGTGAGAGATTTTACGCTAACTTTTATTTTATCTAAAATATCAGGAAGGTGAAAATCACTTACAATAGGCTCGCTAGTATCCAAAATAGTGTCACCTAGAGCTGTGGCAGCGTCACCTGCAGTCCACGCCAACTGCGTAAACCTGCCAAAAAATAGTTATAGACTGGGTACAATGACGGCAAAATGTACCAAGAATCTATTGGCAAGGGGGCAATTTGCTCTTTCATGCAGAATTCTTGGAGTTCAGTACCGCACTTCACGGTGTATAACGTGGGTTGGTCGTTACATTTATGACGTTGGATAGGAAGAACTTTGCAGGATTCTGAGAATGGTGAATAGCGAAGTACTAAGTACTTACCAAACGGGCTTATGAGCCAGTCATTAATCCCACCCTCAACAGCGTCTAGTGCTGTGTGGGGCGAATAAACGCTAATTTTATTTTCTATGCACTGCAATATGATCCTCTGCTTCCAATGATCTTGCGTAAGCCTTTTAACGGGATGAAAAATCGGAGGGTGATAAGACAGAATAAAATTAACATTTTTCGTAACAGCCTCCTGCAGGACGGATTCAGTAAGGTCAATTGTAAGAAGTATCCGTTTGACATGAGTTTGAATGGATGGCTGAATAAGAAGGCCAACATTGTCCCAAGGTTCGGAGAGTGGCAACTTGAAGACTCTATCAAGCGTCCTAACGAATTTCAGACTATCCATCCTTCCAAAAACAATATCCAATATCCAGCGTACTTGGGGGGCAGGGGGACAGAATGTGAATCACTCGAGTCCGTGTATGGCTTCCGCTTCTTGGTCGCAGAATCTAGTTCTTGGGAGTTAGTCTAAAGAATCCATCATTCAGACATTCACGCGCAGGCACACGGGTAAGTGATGAGTAAACAACGGTTGAAAAATACAAGCAGTTTATTGAAACGCGAAAGGCAACTTCTGGATGAATACTGATGCTATAGCTAAGTTGGCGGAAACGAAACGATAACAAAGAATGGAAAAATAGTCAGGAACGACAATATTGGAAACTCGGCGTGTACAAATATATACGCTGGGCATGGGACGTGGAAAACGGATAGGAGCAACTAAACTACAAAACTACGCAGGAACAAATACAAAAGGAANTTAATATTCCCGATCACAACCGACAGGACAACGGGCCCGTGGCTCAATGGTAGAGCGTTCAACTCCATGACCAAAGATCCCGGGTTCGAATCTCAAGTGATCCACACTTGGGGTTGGGTATGACTGGCTGATGACGGCTAATAAGCCAGAAATGGCCATTCCGGTCTCCCTTGTCTTTGTCGGTATTACCTTTCCAACATATATCACTAGTCGCTGTGCGACTGCCTGCGAGGGTTTAAGTATGAGCCCCAAGGCACAACGGAACGAGCATGCTCCGTAACCTGATCGGTGAGCGCCCACTATCATAATTAATATTCCCGATCACAACCGACAGGACAACGGGCCCGTGGCTCAATGGTAGAGCGTTCAACTCCATGACCAAAGATCCCGGGTTCGAATCTCAAGTGATCCACACTTGGGGTTGGGTATGACTGGCTGATGACGGCTAATAAGCCAGAAATGGCCATTCCGGTCTCCCTTGTCTTTGTCGGTATTACCTTTCCAACATATATCACTAGTCGCTGTGCGACTGCCTGCGAGGGTTTAAGTATGAGCCCCAAGGCACAACGGAACGAGCATGCTCCGTAACCTGATCGGTGAGCGCCCACTATCATAATTAATATTCCCGATCACAACCGACAGGACAACGGGCCCGTGGCTCAATGGTAGAGCGTTCAACTCCATGACCAAAGATCCCGGGTTCGAATCTCAAGTGATCCACACTTGGGGTTGGGTATGACTGGCTGATGACGGCTAATAAGCCAGAAATGGCCATTCCGGTCTCCCTTGTCTTTGTCGGTATTACCTTTCCAACATATATCACTAGTCGCTGTGCGACTGCCTGCGAGGGTTTAAGTATGAGCCCCAAGGCACAACGGAACGAGCATGCTCCGTAACCTGATCGGTGAGCGCCCACTATCATAATATATATATATATATATATATATATATATATATATATATATGTGTGTGTGTTGTAGAGTAGAAGTGGTATGCATTCCACGACGACATATTGAAAAAAGAGGAGGTTCTTCGTAAAAAATCGAGTTGCACTGGCGCTTTAGCTAAATCAGTGCGGTCAGGACCATTTCACTTTCCCCTCTGCCTATTTCGTCTGACGACGGGTTGGTGTCACCTGCTCGAAAATTCACGAGTACAACTCGGTTTTTTCCGACGAGCCTTCTATCTTCATCATATTACCTCGGAATGCACCCTACCTCAACCATTCGTATACATATATATGAATGGTTAAGGTAGTGTGCATTCCGAGATAAAATGAAGATAGAAGTTTCGTCGGAAAAAAATCGAGGTGAACTCGTGAATTTTCGAGCTGGTAACACCAATCCGTCGTCAAACGAAATAAACAGAGGAGAAAGTGAAATGGTCAGATCAAATTGGTTGGCGTGACAGGGCAGCCACTAATAGGTAAGCAACTAATGTATGAAAGAGAGATTGAGACATAATTAGGTTACGGTATGCGGTGGGGGAGGGAACTGTTGCGGCTACCTGTGTTAGAGGGTAGGGGGAGATGACGATTCAATGTGACTTCGGACGGTGGACTTAATGATTGTCGATCCGGCATGCGGGTAGGAGTCAGTGGTCCAACGTAGAGGTGTTAGGGATTACGGTTGCGGTTCGCTGTGTTTGGGGTAGGGGGGAGGTGGCGAAATATTCCTATTGTACAGGGCTTGGTACTTGCTTATCTACGACAAGTTTGTTTGTATAGTGGAAATTACGCGGTTATTCCTCGGGTGATTGTCCCAAACTCCAATGTTAATCTCCAGATGGGCACAAGTCCTCATAAGTGAGTCGACAGCCGAGGTTTATCAGCCCGCACACAGTTAGAGAAATCCCCTACCCTCGTCTTGACAAGCACAAAGCGGAAATTTCTCGCACAAGACATATAAAGAAGTATAAGATGGCGGGTAATACTGCTGACGAATATCTGCCGTGCTAGCATCTTTGCCAGAACTCATCGGAAATTTCATTGACCATGTAATCCAGGCATTAAAACGTGATCTGACTGGACAACCTACTTATCTCTGTCTTTGTTTTCGATGACGGAATTTAAATAGACCCAGGATTAGTAGAATAAAGAGATGTGCCTGTAGGCCACCTCGTGAAAAAAAAGAGACGCTAGAGTAATAATGATGTGAGGGATTTCACGCTAACTTTTATTTTATCTAAAATATTAGGAAGGTGAAAATCACTTACAATAGGCTCGCTAGTATCCAAAATAGTGTCACCTAGAGCTGTGGCAGCGTCACCTGCAGTCCACGCCAACTGCGTAAACCTGCCAAAAAAGAGTTATAGACTGGGTACAATGACGGCAAAATGTACCAAGAATCTATTGGCAAGGGGGCAATTTGCTCTTTCATGCAGAATTCTTGGAGTTCAGTACCGCACTTCACGGTGTATAACGTGGGTTGGTCGTTACATTTATGACGTTGGATAGGAAGAACTTTGCAGGATTCTGAGAATGGTGAATAGCGAAGTACTAAGTACTTACCAAACGGGCTTATGAGCCAGTCATTAATCCCACCCTCAACAGCGTCTAGTGCTGTGTGGGGCGAATAAACGCTAATTTTATTTTCTATGCACTGCACTATGATCCTCTGCTTCCAATGATCTTGCGTAAGCCTTTTAACGGGACGAAAAATCGGAGGGTGATAAGACAGAATAAAATTAACATTTTTCGTAACAGCTTCCTGCAGGACGGATTCAGTAAGGTCAATGGTAAGAAGTATCCGTTTGACAGGGGTTTGAACTGATGGCTGAATAAGAAGGCCAACATTGTCCCAAGGTTCGGAGAGTGGCAACTTGAAGACTCTATCAAGCGTCCTAACGAATTTCAGACCATCCATCCTTCAAAAAACTATCCAATATCCGGCGTACTTGGGGGGAGGGGGACAGACTGTGAATCACTCGAATCCGTGTATGGCTTCCGCTTCTTGGTTACAGAATCTAGTTCTTGGGAGTTCGTGTCTAAAGAATCCATCATGCAGACATTCACGCGCAGGCACACGAGTAAGTGATGAGTAAACAACGATTGAAAAATGCAAGCAGTTTATTGAAACGCGAAAGGCAGCTTCTGGATGAATACTGATGCTATAGCTAAGTTGGTGGAAACGAAACGATAACGAAGAATGGAAAAATAGTCAGGAACGACAATATCGGAAACTCGGCGTGTACAAATATATACGCTGGGCATGGGAAGTGGAAAACGGATAGGAGCAACGAAACTACAAAACTACGCAGGAACAAATACAAAAGGAAGTGGGTAGGTAGAAAAATGTCAATGGTTGATTTTATCGAGTTGTCGACCGTCGGTGGCGGTCTGCACGCGAACAGATGTCACGATCGATCTATAAAAGAGTGATCACCGATGCAAAACAAAGGGGTTTCTATCCGTCGGTTCTGCTGGGGTGTACAAAAGATGTAGATGTACATCTAGGTGTGAATGTACATCCGGGTGTAGATGAATAAAAGGGGACTACTTACTTTACCCGCCCGAATTTCAGCCCTCTTAAATCCGATTGACTCAAAGTTAAGTATTCAATATAGGATCAAACGCAGGGTTTGACTGCAATCCAAACCTCTGCATATCTTGCGATTTTTGCCATGATCTTCATTGATACGGCGCCCACTTTAAGTATCACAATGCACAACATTCACGCTGTAACGTCCCTGGACTTGAACAGAATTGTTTGAATGTGTGACACTTTTCCGCGCGAGGACCTAGGGTGGAGATGGCGTAACCGCGTGTCAGTGAAGATGGCCGGTGTCCTTTCCTCTCTCATCCGCCGATCCCTTCCCCCTTACCGTACCGTACCGCAACGCTCGCATCGCTCTCCGTCTCACAACATCGGCACCACCCTCGGCCCTTCCCTGCAGTTGCCCACGGCGCTGCATTCCCCACCGGTTAATGAGCTGGCATGTCGCTATCGCCTCCCCACCCAGACAGGTTATCTGATGGCTGTAACTCATTCCAGCTGTACGAGTAACTATTATTATTATACGTATTTCCCATGACCGTCTTGTTATACTTTACTGTATTCCGTTCCTGACGTACCCTCTTCTGCTGCGTGTGAATGAGTATTCAGGGATGCTAACGACTCTGTTCAGGTTTGTCTTCCCCAGGATCGACTCTCGGCGTTCTCTTACATTGGTGTGTGTGCTACCCTTGACGTCCTCGGCCGCTACAACGCAGAAGATGGGGCGTGGGACTTGGCATGCAAACTGCGGAAAACACGAAATAATTGCATTCACTATGAACGTCTTCACCAACTTAAAAATAAGGAATGAAAGGCATACAAGTCCAATCAGCCATCAGCCTCTCTTTTTCCTATCCAAATATACACCTGGGTCTTGAGCATTAGCCTCCATTCTTGAAAGGTTCCAGACCCTTATTGACCGTCAGTAATGCATTGTCACTCAGCGTTTGACTGAGTTGAACGTTGCCATTCCCAAAGTGAAGTTTTACGATCGGTAAGAATCCCTTTCTGTACTTACCATTTAAGATGATTTCCTGGACGAGGAGATAGCCACTTACACAGACACCTAGAGATAAAAAAATTCTGGTCAGTTTGAGACTGTGCGACAACATTCTGTTCAGATTTTATTAGCTATGAAGTTTAGCCAGAAAGGCTTTTGGTCACAAAAAGGGCTCCCGATCCTTTCACAGAAGTTTTGCTGGACTACTCTCCGGCACAATATCTGAACTAGTAATACTCATTTAATAATGTGGAGTCGAGACTGAGAAGCGGTGTGAGCCAAAAGGAAATATTATTGGATGTGTCGTACATAAAGACATAGTGTTCCTGTGTTAATACTCTGTGCTAACGATGGCAGCAGCTGCACAGTGTCGAAAAGTTCTTATCTGACTTGAAAGAACATTGAGGAATGTTTAGAATTAAAGATCTAGTACACAGATTCGCAAACCTTGTTGTCGAACTTCGGTAAACTGCAGAGATGATTACCTTTTATATCTCTACTGGATATACCAGTAATGGAAACGTGGCCATTGCAGGGCTTCGGTAAGTAGCAAGTAACACCTTCGGGATACGAATTATTACAGATGTATAAATAAGTCTCATGTGGGGGACTAATGCTAATGCATCCGAGGACAAACTGAGACATGTCCGAGGTGACTTCGGAGTTCCTGACTGTAGGAGGCTCTTTAACTGTCTTTAAAGATATGGAAGTCACAGAAACTTGAGGCCGTGGCATTTTAATGTTCACAGCGGACGGATCCAGACGTTGATGCTTTCCCGCGGGAAAGAATATAGTAAACAGCTGGTAAACCTAATGTTGTTGCATATATGTATGCATTCTAAGGGTTACGGGCATGCCCTATATGATCATATTCATGCACAACTGATTCGACTTTGCAACTTTCTGAGTTTATTTCGATTTTAGTTGGCGTTGTAGGACATACCCAACGTGGCGCGAAAATAAACTGCGAACTGACAATGTATTCTCTGGATTTTGCTTTCGAGTAAACCTACTTGGAAGTTCTACTATTCATGGGATTTTTCGGATATCGAATGTTCTTCCCACGGCGTCAGGGGGAAGATTTCACCCGAATCCTCCAAGGAACAGAAGCAGTGCTTGCTCCTCTCATTCGCGCCGGTGAAGTATACCACAAATTCTTCATCAACAGCTATCTGCAATCGTCCATCCATCTGTACAAGGATCCCTGCCTGACAGCTTCCCTAGTAGTATTGAATAGCTTCCTGATGTACTCTTATCACAGAAATATCGCGATTTGGTTATCTCGTCACCTGACTGGACGGCGTTTATCGATTTCCCACAATCGTTGGCTAGAGTCTCTTAGTTATCAGTCGTCCCACGCGCATTCTCGTCGCCATCATTGCGTGCGTATCGTGTGCGGCGTATGCTATCGAGTGCTCTCTGCTTCTCTCTCTCTTTGATTAATTAACCCAACTGTTTTTATGGTTGAAATATTTAGGTACAAATGCAAGCGCACCATTAGGCGGCACATGAAGAAGAATAAGAAGATGGAGGAAGTGTCAAGGGAAATAGATACAGAAGTGGATCTGCTTTTTGGCGGTAGCAAACGTCATCGAGTGGACATCCATGGCTAATAATTCCAGCGACGAAGAAACTGGCCTGCGAAAATCAACTAGGCAACGCCGGAACCCGTTTGACAAGCCTTGCTGGGAACTTAGTGAGCAGCCAATGTCATCTGCAGTACGTTTCGTTATATTTACGAAGGAATGAAAGCAACAACGCAACGTTTCTAAGTGAGGCTTCTAAACCGCAAGGGAGGTTTTAAATGAACGTACGGTGAAATTCGTTGAAACATCCGAAAATCCTGTATGGCTATATACGAAATACACAATGTCCGATTTGTTCGTGCCCGGGCAAAGGATGCCCTGCCAATGCACGCCACGTCAAATTGTGTTTATGAATTCACATGCACTTGCGGATGCAAGTACATTGGGCGAACGCAAAGGCAGTTGGCAGCCAGGTCCATTGAGCACCTGCCCAAGTGGCTCCTTAGACAAGAAAATAAGATCCCGCGTTCATCCATTACGAAACACCTACTTGATACTGGTCACACCGTCGACCCCAAAACTTCCTTCCGAGTACTTGTTCGGGCACGAACAACTCGGACATTGCGTTACCTGGAGGCAGCCTATATACGACGAGCGAAATCAGATCTTTATATACGAAATACTAAAAGATCACGGGAACTCGTCCCTGCCCCGGGTCTGCAGATAGAAAAGTGGAGACTGCTGACCAGGTCAAAGCGTCCCCCTTTCAAATTACTTTCAGTCTGTCTCCATCCGAGAACCTAGTTATATATTTGCTCATCCATCGGTTTGCCAACCAACGTCTCTACCGAGTCACCTACACCCTCTTGCCCCTTCCTACCCTCCCTAATCGATGAACCACTCTTTTCACCGACCAAAGTTAGGACCGAACTACTCCGACTGACCCCTGCCAAGCCACCTGGCCCAGATAGAATTCCCTCATAAGCACTTCGTGAACCTGCTTATAAACGGTGCGAACCATTGTCTGCAATAGTTCGAAAGTCATTTGTAGAAGGCGAGCTCCCGGAAGAATAAAAGTGCGCACTCATCACTCCGATCCATAAAGGAGGCTTATGACTTGACTGCGGAAGTTGTCGGCCCGTCAGTTTTACTCGCATCGCGTGTAAAATAATGGAACGCATTGTCGAAAGACACTTGATGAAATACTCGGAACAGAAGAAAATATTTAGTTATTCACACTATGGCTTTTGTCAAGGGCGCTCCTGCTAAACGAGAGTTCTTTATTCGCACGAGACATGGACAAGAGCTACAAATAAGGGTTATCCGATGGACGTCATATTCTTGACTTCAAGAAGGCGTCTGACAGTGTCCCAACCTGGCTTCTTTTACAGGAAATCCATGATGTAAGAATTCAAGAGGAATGTCTAAAAGGGTCAGTATTTTTCTACCATCAAGAGTGCAAAGTGTCTTTATTGGTAGCTCGACCTCGAAATGGACAAAGGTGGAAAGTGGTGTTCTACAGGGCTTTGATTTAGGCCCCGTACTCATCCTGATCTATGTTAATGACTTCATCAGCGCAATGGATTGCGAGGCCCTCATGTTCGCGAATGGCATAAAAATATGGAGAGATGTCAAGCGTGATGATGACGCAAAGAAGTTGCAGTCGAACATCGACAAACTCAATGTTTGGTCGAATAGGTGGCTTTTGAAGTTTAGTGTGTTCAAATGCGTGGTCTCGCACCTAAACAACGACCGAACTGCCTCTCCCAAATAAGAGTACTATACTATCGGAACGGCGCCTGAGGATGTAGAAAGACACAGTGGTCTGGGTGTATGGACGACTACAGATCTAATGTCATCAGAACACTGTAGGAGATGGTTCAGAAGGCAACTAGTGCTTTACACTGGATCAGACGTGCATTTAAAATACTCCCTCCCAAGCTCCTTACAAGGCTTTTCGGTGCTTTTGTAATACCTCATCTGGAAAATGGAATTCCAGCAGCTTCACCGTGGATAAGGAGGGATATTGACTTACTCGAACAGGTGCAACGCAGGGCAACGAAGATGGTCGACGGTCTAAAGCATTTGTCGTGCTGGGAAAGGATGAATGTGCCTGGTTTACGCACTCTCTCTTATAGGCAGTCCACTCTGGACATTGTGGAATGTCCGTGACCAAGGTTGCTCATTAAGAAAGGAGAACATTTTTGAGTTTGATGATGCAAACTAATAATGCGGCCATCCTTACAAAGACAAGAGTGAACACACGCGGTTAGACCGTAGGGAGTTTGCATTCAGTTTTCCGGCCATGGAACTCGCTACCAGGCGAGATCGGAATGGTCGACGCAATTTTTATGTTTAAAAGAGGACTTGCTGGCTTAATTTTTCACAGAAGCCGACTTTTGCAACAGACCCCTCTGTAAAACACCCTGTCATAAACAATCTTTTCGTACTGACTTGCAGTGGACAGATGCGCTTCCTTATCATTACGGTTGTACTGTGGCCCGATAGTATTGTAAATGTCTGCAACTTTCTTTTGAGTACGAATCTAAGAAAGCATTATACGTAAATGGGGTGACCAAGGGCTCTGCCTCTAACCCTTCGAATAAATGCATGCAATGCATACATACAAGAAGGTTCGATCGTCGATTTCGACAGTGTCCGCCGTGTGCCCTAGAACAGGTGGCGGGAACAGGGACGGTGACTTGCGCGGGGGTTAATAGCGCCGGCAGACTTGCGCTGCATCTACCACACCCTCTCCTCCCCACACCTGAGCCGGGTGTCAAGACAGGGCTCAAAAAACTGGAGATAGGGGAGGCCGCATGTGGATGGCTTGGACGGATCTGCACCTTGCCGTCCCACCACATCCCGTTCTTCACACAACAAATAACCTGATTTTTGACCATCAGCAACAGAAATTGGAGGCTGGCACGGCCGAAGCCGCATCGCCCAGCTCGGACCACACACATCGGAATGCCATAAAGACCACATAAAGAAGGAGTCATTGCAGCCTGACTCTCAGATCACTAGCCGACTACTCCACACAAACACACAGCACTGGGTCGTCTGGGAGGCCGAAGTTATCCCGTCAGTTGGCAAACTTCCAAGCCACGGCTTTTGGCGCGCCGCGATAGCTTCAAGCTCGTCAGATAGTAAGCAAAATGTGCTGAATCGTCGACCTCACTCTCCCTTTTCATTCCCACATCTCAGTCTCTGTCCGAGCCGCTCAGCTGACTGCAGCGGGGAATCGGCGCGGTGGCTGACAGGGTCTAATGACCTTGTCTGCGCGCACCACATACATGACCTGGCCCCCAAACACACACCAGGATTTCAAACAACGGGGGGGGGGGGGTTGAGCGGCGTATCTCTCATTTGCGTAAGGGTGCCGTGGAAGGAGCTGTATCGGTCCGGCCCCCAGCCAACCAGTCTGCCATTCCACACACATAAATACCCACATGCATACATACATATAAGTGTACTAATGCTCAGTCAGCACAAGGCCTAGTAATTTTTAAAATTTATGGGAACGCTTTACGCCAGAGATTCGGGAAACTGTTGCATGGTAAGTGACATCAGGCATTAACGTTTATTGCTGCACCTATATGGTCCTGCAGTGAGAGTCGTCAGTTACGAAAGATCAAACGCTCCGCCTGTCTTTTAAACGTAAAGTTGATGGCAAATGTCATCATGCCACTTGGGAGTGAGTTCACAATCCACAAAGCCCGCTGACTGAAAGAAAACATTAGCTTGCCTAGGCGAGTACACGCGTGATTGGCCTTGTACGGATGACCGTACAGGTGACACATGTTAGTGAATTCGAAATAATTTTCAGGTTTAAACGAACAGTCATATTTGCGGACAATGCGGAATGTCAACAGCGGGAAGCACCGCATTTGTCTATAAAATATGGAGAACAAATTCAGCTCGATCACTGTTTCTGGATGTGACAGAGCCCGAAGAGCGTCCGCCAATTCTGCCGTCTCTCGTTGAACCTACTTGATGGTGTCCCTGTCCTTCTTCATCCAGTACGTTTTATTCAGTGCATGATGCTGGTTGCGTTTTGGACGGCTCTGTTGCAGTGTTAGGAGGACAGGAAGTTTGAATTTGTTTAGATATATAGGTCGTTGTGCGTATCCACTTCATTTAGCGTGATCCAGTTTGTGGTTGTCACTTATGAAATAGACCACAAACAAGTAAAAAAAATGAAATGTCGAAACTCTGTCATATATGCGAAGAACTCTCCAACAGAATTTGGGTTAAAATTGGAGGTTAATCTCCTCACAGAAATAATTGCAACACCCCTCAAGAATGACAAGATTACCCCCAGAACACGATACAAATGACATGGAAATCACGATGTGCCGAATCACAAAAATCTCAAAAAAACCGATAAAAGTAGGTGGATATCCCTTTAAACGAAGCAAGAAGAGAAAACGAACGAAGTCTTTATACAAAACTTCTGTCTCCATCCAAAACCAGATGGACAGAACAAATACGGTCTCAAATGCAACTAACACTTGCATTTCCCTAGCTTCGGCAAATCTGGAGTCTACAGAGTCCAGCTGCGCAAAAATAAAGCAGAGACTAATGAGCCTTAAATATCCTCGAACCGTAACTATATGGATTCGTCTATGTCACGAAAGAGAGAGTACGCCCTACGCGTGTCTACCAGGCTACAATGCAATAGATTATGCGAGGCAACAAGGCAATGACATAAAGGCGTTCATCACAGTTGTGCGCAACTTACCAACAGGCTTTGACTTCATAAGCCCTATAACAGGCCATGGAGAGCTGGTCGAACGGACGGGATGGCAGGTGAAGTGGCGTTTAAGAATCAGTCACTAAACGCACCACATAAGAGCAATGTGAGCAAAATAATAACGGCAGTAGCAAAGTCTGTGATTCAACCCACCATCAATAAAGGAGACCTGATACAGAGGTCGGGGATTTCCCTTAATGGTCCAGGTATTCCTAAGGTCTCTGACAAAACCTGATACGTGAGGGTCGGACGCGAACTTTTGATATTTCCAAATTTACTAAATACAACAAAGAACAAAAGGAGATGTTTGAAATCTAAAAGATTTTCCGGTTGAGCCTTTAGTCCGAAATAACACAGAGAAGACGCAAATAAGACAGTTGAAAGTCGACTTGGAAACCAAGTAACAAGGGGATCTAATTTAGCTTCGAAGGTGTAAGCTAAGACGAAAACCATCATAGAGTGTTTCTTACC
Source organism: Spirometra erinaceieuropaei (assembly GCA_902702965.1). Taxonomy (NCBI): domain Eukaryota; kingdom Metazoa; phylum Platyhelminthes; class Cestoda; order Diphyllobothriidea; family Diphyllobothriidae; genus Spirometra; species Spirometra erinaceieuropaei. The sequence continues at coordinate 155,771 of CACRXP010000355.1, read as the reverse complement.
GTCAGATTACCCTTCCATTGATCGAAATAAGAGGAAGGCACTGGTATCCTATTGCAAACAGGTCTGAGCGAAAGAGCAACACAGCCAAATATAGCAGAAAATGAAATCATAGATCATCCAATAAAACCGCTGATGATCGTAGCGACTATCAGTACCACCAGAAACTTGTGAATTTGAACCCAGAAAGTGGACTGATTGTGTAACGCGAAATATATAACAGTAGTTGTCAGGCACAAGGACCAACAAAACTTTCTAGCGATCGAGGGAACAAAAATTCATGAAAATGGTGTGCCTTAATGCGCAGAGTCTCTTTAGCAAAACTGATTAAATAAAACTCACTGTAGTCACTTGTGACCTGACTTTATAGCCCTTACTGAAACACGGTTAAATGAACGGATAGCAGACACAAAGGTCAGTCTGGATGACTTTCGGCTTATTCTGATGGATCGAAAAAGATGTAAGTGTGGGGAAATCACGATGTTCATACGGAATGGCATTGCCTAATTCACATATGAGCCCTCATCAAGAAGAAATACTGGCTAAGAAATCCTTAGAATAAAAATTATTATCATTTTTATTATTATTCAGTTGTAGGCTTGAAGTAACAGACTAATAGGATCCCCCTATTGCCCTCGCCTGCATGCCCTTAGGACAGCGGAAGGGCACTGACGAATTCCCTACTCAGCATATTACAGTGGGCATGAGATTCGGAAATTGGCAGCAGTCAATCCGTTTGGATCACATCATTATTTGGGGTGAAAGCTGTATCCTTTGACTGAGTTTTAACACAGCCGTGGGCCGAAGTGATCATCGCCTTCTTGTTTTGGAGTACGGCTCTTACTCCATAGCCGAAGTTATGGAAAGGAGTTTATTTCAAAATGAAGGAACTACTGGGTGAGACATGCCGGAACCCAGCTCATGTATCTGACGCAAACTGCGTATGTTTCTTCTTTAGGAACCTGGCTCGGTAATTGGTACATGACAGATACTCGCTTCGAAGGAGATAAAGCGTCCCCGGACCCGAGATGATGACAACCGAATGAAAAAAAATCTTAAGAAGAGACAGTGAATGTTGGGGAAATATGCCAGATGCCAATAATCAGAACGCTTCTCTGAATTTAGTAAACAGCGAAAAAAGTGTCATAATCTGTTGAGTAGGGAATACGTAATATTTTTAGCCAGTAATAGTCAAGGGAATACCAAGAAATCCGAAAAAGTTCTTTGCATATACGAATAAGGGAAAACTTTGTAGGGACTCCCTTTCTTTCCTGAAGGACTGTCAGAAAACAATTTAATCTTTAACCCAGATAAAACTGATCTCTCGCCCGATTTCTCCATAACCATGAACTCCGAGGAACATCCTTTTGATGGGAAAGTGTACGGGAGATTGCGTCACCTACAAATACAATTAACACAGTGAGGTTCATAACATATGCTGTAAGGAGAACTCTGTGGCAGTTACAGTTCACCAAATCGCCTGGTCCATGGAAATTCTGAATGAACGCGCCGACCAATTGGTCTCGACGCTCTCCAAGATCTTTGGAACTTCCGTGGAAATGTGAGCTCTGCCTGCTAATTGGAAACTAGTTAACATAAGCCTCATATAAAATTAGAGAGAGGACCACATCAGCTAACAACAAACCTGAGGTTCTCACATGAATTCGTTGCAAACTAGTGGAGAAAATAACAAAAACGTAGCTAATACAGCATTTTGAGAAGAACAGTTTGTGCAGTGCGCATAAATATGGATTTATAAACGGTCGACCTTGTCATCTTAGCCTGTTCACTTCCATGTAAAGATGGACGAAATGTCTAAAAAGTGAGCCTGCCTGCAGAGGAAGGCAGCGCTGATCCCAGCAAACCTTTCGCCAGGGTTTCATACAGGCGGCTAGTATGTAGACTGCGTCAAATGTGTATAACTGTCAACTTACCGGGGACATTAACCGACTTCCTCTTTGACAGACGTCAGCGTGCATGCATTTGCAGCGCCAAACAGGAGTGGGAAATTGTTCTTAGCGGGATTCCGCGGGGGAGTGCTCTTTATCCAATTCCATTTTTGATATAAGTGAACGACCGCCTTAATTCTCTGACCTACTAGAAGATAATGTTCGCTGACTGTCCGAAGCTATGGGCTTCATAGAAGAGGAGGAAAATGCGCTGGACTTGCAAAACAATTTGGATTGATTGCCATGTCGTTCGATTGCGATCTAATGACAGAAAGGCTATGGGATCAGAATTTCAGTATTTCACCAGAGGTCACCATCTTGAGCTAGTAAACGAATCATGGGACCAATGTGTGTGGAGGACGCCCGCTCTCAAGCCCTTGTCTCAATGCGCCGAGATATCAAAGAAGGCTATGAGTAGCCCAAGATCGATTGGGAGATTCTATCTTCACTTTGACGAAGAGCTTTTTGACCGATTTTTTGGGACATTTATCCAGCCGGTGTTAAAATACTGCGTTCAGACGTGGTTCCCCCGGATGAAGCAAGACTTTATTGTTTTGGGAAACGTTTAAGGAAGGGCGAACATGCAAGTCGTGGACTGATGTGCCTACCTAATGAGGAATAACTAGAAATGCTCAGACGTTTCCTCTGTTTTATGGGCAATACAACGGGGACATTATCATAATCTTCAAAGTTGTCAAAGGATTAGACTGTGCACTTCATTTCGCCGATTTTTGAGCTAGCGCAAGCAACAAATCTCCGAGGTTGTTAATAAAACTGAAGACGAAGTTCGCCAAACTTGAAGTACCGGGCAGCTTCTTTTCCTACAGAGTGATTA
>CACRXP010000355.1:124897-150353 GCA_902702965.1 Spirometra erinaceieuropaei | reverse complement strand
TCTTAGCTGAGACAGATATGGACGATAAGTCGTGAATATATATAAGAAATAGAAGGGGGCCTAGGATAGTGCCTTGAAGTACTCCGCTGGTAATAGGGGATGGTTCTGAAACGAGTTATACTGGATAATTAAAATTCTACTGAATGTTTTCAATGCGTTTGTCATTCAATAGATTGGCATTCAAGAGATGTGCACGAGGTTTGCCTTCAGTTACCGTCCTTCGTCATTGACAGTAAATAACCGCACGGGAACATCCCCTCCCCTGTAGCTGGCCGTATTCATTGTCTGTTTCTCAGTGTCAATTGTGTCGCCCCGTCCTTTTTGTCTGTCTCTGACCTTACGCTTACTGACCGGCACTCATGGAATGGGTTTTTCAGGCTTGTTGTTATGAATTTACGATGGTCAGCGATATTGTTTCTAGATGAGCTCCAGTTTATGCGTATGGGGTGATGTAGACGAACGTCGAATAAGAAAAAACAGGCCAAGCAATTAATGTTTGGCATACTAGGGAGCAAGTTAATAAGTATAAGGGAACATTGTCTCTATACTTAAATCTAGCAGCAGGTCTATCCCGCGACTCTTAACATATACCTATGTGAGAACCATAAACGCCACACTAGTTGGCGGGCCAGAATGTATGCATGAATGTATGTATGGCGCGCGTTTCGAATTTGGTTTCAAATGTTCGCTCTCCGAGGAATTTAGTTACTTCGAGATTTGGACTTACTGTACGCTCTTAGAGCTTGCCGGAATTTAGACTTGAATTCGACTCATCAATATCTTCCTCCCAACTAGTCTCCTGCAGCACATTCCCAGAACTCCGATTTCGGCCTTCCTCGTTTCTCATACTTGCAAGCCCAGAAAGTCGGATTATCTGAAGAACAATTCATCCAAAGTTTATACAAAGGCTGAGTCGCTTTTCTACTATTAGACATTGTTTCATCATCGCCTCAAAGTATTTGTCTAAATTTTTGCTCTCGGAAGCTTCTCGGCCATACCTTCCCATTCAGCTAATGAAGTTACTATCTACCGAAAGATCGTCATAAAGGCCTTTCCTTCATACTTAAGTCTACGCTCTTTGTGTATATAGAAAAGTTATCCAGAATGTTGGAGTCTGTACTAGTGTTCCAAAGTAACGCGCACTTGGGATTTGAACCGGGGACCTCAAAACTTAGAGCTCGCTCCGCTAACCCCTACACCACCGACGCACGGCTGAAGAGCTCAGTTAAAAGCTTTGTTAATTCGTCACCGCAGGATCTGGTAGGATATTCATGAAATGGTTGTCAAACGATAGCCTACAAGATGCATCAGCTAGAGGAAGAAGTAAGAAATCTGAAGGAACTTATACACAAGACTGTTCCTTCAGAGGACCGCCCGGTGTTATCTACGCAGTGGCTAACTCGGAGTAGAGCGAGAGCCATCCAGCGTAAGGAATCCCCAGAAAACAATTATGGGGTGAATAAGACAACTACTATTAGTAGTCAAGTCGTGGCTTCCGATGAAAAAAAGAATAAGAGGAAGAAGACGACCTTTAACACCACAGGGAAAAGTCGCCAGAATACGAAAGAGAGTATATTAGCCTTACCAGAAAAGCGGTTGAAAAATGAAACGAATGTAAATGTGCCAACGGAAGAAGTGGAAGTAATGGGGCAGATGACGCCCAACCTTAATAATTCCCAGACAGTGTTCTCATTTCCTGAGCCTAACTTAGAGGGATTACCAGTTAACGCAAAGACATATGGCTATGGACCCAAGGTGGAATTAGCTGCCACCGCGAATTCCCATGTCAACAGAGTCAAGAACCGAGCTGAGGAAGCCTCTAATTCATGGGGGTCAAGCTCTCCACAGAGCCATCTGATGGGAGGTATTGTTGATAGATCCCAGTGTGCAACTATTCACGATGCCTTAACAGGATCCGCGGACGAACTTCACGGGGACATAAATACCAACATGGCAGCCCCTTCCTCTTCTCCAGTCCACTTCGACGAGGCAATAGGGCCAGCCAACGACGTCCAAATCGCAGAAAACAGAGGAATGCTTAACAAGGGCCACTGTGTCATAATTCAGGGCCTCGCAGAGTCCTCCGCCAGTTCCCCCAGGGAACGAATCGCTGCTGACTTAGAGCAATTCCAGAAACTCCTCAATAAAATGCTGCAACCAACAGAAGATGTCACAGTCCTAAAGGCGTTTCGTCTTGGTAGCCGTACAAATGCCGCTCCGAAGACGCGACCAAGACCCCTGAAAATCGTCCTTGGTAGCAATAAGCAGGCGAAACTAATACTTTCCAGGCGTTTTCGATTGAAGCATTCCCATAAAGGAGTGTTTTTTCAGCCGGACTACTCACCTGCCGAGAGAATGGAACGCCGCGAACTTGTCCTAGAATTGAGAACACGACAAACCAACGGAGAGAAAAACTTGACAATCTACAAAGACCGGATTGTCAAACGACATTCCGCTCCCCTCTGGATCAAGCCGATCCGAATGACTGCACAGCTACCCCAGTTGCCCGTGTCGGGTTTGAAAACAAATCTCGCATGAACTCGAAACTCATATTCATATATGCCAACGCGCAAAGTGTACTTTCTAAACTGGACGAACTCCGTATCCATACCTACGACCTCCATCCGACGGTTCGTCCGTCGATTTCGACGATGACCACCGTGTGCCCCACAGACTGCATTGTGGGAGCAGGGACGGTGACTTACGCAGGGGTTTATAGTGCCAGTAGACTTGCGTAGCATCTACCTACACTCTCTCCTCCTCCCCCGCCTGGGTCCGGTGTCAAGACAGAGTCAAGAAGACCGGAGACGGGGGAGGCCGCAGGTGGATGGCTCGGACGGGTCTTCGCCTTGGCGCTCCGCTCCGCACCCCTGGTCCACACACCAAGACCAGGATTTTGACCACAAAACAATGGGGTGGAGGCAGTGGTCCAGTTGTGCGACGAATGCCGACAACAGGGTCCGCCAGCGCACCCCGCAAATGTTGGCATTTGTTATTACGCAAAGATAACGCCTGCCAGAGTCCGATGTGGCCCCCGTGTTGGTCCAGCGCATCTAACACGTGGCCCGTTGTGAGGGCACAACGACCTCCATCCAGATGTTATCTCAATAACAGAAACATGGTTGTCCGAACAGATTGATGATAGAGAACTCATGCTCCCTGGATTTCAGCTGTTCCGCCGAGACAGAGAAAACAGAAGGGGTGGAGGCATAGTAACATTTGTTAAGAACGGCTTGCACGTTTCAGAAAAAACTGCCCAACTGACTTGTAGTACCGAAGCATTATGGCTGACCATAAGGGCACCGGGCTCTCAAAGTCTCGATATCTTGACAGTATATCGCCCCCCGGAGAAATGATCCTGACGCTGATCCCCAACTGCTGGAGGAGCTCAGATTATTTCCAACGCGGCCGACTACTCTCATCGTTGGAGATTTTAATGCACCTCATATCGACTGGAGCTCGGCCTCAGCCGACTGCTCTGAAGCAGCATTTGACCAGCAGCTACTGCGTACCTCCGACAACCTGCTTCTCACACAACACGTAATGTTTCCAACAAGAGTTCGAGAGGGCCAACAGATGAACTGCCTCGATCTTGTGTTCACCAAGTCGTCTGACAACACATTATTCTCCCCTCCTGCACAACCGCTCGATTCCCGACCTAATATTTGGCGCGGCGATTTCGAACAGATGAAAAAGGATCTTAGTCCTATCGACTAGGCATCCACTGTCTCCGGCGATGTCGAAGAGGCTTGGTGTCAGTTCAACGAGTTAGTCCACAACCTCATCTCCAACCACTGCCCAATCATGCGCAGAAGACTAACAAATAGACCTCGCTGGTTGACTCCGTCCTTAAAGAAGGAAGGTAACAAGAAGAGGAAGCAATGGAAAAGATCGCTGACGGATCCCACGCCAGAATCCCTAAGCATTTATAAGTTACAGAGAAATCGGGTCAAAATTCTCATCGCCAGAGATAGGAAAGCTTTTGAAAAGAATCTTTTGAACCGTGCCATGATTAATCCAAAAATCCTTTACAGCTTCATAAGACAGAGCACACGGAACAAAGATCCTGTCCCACTGCTGCGAACGGCTGAGGGTGTGGAAATCTCCGATGACAAGGATAAGGCTGAACATCTCTCTCAGTTCTTCCGGTCAGTCGTGACAATTGAACCTGCTTTTTCCTCACCCGCTTATGAAGACGATGAAACGCCTACCCTCGAAGCCGTCTTCTTCACCGAAACAGTTGTTCGGAATAAGTTACTAAACCTAAAAGAATCGACCTCCCCAGGCCCTGATACAATCCCGGCCAAGCTGCTGAGGGAAATAGCTCCCGAAATGTCCAAACCGTTAGCCTTGGTCTTTCAAACGTCATTTGTTACTGGATGCCTGCCCTCTGACTGGAAGTCCGCTACCATCACTCCGCTTTTTAAGGGTGGAAGTCGTGCGTCTGCGAATAAATACAGGCCAGTGAGTCTTACCTCCATCTGTTGCAAAATCATGGAGAAAATCATTAAGAAGGCCTTGGTGCAGTTCCTCGAGCAGCACCATCTCCTTTCTGATGCCCAACACGGCTTTCGAAGTGGTAGGTCCTGCCTCACGAATCTGCTCTTTACGCTCGAACGATGGACTAAAGCACGTGATGAAGGCAAGGTGGTGCACGCCATCTACATCGACTTCAAAAAGGCTTTCGACAGCGTTCCTCATCAACGTCTCTTGTACAAACTGCGCAACGCTGGAATTCGTGGACGCCTTCTTGTATGGATCCAGAGCTTTTTGGCTGGACGGTCCCAGAGAGTGCGGGTCGGGCGTCAACAGTCCTCAGAGGTAAGCGTGGTGAGTGGCGTCCCACAGGGCTCAGCCTTAGGTCCCACGTTATTTCTCGTTTTCATAAATGACTGCGTCAAGTACCTAGACTGTGATGCTATCCTGTTTGCCGACGACATAAAATTGTGGAAAATTATTCACGATGCGGCAGACGCAGACCACCTGCAAGCAAACTTGAACAGGCTCGAAGACTGGTCGAAGCGCTGGCTTATGCCCTTCAATATAAGCAAGTGTAACTTTCTTCAACTCGGCGGCTTCAGAGCCCCCAGCCCAGGACCTACTTTCTACACGGCACACCACTGCAACAGATTGACAGTCAGAAGGACCTGGGTGTATGGATTACATCTTCACTCAAACCAACACTGCACTGCGCGAAGGCGGCTTAATCGGCTACGGCCACATTGCAACTCATTAGGCGAGCATTTATGGGATTTGACCCTGACTGCTTTTCCAAAATATTTGGCACCTTCGGGCGACCTCATCTAGAATACGCCATACAGGCGTGGAGACCCTGGACTGCCAAGGATTATACCGTCTTGGAGAAGGTCCAGAGACGGGCGACCAAAATGACACAAGGTCTAGGAGCACTGCCCTATGAAACCAGACTGTCAATCCTCAACCTGTTTCCCCTTTCCTACAGGCAATTACGTGGTGACCTTATACTAACATTTCGCATCATCAACGGCCTAGACTGTTGGTTAGATCCCACTGATTATTTCACCCAAGCTAACACGCCCACTTTGCGCGGTCATCCCCTAAAACTACGCGCGGGGAAATCAAGAATCAATGGACGGAAGTTCTTTTTCAGTAACAGAGTGGTTGCAGCGTGGAATGCCCTGCCTACTGATGTTGTAGCCTCCCCCTGTGTGTATTCCTTCAAGTGTAGACTTGACATTCATCAAGCTTCCCAATTACCACCCCCACATCCACTCACATAACCCGGTACCATCTTATACTTGTTTATACTACTTGTGATTAGTAAGTAACCACTAATGATTACTCTTTTTCGACTAGCTGCCAGCTGTCCGCGAGTATGTACAAAATCCCTTTTTCACCTTCCCATTTATCAATGTTTTTCTCCGACGACTGGTAACCAAGAGGGAGTTCAAAGGCACTTGCCTATATTTCCCTTAATAAACTGACACTGATACTAAATTGCTGAGAAAAATTTCGTTATCTGAGTGCTTGTAGGACGGTTTGACCGTCGAACCGTTTTGTATATCTTATCTGAGTGCTCTGTGTGATTACCTTTTTGCCTCGACCTAAACTTTCTTGGCGTTGGAAATCGCCGTTCTCGCCTATGGTAGATTGGGGTTACTAGCGCTGTTATGCGGAAATTCCGGAGCACTTGGTTGATTTCGGGACATATGAGCGAGGTAACCGAGGTGTCCTTTAAGTCAGTTAAAAGTCAGTTACTTAAGTGAATGAGACTTCTGCCACAGAGATCCCTATTTACATCGATAAACAAAGATGGAGTAAATTGCTATACAAGTAGATATGGAAATTTAAAAGTTAACGGTATGTGTGAGCCAGGCGCAAACTGCCACCACTAAAACATTCGTGATTATATTTACAGTACTTTCTCAGCAAATGAGCGTCTAGTCTGCATTTAAAGGATTCAACTGCTTCGGAAAGAACCACGGAGTCAGGAAGTCCGTTCCATGCTCCAATGATCGTCTGTGAGGAGGCATTCCGTCGGACGTTTGTATGGGTTAGCTTTTTCTGCAGTTCAAAGGGATAACCGCTTGGATGGCCCCTCCCGGTCAATTTGAGGAAGTCCTCAAATTCTAAAGCACACTGACGGTCTGCGAAAATCAGGAAAGTTTGTATGAGATCAAAGCGCAGTTGCCTATAATCAAGAGAAAATAGATTTAGTCCAGCCAGTCTGCTTTTTAAGACAGATGATCAAGATTTTTGAGCATTGTTGTAGCCTCCGCCTCTACTCATTCGTTGTTTATAATTCTTGAACTTCAGTCGACAGGCCTGGACTGCATACTCTAAGTGAGACAGAATGAAAGCCCGTAGGTTTTTCTAAACAGTTCACTATCGGTCTGCACATATCCTCTTCTCAGCGCAAATTGTGTCCGTATCGTGCATCCGACTGCCCTTTGACATTGTGAAAATGGTTTACGAGAGGAGGTCATTGGAACGCCAAGGTCCTTCTGTTCCTCAACATTTGAAAGGGATGTCCATCAAGGAAGTATAAATAGGAATCGTCCTCCTTACTGATTCTTCTGGTACGGAGTCTCAGGACCACATTTCTGCCCACATTTAAAATGAGGAGCCAAGGATGTGAGCAATTGCTCAGCTGGCTGAGACTCTCTTAAAGCGCGTACTTGTCTGCGTCAGATCTGATGGTTCTCCATTGCTTAACACCGTCGACAATCATGATGGGTTTGAATCTCAGGTCGTCGACCAGTTGTCAGTGTAAACTAAGAGTAGTACAGGCTGAGCCTTGGGGAAAGCCTCCTGGAACGGTTGTAGGAGTTGATTTCGAGGCATCACCACTCACGGTTTGTGATCTTCCTGAGAAAAAATCTGCGATCCCTGTTAGCAACTCTCCTCTTATTCCAATTTCAGACAGTTTGTAGATTAGGCGTTTGAGTGGAGCACTGACGAACGCCCTGCCGAAGCCCGTGTAGATGACATCGACCTAACCATCCACGTCAAGTGCGCGAGTCCAATGCCCAGTCGAGAGCAATAAACCCGAAAGGCACGGGTGGTTTCGTCTGAAGTCATGCTACAATCCTGATAATGGGTGGTTCTGCTCCAGAAACTTCATCGTTTCTTTCTTTACCATGGCTTCCATTATTTTACAGCAGATTCAGTTGAGACTGGCGGGCAGGCAATTGTTAGCACCAGTGCGCATCCCCACCATCGTATATCGGAAAGGACTTTTCTGCCTTCCATTCGGATGGCAGCCTCCTTAATTCGAATGACGAACGGAAGATGTGTGCATGGTGGTTTGTAGAGCTCGTTTGCCAATGCTTTCAAAAGTTTGGCCGGTAGATTGCCCAAACCCGACGACTTTGCTTCTTTGAGATTTAAAAGATTTCTTTCCACGACAGATGCCGTGAAGAGTATATATTCAAGCAAGGGACCAACAGTCTCAACAGAATTTCTGACACTATGACTCTGAAACTCCGTTTCCCTGGTGAAAAACCGAGCAAAGTACCATACAGTGTGTTCGGCTCTCTCGTCGTTTTTAACGCTTTCTACACTATCTTCTCCCTTTAGTACTGCGATCGGGTCCTTTGTCCAATCTATTGTTAATATTAGTGAAATAGTGATATGATAGGGTCCCCACGGGTCTTGACTAAAAATTATTACTATTATAATTATTAGTATTAATATAGTGAAATCAAATCTTGGGCTTCTCTTCAGCCTGTCGGATAATTCCGGATTCACAGTTCTTTCCTGCCTGACGGATGCGTTTTCTGACCGCATTTCGTTGATGACGAAATTCCTCGAGGTGCACTGGTGGCCCAGTTTCTCTGAATATCTTCCAAATTTTTCTTTTCGTCCCTAATAGTCTATTCAGTTTATTTCAGTTTATTTGGTAAGGATAATAGGCAAAGCCTTTGAAAACCCTATTGATTACATGTCAGCTCGTTAGAAATAACTGTACATAAACTAAATAACGAACACGCCCATAATGGTGGGACAAAATGAGAAGGACTTACAGGGGGTGAGCGCGACTTCCCATAGCTCTTGGTCATTTCGGAACATAAATATGTCCAGATTCTTCTTAAAACTTTGTTTAGATGGGGACATCACAACATCTGCGTGCAGCTCATTCCATGGTTTGACCACCCGAACCGAGAAGGTGAACTTCCGCACATCCAGCCGTGCCTGCTGAGTGCGCAGTTTTAACGGGTGACCTCGGAGGTTGGTCGTGGTAGCAAATTCAAAAAACGTCCTCGAAGGCCAGACTGTAATCAAACCCCTTTACAATGCGGAAGGCTTGCAAGAGATCCCCGCGAAGTTGCCTGTAACTCAAAGGAAAGAGATTCAGATTTACTAGGCGGGTTGCATAAGGAAAGGAGCTTTGACCCCTAACCATCTTCGTGGCTCTCCTCTGGACTCTTTCGAGGCAGTTTTGATCCTCAACAGCCCACGGCCTCCAAGCTTGTATGCTGTACTCTAAATGCGGCCGGACGAATGTTCCAAATGTCTTAGAGAAAGCTTCTTCGTAAAAGTTCATAAACGCACGCTTCATGGCGTACAGTACTGACATTGCGCTTTTTGCAACCTTCGAACAGTGGGCGGATGGTTTTAGGGAACTCGTCGTAAGCACACCGAGGTCCCTTCGGGCTTCGACCTCTTGTAGGGCTGCACCGCCCAGAAAGTAGCCTCTTGTGCTGGCGGATCTGGCTGTGTTGCCTAGACGAAGTATGCTACATTTGGCAACGTTGAACCGCAGGAGCCAACGGTTTAACCACTCCTCCAACCGATTCAGGTTCATCTGCAGTCTGTCTTCATCGGCAGGACCCTGAATTACACTCCATATCTTCATGTCGTCCGCAAACATTGCTACTTCACAGTCTAAATTTCTTGCGGCATCGTCCACGTAGATAAGGAACAAAATGGGTCCCAGAACTGAACCCTGGGGGACACCACTATCGACCATACCCGGATCTGATTTTCCCCGACCGACGCACACAACCTGGTGTCGACCCACAAGGAAGATTTCGATCCATTTAAGGAAATTGCCACCGATCCCTATTTTTTCAGCTTATGTAAGAGTCTTTGGTGTGGCACAAAGTCGAACGCCTTCTGGAAGTCGATGAAGGCTATGCGGACCGCGTGCCTGTCGTCGAGAGCTCGGGTCCAGCTCTGGAGAGATTGCAGCAAGTTTGTCGTGCAGGATCTTCCTTTTCGGAACCCATGTTGGCGTTTCGATAGCAGGCCGTGACCTTCCAGGAATTGCATCAGTTCAGTCTTTATGATCCTTTCCATCACTTTGCAGAGAATGCATGTCAAGCTTATGGACCGGTAATTTGTCGTCGCTGCCCTGTTGCCTCCTTTGTGTAGCGGAGTAATATGCGTCAGCTTCCAATCGACAGGAAGTGTTCCAGTGTCAAATGACGTTTGAAAGAGCATCGACAAAGGCACAGAGAGCTCACGGGCAAGTTCCTTGAGAAGCTTGGATGGAATCTCGTCTGGTCCTGGCGACTTCGATTCGTTCAATGCCTCTAATTCTCTTCGGACAATGCGTTCTGAGAAGAGTATATCACTGACGCTTGGAGTCGGCAGTTCTTCTGTGGAGGGAGGAAGGAAACTTGCCTCGTTTGTATAGACTGATTGGAAAAACCGTGAAAAATACGCAGCTTTATCCCTACTATCAGCTATCTCAACGCCATCAGTAGTCTTTATCAAGGGGATTTGATGCCTGTTCCTTGTAGTTCGTCGGAGGTAGCTGTAGAGCAATTTTGGGTTCTGCGTTGCTTTTTGTAGCAAGTTCTTCTCGAATTCCCGCCGCGTCTGAATTATCAGCTTCCTCAGTTAGTTCCTCTGTGCCTTGTAGGTGTTGAGGCATTCAGCTTGTCTAGTGACACAGTATTTTCTCCACAATTTGTGCTTCCTGTTGATTTCTTTCTTGAGGTTGCTATTTAGCCACCCAGGGCGTTTGTTCAGTCATACACTAGTCAGTGGGCAGTGGTTGTTGATGAGCTGCAGAAGGACATTCTTGAACAGCTACCAGTCATCGCTGACACTTCCCGTAAGCATTGAGCCCCAGTCAAGACCGGATAAGTCTGCCCTCATCTGATTGAAGTCGCCCCTCCAAACATTACGTCTTTTGTGGTCTGGAGAATGTGAAATGGAGAATAACGAATAATCCCACATAAGCACTACGTGGTCACTTCGGCCAAGGGGCGGCATGGAGGTGATCTCGTCTATGCTGTCTGGTGTTTTCGTAAAGACCAGATCCAGGCAGTTTGCCCTTTGTCCTTCACGTGTTCTCGTTGGGAACATGACATGTTGTGTGAAGCACGCATTTAATGATTTGCTCAACAGGCGGTAATCGAATGCCGATTTTGGACCTGACGCTTGGAGGGTATTCCAGTTTGTTCCTGGTGCGTTGAAGTCGCCCATGATCATGATGTTAGGTCGACTGGAAAATTTCTCCAATTGCTCCAGTAGTTGAGTGTCGGCGATTCGGTCTGTCCTAGGTGGTCGGTAGACAGTGAGGACATCGAGACACGGGGAACCGGTAGCCTTGATGGTCAACCAGATAGCTTCCGACAGTGCCAGACCTTCATTCACATACACAACGATACAACCACCCTGACGCTGTTCCCTGTCCCTCCGATAAATTTGGTATCCAGGCAAGGCTACTTCGTTATCGCTAATATTCCCGGACAGCCAGGTCTCATTTACTGCTAAAATATCTGGAGAGAGCTCGGCAAGGCAAAGTTTTAGTTCGTCTAGTTTCGATACGAGGCTTTGGACATTCGTGTACAAGCACCTCAGTTTTGCACCAGCCGAATTTCCCGTGGCATTTGTTACTGCTGTGAGCATTACTCCGTTATCGCGGACGTCGTGTTTCTAGGCTCTTCCGTTACCTGATTGGTTCCATTTACATGCCTTGTCTCAGTCAGATCACTGGACGCTACGGGCTCACTTGTGTTGGCGCCTTGATCAGGTGGTTCGACGATGGTGTCTGTTTTAGCTGAGTAGATGTCGTCGTTCGTAGTATTACAGGCTGGTTACAATGAAACGGCATATATTTCCGAACTACCTTCCCCTTGAAGATAGTCAGATTGTGTTCGCCACCCTTCAGTCTTGATTTTAACTTCAAGACAAGTTCCCGGCGTTGAAACCGTTCCGCTGGTGAATAGTCCGGTTGAAAAAATCTGTTTGTGTGTGTTTCTGAGATCGGTTTTTTTAGAGCGGATAGATTTGATTTGCTCTTTGTTCTCCAGCATAATTTTGAGAGGGCGAGGTGGTTGTGCTGCTGTCCTGTCTTCACTCATTTTTCCTATCCGGAATGCTTTGAGAACCTTTATTTCCATGTCTGCCGGGAGTAACTGATTTAGCAGACCATGAAAAGAAGCAAGGTCCTCTGAGACACAGTCTTCGGGTCTGACTAGCATTCGATTCTGACAAACCATGAATAACCAGACACTGCTGGCGAGCATGGTCCTCCTTACTCTGTCTTTCCGGTAAATGCGCTGCATGTGGGCGATGACGATTTGCGGAGTCATCGCTTGGACGCACACTTTTGCTGTCTACCGACTGTCCCGAGCAACCCATCAGGGCTGGCTGTGACTTCAGAATCCTGTCATGGCGTCTCCCTCTCCCCTCTACCCACGGGTTTATGTCTTCGCATTCAGATACGTGCTCTGTAGTGCGCTCGGGGTGGTTGCTAGAACAAGAGGGCAACAGTAGACTGGATGACCCAGGTATATCGTCTCCAGGCAGAACAGAAATCCCATCACTTACAGCAAGAGGCTTAGGTGAGATGGCTTCCGCGACAGGTAATTTTTTGCGAAATCGCTTAAGACATCTTGCATGGGAATCGAGTCTGCCTTTATCGGCGGCTTCGTTTTCATTGTCTTGCTGTTACCGGCGTCTGCGGTTTTGGCTGTTGAGCTGCAACTCGTGCTTGAAGATTCCCCCGTGGAGATATTTTTTCGCGTTTTTTGCGTTTTGCTCCTCGTTTTTGGGATCCTAAAACTGGACACGTTCTGGCCGACAAGGGTCTGTTTCACGAGTGTCCTTAAATCAGCAAGCTCCTTTTCGAGTTGTTCTACTTTGATTTGGATATCTGCGCACCCACCACAAGGCTCGTCTTCGTACCTCACACTTTTTACGGTGCTTACGCTGTTTGCACGCTTTGCTGGTCGTTGACTGGAGGCAAAGGTAGAGCGAGCACAGGTTCTGGATGCGAAGGACAACTCACCAGACTTATCTTCCAAAGAGGTGCCGTCGCTGGCCGTACTATTACAGTTAGCTTGCTGAGAATCCATAAACTTCGACGTTATATAATAGGTATAATTTTGCTTTCGATGTTGTAACGAATACGTCGGCTTAAAGTGAGTATTAAAAACTCAATAAGCGAAAAAATACTTAAAATCCGATAAATTTTGTCGAATTTAATCAGAAGCGACTTAGCCCTTTCCAGATCTCGTGGGACTTGAATAACTGCAGACCTTGAAGGACTTTGAGCGATTGGTTTTCTAGGCTGCATATCCGTGATTCGGTTGCGTAGCAAGTTGCGTTGTCAGTTGGACCGTGCTGATAAACAAATCGTACTTAATCCAGGTTCCTGGCGAATTTCGATGCTTGAAAAAATATTCCAAAAATGCACAAAGCAATTCCGTACGTATGGTTCCAGTATCAATGTCAGAGGCGGTAACTGTGGAATGGTAACCAAGTCGAAATTGTCCCAGTTGGAGCGCAGAAAATTCCGTCGTGCTCAGTTGGACTCATTTCGAAACCAAACTGATAGCCATTTTTGTTCATCTTGACTGCATACACTCACTGGCGCCAGTATCAAAAGGTCGCTTAGCAGGAGGTCGCCAGTTATCTTTACAACATCATTTTCCATTCAAAGTTAGATCTCTGAAGCATGACACAGACGCTGAATACGGTTTACTACCAGGATCTTGGTTTTGGGCCTCAAACTGTTATTTTGTAGCAGCCAAAGGCGTTCGTGGTAGCAATGTCAAGGTAACATGAAGCACTAGATTAAACAATTGGCAAGTGCTGGTATGAAAAGAGTTGTTGAAAGAGTCATATATCTCATCAAAACTGGGAGTAGAAAATGTCAAGCAGTACGACAAGTATATCCTGTTAATCATCCTCAAAAGAAGACAAAGATGAAAAGGGACGATTGTCTGTGCCACACTGTATTGGTGGTGACGTTTCGGAAACTTTCTCAGCTCCGTCATCAAATTGGTGAGGTGTCTGTCCCCGCTAGCCTGGAGTTGTTCTGTCTCGCCGCATGTCTTTTGTTACAGGCATGCCTGACGCACGAACTCTGACCTGCATTCTTGCTGGGGATTAGCCTTGGTCTCTTCGTGGGTGACCGCTGGCGCGCTCGTGTGACTTTTGCCCCCTGCCCGGCTGTCGTAGTCGCTGAAAGGTCTGTGTGCCCGTGAGACCTCCCCTCATAACCGGATGGGCCGATCAGATGCCGTTTCATAAACAAATTACGTTCGGTTGTTTGGGCGCGTTGGTGGGTCGATGTCCCGCGTTGGTCGTGTGACCTCCGGCTGGCTCTTTCGTCCTTCTGTGAAGGTGACAACGGTTGGAGGAGCCGCGTCTCCCTCTCCCGTTTTGTCGGCCCTATCCGGAATGACAGGAACCCTGTTCGTAGCGCCTGGTAGGTCGGATGAAGATCAATAGTTCTGTTGATTGTGCCAACTGAAAACCAACTTTCGAGCACCAGTCTGGCCATATTGTCATTGGTTAGAACGAGGACGCTTGCTTCTCCAAAGGCTAAACTGTGTTTTCCTGTTGCATGTGGCCATATACCAGTGACAGTCTACCCCCGCGGTTGACTGCCAGCTCGTGCTCATGCAGTCTTGTGTAGAGGCGTTTTCCCGTTTCTCCAAAATACCTTACACTGAAATTTTGGCACCGTATGCTGTAGATCACTGCTGATTGTTCCATTGCCGGTAGCGGGTCTTCGGGTCTCATTACCTGCTGCCTGATAGTGGATTCCGGTCTATGGCCACCTCAATTCCAAAAGAGTTCAGGATTCATACTGTCACCTCGGAAAAATTCCTCAGGTAGGGGATCGTAAGCCAAAAGGTCGAATTCTCACCTTTAGATCGCTTACGAGTAGGCTTTCGTCGGCACTCACTTAGGAAAGATCGTAGGTAACTACTGGCTGTGACTGAAGAATTTAGATAATTTGCTTCCGCCTTTCTCCCGTCGTCGTCACTACGGTGTGTTTGAACTCGTAGGAAGAGAGTTCTGACAAAACTGCACTTGTGATCAATAAGGTAGTTGCTTCGGAATTAGAGGATGCGTCTAGTATTTATCGCCTTACGATATGCTGTAGTTCTTATCCTCCCACTAGCCGTCCTTGAAATATTTACGTCGAAGAGGGGCAGCTGGTTGTTGTTTTCGTCCATTGTAAAGTGGATGTCTGGGAATGCTGAGTATAATATGACTTTAAAGTGCTGAACGTCATTCCTCCCGGTTACGACAAATGTGTTGTCGACATATCTTGTTCGGAACCTTGGGGAGTACGAACAGTGAGCCATTCGTTCGAGTCGCTGCAGAACGGCCTTGACAATCAACCCGCAGAGGGGGGAGCCCATCGGTGTTCCCTTGTTCTGCTCGTAAACTCCGTCGTCAAAATTGAAGAAAGTTCTGAAGCACAATTACAGGAGTTCGACGATGTGCGACCGTTTAAGTTGTTGATTAACTTCATCATACATATTCAAAGAAGTTCCTCATTTGTGCTGATGGCGAGACGTGAATAAGGAAACCACGTCAAACGATACCCTTATCTCGTCTGGTTCTATTTCGAGACTTTCGATACTTCTCAGGAGCTCTTCAACCGACTTTACCGTCCACTCGGAGCCCAAGATGAGGAAATGAAACCGTTGGTAAGTCAATTTCCTGAGTCAAAAGGTCGGGGTAGTGCGTAGGGAGACTATGAACCGTGGGGGAACTCCTGGTTTATGCACATTTGGCGGACCGTAGTAAAGTAGAACAATAAGGGACATTATATTTAGGCGAAGTGGTGTACTTTAATATTTATCTGCCTTGCATAGTAAAACGACCTTTTTCCGCCTTCATCGCTCAATCTCGACATGTTGATATCGGGGATATATTGACAAAGTGGCCAAAGTTGATATCCAGACAATATACTTATCTAGACTTGTCGATATCGACGCAATATCTGGTCGATATCGATATGCTATAATTGATGGCGACCGCCATCTATTATAGCCGTAGGAAGTTGCAACTGAAAACAGTTTTATAATGGTATCGAGGTGTCAGGCTATGGCAAGGACCCATGCATGGTTTGGGACACGTCGTCCGGATAGAGTGTGACTGATTTGCAATGGACCTAAGAATGTAGTGTCGCATAGGTACGGATGAAGCAGGTAGAATTAGTCACTGTGACCTCTCGTCCAAGTATTAATGAAGTCCTGTCATTAGTGTAAGCTGAGAGCAACGAGAACCATCACTATGTGACTTCCACTCACAATAATTTAATCCACGTTCAAGTCCTATTTATCGGGATAGCTTCTATTACAGAGACGGACTTCCAGCAAATGAGAGGGTCCGTCTACCGTAATCTACGGAGACCATCAGAAATCTGGAAAAGCAACAGTAACCTGTACATTAGTCACTTTGTATTGAGGCAGACTTGAGTAAAATCTGCTTAACGTCCCCTTCCCACCTCTACCACGTCCAGGCGCTAAAACGATGTCAAGTCCAAAGAGGGGCGTGGGTGTAGTGGTAGAGGTGACAGGAGACCAACGGCCATAAATTTTAGACTCTGGCTCCAGATGAGCCAGTTTCATTTCTTGAGTTTACACTAAGTTACCACAAAGAGGGGGCTGTTGTTGCCCGGTCACCAGTCTGAAGGACCGAATTATTTTCTCAGCAACCTTTCGTATCCCGAAATTCATTCTCTCGCGATTATGGTGAAGAAACATGGCATAAAATCGGTGTGAATAAGTCATATGTTTGACTCCGTTCTTCTCACCATAACAGTGCCCAAATTCTTGTCTGAGAATCGAGTCGACAGATGGTACTGGACGTAGTGACTGATTTGACGGAATTCCCGTCTGACGCGTGCCAAACGTCTGCATGGTCCCCGTCTAGGTAAAGGGCAACAACATGGGGCGGTTCCGGAACCGAAACTTTGGCTTAAATAGAATACAAACAAACCGCCTAGGCATTTAAATGGATACTTGCATAGTTAGCGGCAGTAGACTCGGCAAAATTGAAACGGAAGTTCACCGCCTCGATCTAAGCAAAGGCCCTTAAATTGACTCCGTCTTTGATCGTTCAAAGGCTTCTCTCTTCAGGTTATCAATCCACAGAACAAGCTATTTGGCGCTAGTCTTAAAGCACGTTTCATCCCGAAAGACTGGAGCCAATCCCTCGCCATTGTCTACCGAAATCAAGGACCAGGTGAGCTGTAGCAGACTATCTGCAAATCAGCCGGAGTCTCGTGTAAAATGACGGAAAGCATACAACGGGGCCGTCACGTCTTTCTTGTCCAGAATGATCTGTTAAGACAGGTAGAACAACATTCTGCCAACTAGATTACGTCTTTCAAAGCTCTCGACTGCAGTGGAAATACTTAGCCAGATAATGCAACTGATGGGTCATCGTGCTCGATTTTAGGAAAGCCTTCGACTTACATCAATGGTTAATTGCTTGTTAACCAAACGTTCAGGGCCTCAGGCCTCAATCTACCCATTTTTGTTGACATGTCATATCTTGCTACTCCAGGTGCGTTCTTCTCGACGGTGTGTCATTTCACTGATTCATTTTATTGTTCAATTTTTGTGTTTGATATCATATTTTCATAGGCATCAGATTTCACCCATTTGCCAGGAGTTTACTCATGGAGTGCAAGACCAACAACACGGAGAATCCCAGTAAAAAATTTATGGTTATCATGTACGAGTGTGGATTTCCATTACTCCCAGCTTGGGGTACTTATCCAGAGATCCCAAGTCAATTGCACAAACCCATATCATACTTACTCGAACAAGGAACAGACAGCATACCTCCGTCCATAGGCGACGCGCTGTTAATTTATACGACACGACTTGGGACAGATAAGAGGGCAATTAAAATTGTGGTTCTTCTTGAAACAGTCACCCCAGGAGAGATATCGAACAAAGGCTACAAAAACTTGCCAAAGGAAGGTGGAGATAGGTTAGAAGAGTTTTCACTTGTGTGAATGGTCCTTATACAGTCCCCGCATAATTTATCAAGAGTAATCCTGTTGGGCTAAAAGACGCAGACTGCAAAATATCCGTTTCGACCAACCCCAATGAGCGAGGGCTTTGTAACAGACAGCTACCCTTAACATTTCCGGATCCCGCAACGTCGCTGAGGTGTTCAGCACAGGGGACTAAATACGTCCCTGGGTAAATGATATAGGGTTTTCTGCGCTGCTTCCCCCACTCCACATAAGCAGTTATTCGGAGATTGAACCTTCGCCTCAGATTAAGAGATTTATTCAATTTAAAAGGCATCAAGAAGGCTTATAGATAAAACAGATTTATATATCAAATTTCAAACATGTGCATGTACAAGAAGGTATGTTACGGTGCCGATAGTGAGTGATGGAGCCGTTTCACCATGGACTGCACGACTTGCTCAAGTTTGACATTTTCCGGACAGGAAACAGTCTGAAGGAACAAAACAGGGCTTTAGGTTAAGGTCGGGAACTGGTGTACACAGAGAAAGTTTTTGCCGGTTCATAAATAGCACACCTCAGAAGGGAGAAAGTAGCTATCTGTCAGAAGATCGACCTACACAAATTATGGGCACACAACCCAAAAGGGTAGCTCGAACCTGCAGCAATTGAGAAAGTGGACAATCTGAGTTAAGGCGAATGATATTTTTATATGACAAGCGAGACTGGTCCTTGTGGCGGCATTAACAGCCAGTAAAAAGCCAGAGCAAATGTTTGACGGTTAAAAAGAAACGTAGTAAAAGTTCGCCAGTCGTTGCTGACGCTGTCCACGGGGTGCCCTGCAGCATGATGAGGGCAGGAGAGGAGTGACTTGCGCGTGAACTAGTGTGAAGTGATGGAAGACTTGCGTTGCGTCTGACACACTCCCTCCTTCCTCTAGGTCTGGTGTGAAAACCAGGGGTAGCCAACGGCGTGGTGACTCATAAGGCTAAACAGCCCGTCTGCGCGTATGAAACACGACTGGCTTGCGCAAAATGGACAAGAGGTTCACAGAAACACAAATGGGGTGTCGCGGGCCCCAACTTGATGTCATAGAGCCCATATTAAGGAGGAGCTACTTCAGCCTGACTCTTCGACCTAAGAGGACCGAGTTATCTTGTCAGTTGACAGCCCTCCAAGCCATGGCTGCAAGAGAACTGTGATAGTTTAAATGTGCGTGTGGTGGGCACTCAGTTTCTAGAGTCGATCTCATTCCCCCCCCTTTCCCAGGGACCACTAATGTGTCCGAGCCGCCTGAGCGTCTCACACAACCCAGCCCCCAGACACCATGACAGGTTTTCTGACAGAGGGGATAAGCTGCTCGAACCTCACATGCGTTGGAGCACTACAGAGGCCACACGGAGAAGGGGCCAATAAAAAGCCTCCCACTTATGTGGGAGGTGCCTATTCAGTGCCTGTGGTGGGTGAAGTAAGACGGGTTCGTGTGCGGTGCATGGGCTGGTGGGGAGATGTGATGAGGTTTGGTCTGCAGTGGTTTACCGCAGGCCTGCATGAATACGCATGTGGCCAAGTAGGTTCATGTGGTGATTAGATGTGCGTGGGTAGTGCGGGCAGTTGTAGCGGGCAAGCGTCGGTGCTGCTGGCACCGGTTTGGCCGTCTCAGTGCGATGAATTCGCAAGGCCGACGTGAGAACAAGTTTGGGGGGAGTTCGCATTGGTGGCGGTGGTTGAGACGTTTTCGAAAGACGTAGGTGGAGCTAGTAAAGCACAGGACACGGTCAAGATTAAAAAAGGCCCGCGTTTGTCAAAAGGACGACACTTCCTATAAATCGACGAAATCTCCGTTTGGCAGCGAACCGCCCAGGGTAAATGGTCCGTTCAGACCAACGTGGTTTTACGCACAAAAAACAGGGCCACATAAGATGCGTCCAAGCCAGCCGCTCTCGAATAACAGTCTTTAACAACAGCTGAAAATAAAATTACCGCATTGCGCATAGCAAAGTAGATGCGTAGTGCTTTGAAAATCTTCACTAGTTACGTTATGCACAGAAAACGCCAGAAAAGCGCCGGTGGCAACAGGGCTTATTTATTGTATTCGCTTCGCTTTATGGAAGTGAAAGACGGTCGGTAAGGAGGTATATAGGGCGAACAGATGGTTTCACATGCGGGAGTGACTACTCCCGACAGGGGAGGCGCAATCTTCTCCAACTGCAGCTCCCTATCATTGTGCCCCGATTTGCCTTTCCAAGTCACCGCCCTTGGTTGCGGTTTCAATTTGAGGATTGGAGGTGGCTTTCGAACTAAAATGAATGCTGAGTCGGGCGCAGAACGCCTGATGACGAGCGAAAACTTGTGGAACACGTGTCGTGAGGCGTGTGGGTAGGCCAGAGTACCCATTGCGTCAGATTTTACCTACGGTCGCGTTTTCACGGGGATACACTGTTAGTGGGAAAAGTGCGAGACTAATCGCATGCAAACCATCACGGATTCTTTAAAGTCGTACCAGGATGGCCATCGCCGGCAGTGGCTGACTTGCCGCGACACGCACGTCTTACGCATCCTACACAATGGTAATGGCGACTGATCATGCAGGTTTTACCTTGGCACCGAGTGAGGCTTCCTTATGAGCACCCAGTAATAAAAAGTGTCCAAACAATTATGCACGATAAGTCCATATCAAGATATACAGGTGCTCTAAAGCAGTGGATTTTTACCAAGTCTTTCAGGCTGACTTTTATGCGAAAATCGTCCACCAGGAGGACAGTGTGATCAGCCGATGCCTTGACGACGTCGCCCTCAATACAGTTGGCCCCAAAGGCGTCCTGAAACATGATGGTGAGCGCGGCACAGAACTGGGGAAAGTCAGGCTCCCTGAGCGCCGGCAGGGGAGCTAAGAGGAAAGCGAAAATACAAGAACAAGAAAAAGACTGGCTTCAAGGGATAGTCAGGTTAAATGGGAGGCAAACACGGCGAAAAACTGGCAGTAGTTCTGACATTTAGAGCCCGAAAAGAAAACCATCAAGAACAACAGTCACACACGGACCACTCCTATGAATGAAATGAAAATTTTGAACAATGTTGTCCCTAAAGACAACACTTAAGTCACACTCTAAAATACTCAGTCAAATAAATCGTCTGAGAGAGTCACAAAAAAGGATCAATAGCTGAGTCGTCTGAGCAGTTGTAATCTGGATGTAGTGCCTTTCTAACCGCCTGTTAAAATTCGACAATGTCATGAAACCTCTTGGTTAGCTATACCAGTAAGTAATCGGAAATAGTGCGCACAGAAACGTTTCAAACAATGTAGTTTCAGAAGATCGGATGGTTCTTTAGCCTTACTCCAGAGTTGAAGCGAAGGGTCGAGTTAATGGTCAGTACGGTACACAAAAAGTTTAATGGCAACAAGATCGGGCAAAGAACGGTATAGAGAAGGAACCCACTTAACTGTCAGTAGACTGTGGATCGTGTCATACGTGATTTATGGCAAAGGGAGTTTTATGGGTGGGACAGCACGCTAGACAGTAAGCTGATAAAATGAAAGAAAAGACAGAAATTGCATGGATTTATGCCGAAAGTCTTATCCTACGCTATTGTACGACAAAGGAAATGGGAGTAGTAATTAAACAATAAACAAAAAGTAAATTTCACAAAAAACGGATTTCGAAATAAGGTGCGAGGCCGTGGGAAGTAATCGTAGTTGGCAGTGTATTTTCCGTAACAGCCTGCAAATGTATGCCAAGATAAAGCCCCACATTACGCGATCCACAGTCTACTGGCACGTAAGTGCGGTCCCTCGCTATACCCTTGCCCTGGGACAATTGTGAAATGCGCTGAAGCAAACGCTATCTGGGCTGATATGAATCGGAGGATGGAGTTTACTCAATCCGATCGCACTCATTAGCTAAGACATAAGAGATTGTAGACGGTAGCAGGGCGTCGGACTTCAGTCCACCTCGAAGAGAACTCGTCTTAATTTCGAACACTGCAGCCATGCTAACCAAGGCGGGGAAACCGTGTGCTTTAAAGGTTCAACCCGCAACTCACGAGGGCATTTATGTGGTACGTACTAAGAATAGTAAAAATCGATGGCCAAAGAACAAACTAAAGCGGACTAGGAATGCGCTTATTTCTAAAAGGTGCGTGATGCGGTTCGAAGTAGCCTGACGGACAATCAAGATTGCCCTTCCTTCCCTTTCCACAAAAGGCTCAGTTATGTAGGAAAAGATCGGCACTATATGCGCAATAACCTACCTCGGCTGTTGGGAGTAAACATAGACGCACGAAGGACGACATTTTGGACGGCGTCTGCATACATGTCATTCATTGGATTGGCCTCCCACTGCAATCGAGATTAGATATTATTGAACTTACTCGTATGTTGAACTTAAATCACACAGTAATAATAGAAGACTACAACCTAGGAGAGGCTCAATATGAACCTCATTTAACAAGTTTACTGCCTTGTCAAAACAGCATCGAATTCACTGGGTTAGACAAAAAGAATGAAAACCTAACTGCTTTTCATGCAGACCCGTACTGTTTAAGCTGAGTTTTCGCGGGCTTCTGTTATTTACTCCAAACACACAAGCTGACTTCAATAATAGCGTGTCATTTCTAATGGTGTTCGGCATGCACACTGCGATTACGGATCCTGTTTAGCTTAGCAGTCGATCATCTCGAAGCTAGAGTGATAGTACCGGTTTTTCTGCCTATTTGCTCCGATCTATCTGCACTTTAATCCAACCGAGCCCGGCCCGGACTGGGGGGACAGAGAAAGCAAATACATACCTTTATGCGAACCATTCTGGGTTGCCAATTGACGGTAATAGTATTGAAAACGAGGAAAGTGACGGACTCCTCAGACTCCTCCAGGACCTTCACTTTACCAGCGACCAGGGCCAGATGGAAATGAAGGAAACTCACGGGTCCAGAAAAGGGCGCCGCAATTACCTGGGTCACAACAGTGGTTGCCAGTTCTGTGTAAACTACAAAGAAGAAGGAATATGACGGTTTCGGGATACGGACGAAGATAGAAGCCACTCCTTGCAGGAAATCGCAGGCCGCCAACAGTGATAGCGTGAAACGGCTAGTCAAAGCCGGACATTTAGCCTCTGGAATGAAAGCTTCAGAGCGAGCGAGTAGCCGATACGAAGACTTTTTAGGGAAAGTACTAAAATCTTCACAAAGACACATGTCACGTGAGAGCACCAGGACGGTCGTACCTGCTCCCCGGGCTTCCCGTAGGTAAGTCGATAAACACAGGGTCTAATTACTTGGCCTGTCTTAAATGTTACATATTTGGTCATAGCAGATTTGCAGTAGCGCAACACTATGTAGGCTAGAACTGAGTGTAGGCCGGCAAAATAGACCACAGGTCTATATAAAAACCTGAAACGCAAGTTTGCGAAGCATGTATGCTGTTTAAGTTTCCCATTCTCACTCACCGGACGGTTCCCGTCTATATATTTTCCTCTGTAAGTAAGTTCACAACTTTACGTCACTACACGTTTTACCGGAATTATATCAGTTCTTAATTCCCTCCTAGAAACATCAAGCGTTGGTTTAAAAACAAGCTGTCTGACTGAAAATATAAAACAAACTGCATCAGACGCATACTCTAAGTCACAGCGCCACATGCTGCTGAATCTGCGAATATAAGGAACATCGTGTTGGAGCGATGGACCGATTGTCAGTCACGTGACAACGAATCACTTGGTTGTCATATATACCTGTTTCTGGCATACAAAGAGATGGTCGCCACTAGAAGTGAAGAGACGAGTCGCAGGAAGCAGTTGTGAAGGAGACACGATCGTTGGGACAAGAGCATTATTCACCTGACGTTTCGGATTCCTACTTGAATCCATCATTACAGACAATAGCAAATAGGGGTAGTTTATTAACAAGGAGAGGCAAATACGACGCAAGTACTGAACTTCAACAGCAACCACCCAGTCAACCACGAAAACAGTTGTGTAAGGGCGCTTCATCGCGAGTTGAAACACACTGCAGTGAGTCAGAAGACAGGATTACCGAACTAAGGTACCTTCGACAGGTGTTCAGAGCCAATGACTAGCAGCGCAACCTTGTCAACCGGTGCGAACACAAGGGGGGCGAAAGGCCAAACCGCGCGGACCGTAAATTTTGACGAGCGCTTCCGTACGTCGAGAACGTTTTGGAAGCCGTCGGCCGCCTTTTCGCACCACTTGGGGTTGGAGTTGCACACAAGCCGGAACCAACCACCAGGCGTCAAGTAATGGAACCGAAAGACTCACTACCACGGCAAGAAACGTCTGGAGTCGTTTATCGGATCTGATGCATTTGCGGACAAACCAATTACGCCAGAGAAACCGAAAAACTGCTCCGAACGCGAATAGTCGAACACGCGACGGCAGTGCGGAAAAATGACGCCAGCTCCCATATGCCGGTTCATTCGACGAGGCCGGAATTCTCACTAGAGGTGACAATCCCGTGAACCACGTGCTGCTTGAGCCATGGTTCACTGGCCCCCAGTCTAGTGACAAGTGCAATGATCGTCCCCTTCTATACTCGGTGCTGAGACTTCGCCTAGGTGGAATAATTAGTCACGCGGGGAGCGCACAGACGAACACTGTTCCCAACGTCAGGGTCGGCGGGTCAGATGATCGAGCAATTATCACACCAATATCCAACTCAGGTGGTGAAATTACAGCAATTAACGACGCGAATGTCGGCCACCAAACAGTCAGCACACCAAGTGCAACGATCACTGATGAAGGGGGGGGGGGGAGCCGTGGATATTCATAGGAATGCGGTAGCATGGCGACTGCATCGTATAAATACTGCAGCCCCTTGTGCATGAACCACCCGTATCTGCTTTTGTCTCTGATGATGGGTTCGAGCAGAAGTCGGAAATGTCAGACGAATAAAGCTCTTGTCTAGCGATCCAGTCTCCTTCTTAAAGAAAGATGGTCACCTGGTATTCAAATGATGGCCACACTCAAAATAAACTCAACTATATTACGACAGTTCGACCGTAGTTACCAACG
Source organism: Spirometra erinaceieuropaei (assembly GCA_902702965.1). NCBI lineage: Eukaryota > Metazoa > Platyhelminthes > Cestoda > Diphyllobothriidea > Diphyllobothriidae > Spirometra > Spirometra erinaceieuropaei. Next base: position 125,654 of record CACRXP010000355.1, on the reverse strand, counting down.
ATGTCCACCGTGTGCCCCACAGCCGGGTGGGCACAGGGACGGTGACTTACGCGTGCGCAAATTTGCATTTTCTGCACTCTCTCCTTTGCCCAACCATGCCCGGTGTCAAGACGGAGTCAAGAAGATTCGATACAGGATGGCGCGGCGTGAGCCCGTGTCTAGGCGTGCCACCACACCCCCATGTCTGACAGTTGTTATGGGTCCACAGACCAATAATTCGTGTCGGATTCTGACCTGGCCTTCCTTGTTGGTCCAGCATAACTGCCGCACGGCCCGTTTTCCGAGACCGAAAATGTCGAGCTGGCTTCCTACTATATTAGACTTCCGTGCAATGCGCGGTGCCAGGAATGAGTTTTACCGTGCGGACCAGACTACAGCTCAGGCCACACCGGCAAAAAGAAATGTACTGCTGATAGGCTATCGGCTTCCATGTTATTTTCATGATTATCGTCTGGTCATCGGCAGCCGCTTGGCCGCATTGGGGTGGAAGACAACTGCCTTGGAGGGGCCGTCAGCTGAAAATAACTGTTTTGACATGATGAGTGATATCCGCAAAACTAGAAGGAAGTGCTAGGCAGCAACAACCGTCGCCGCAAAAACTGGAACGATCAGGCTGTCTGGAAAACTATGTCCCAACAACTTTGCCCCGCGCAGGTTCCATACTCTCTGATAAAATAACAGATGCCAGATGTTAACTGGCACAATACCAAAACCAAATGGCAAAACGTTGGATGTAGAAAGGGAGGGTGCCGATAAG
>CACRXP010000355.1:101385-112971 GCA_902702965.1 Spirometra erinaceieuropaei | reverse complement strand
CGCAGACCGCCACCACGGTGCTCTCTGTAAAAAGCAACCTGGAATAAGTCCTTCTGAAGTCGCTCGCTTCTATGCCACAACGCGCGCACAAGTAATAATCACTTAGGCGTTCGGCCGAGGCCGAAGTTGCGACGTCGGCTCCACCAAATCGCCACTGTTATCGGCACTCACTCTGGGGAGTCCCGCGAGTTTCGACATTTCATTGGGAATTGTTGTGGTCGACCACCGAAGCTCCAACGAGCTATTCAGGTCTACAATCATACAACGCGGAGCAAAGTTCGTGTAAATGGCAGGAAAAGTTGCTCCTTCTATGTCGTTTCTCGGCTTCCATCATGAGTCATGGTCCGCTTATTACGAGCCCAAGACGAGCTTAAGACGCGCGGTGCAGGTAGGTTGTTTCGCAGACATGTTGTGACTCAAACAATATTCTAACCTCCCTACCCCCGGAATTTTCCATTCATGGACAGAATTCTCCGGTAAAGGGTCTAGGTAAAGGTCGAATCTACTACTGGGCAAAGCAGGTATGCGACTTCGTTCGATTCAGCATAAGCTATTGGGTTTGGTACGATACATGCGGGGAAGTCAAGCTGGGAGAATACGCGGCCTCCGACAGGAAAACCATTCTATACAAATTTGCGGCATATTCCGTTCACACAGATATTTGCCACATGCAGTGCTCGAGCGATGATTTCTGCGCTTAATGCCCTGAATTTGTATCGCCGATGGTATATCTAACGAACGACTGTACATGTAGTCGTCAGCCCAACGCGTGAACTGCGCTGTCCACGCTCTTCGAGTCAGCTGGCTTAACCATATGACAAAATCCAAAGACATGCCGCTTTGCCCGAACCCAGCCCCGGTAACCAAATAATGGAAGGGAGTTATGAGACGGAATTTGACCGCGAGTATAGCTCTGACTTTGTGGGCTACCAATCGCGTACCAACGGGTGCAACTTCACTTGAGTCTACAGTGGCAAACGACCTTCGGCGATGCGGTTAATATGCACCATGAGGCCTGCTACGTCGGCCACGACGAATGGTCATCAATGGGTGAATTAATACGGTCAAAAGGAATTCCCATACCAACTTGCCGAGTACAATAGATCAAAGTCTAAAAAATGCAGACAGTAAGGAGTAGTCAATGTCTTAGCACCTGACTTCACTGACTTATGAGATCGCATCTATCGGCATTCATGGCAGATTTTTAAAGACGGAGTACTGAAGAGCACGACTTGCTCATCAGGAATGATAATAGGCACGACGGTTCGACCATCGCGAACGATGTCCACCGTGTGTGCTATACCAGGGTGGGCGCAGGAACGGTGACTTGCGCGGCATCTACCGTACTATCTCTTCCCGCACCTACTCAGACTAGTGGCATGGCAGAGTCGGGAAGACCGAGAGAGGAATCGGACACAGTGGCTAACACGTGACCCATTTACGCGTGTCACGCACGCCTGGTTCGTGTTAGATGGACCAAGTTTTACAGAAACAAGGAATTGTCGGCTTGGATCCTATCTGGGTGGGAGCACCACACAGGCCACATTAAGAAAGAGCCATTGCAGCCTGATTCTCCGTCCTGTGGGGAGGACCGAGTTATTTCATCAATCGGCAGACTTCAAAGCCACGACTCTTAGCGCACTGTGGTGGTTTTAAAACGCATCGGATTGCTTATAGTGAGGAGCAGGCGCTGTGTGCCCTTTGGACGGGGTCTCCCGAATCGACCCCACCCTCTCTTCCCTCTTCCAAGCACCAGTTTCCTGTCTGAGCCCTTGGGCATTTGATGCGGGTATTAGGCGCAAATTGATGGCTCAGAATGGGCTTGCGCCTAGGCATGTCACCACACTCCCCACGTGTGGCATTTTTTGTTGGCGCACAGACTTATCAACTCGTGCAGTGCCCAGATTTGGCATGACGTATTCATCCGGCACATCTCCCGCGTGGTCTGTCGTAGGGGCACAGGAAGAAACACAGACGCCTTAAGTCACTAGCAGTTAACTTATAGTGTACATTATTCCATATGGGAAACAACTGCCTTCCAAAAAGTTGACTGCAGGTAATTGGGAATTGAATCGTTTGCTTACAGAAATTATCACAGCCTTCAGGACTTTCTGCCTCAGCAGTGTTTGCAAGAATGATAAAGCAAACAGAGCAATCTCTACAAAGTGCAAAAGCATGTTTACCTGGTAATTCGGAGGGCGTCATGATATGATAAGCAAAGTTCTTTTTTACAAGCACTCCGGACAGACGCTGTCCAGTGGTTGGTCGCGATTTGGCCAGACTTCCAAGCACCTTGGCAACCTTCTCACCTTTGAAGCGTAGGTTTACGGCCTCGCAATTTTTGGGTGTGGAAATTTCCAGTCGACAGGTCTCATCATCCTCGTATTCGCGTTGCAAAGCTCCAGCCAGTCGCATCATCTCGTTCTGTTCCCCATGCACGAGCACCTGTGTGAAGGGATAGAAGCAGGAGTGGAATAAGTGGGATTAAAAGTTGGCACAACTTAGTTGTTCTGAGGGAGAAAAGCAAGAAAGTGCTGGCAGCAACAATAACAGCACGACAATCAGCAGGGTAGCAAGAGTAGACACCGCCCTATTGAAACGATCTTCACTTGCTGTCAAGCCCAGCGCCTTCGACAAACCCAATTTAGCCAAATTTGTCAAACTTTTTAACCTCCCACTAAAGATGCGGTATCAACTCGGACACGTATGAGGACTGATGACATTGTGGAAACGCTACTGAGCAGGTTGTTAGAAATGGCTGCTTTGAGCCAGGTTCTGAGTGGTGAGAGCGTCGAAATGGCCCACGGTCTTGGAGTGTTTGGACTGCGTGTCAGTAATGTCAGCTATTTATGTTCCGCTTGGGAGTCCACCGCCAAGTCGACATAAGGCAATCATTCGTAATGCTGTGAACGTTCAATATAAAACCGGGTAAAATGGTAATGATGTATTTTGTGACAAGTACGAGTGAGTCCGCAGGCTGTGGTCAGCAGGCGTTTGTTCGTCAGGCTGAAGGACGTGCTTGCACCGTGGCATGACCTAGACGACGGTTATGCTACTGTGTGTACACGGTGAACACGCTGGTTGGATGGGTTGCCAGTTAAATTTCGTCTTCTGGGACTTCCAGAGTCCCACACGGATGATCAGATTTTGATCCTCCTACCGGCATTTACAGGCGAGAGAACATAACGAAAAGGTACTGTAACAACAGCCGCGTATATGTCGCTCTCAATATTTTGTGATCAAACGAGAGATTATAAATGACTCATGAGGCCAGAAGATGACAAACACAAGCAGCAAATGAACGTGCTGACCAAGTCTTTCACTTTCAGTGTCCAAATGCTGTCTGCCATATGGATTTAAGAGCTACGACCGATTCGGTACAGCCGGACGTGATATGCCTAAAACGTTGGTCATTCCTACTGTAACTCAGACCCCAGCACCAGTTCTGTTGCACAATAACCGTACGTAGCCTTTCGGAGTCCGGCCAGGTATACGGCAAGTTGAGACTCCTCGCCGATTATTTCCAACGATGCTATTGGTTGGATATCCTAAAGAAAATGAAGTCTCGGAGGTTTTCACGTGTCATTCTGCTACATGTTCAAATGCGTTGCTTACAGTGAACTCCTGTCCTCAATCCACAGCAGTGAAGACAATGTTGCCAAATCCCTGACAGAACAAGCAAAGTCATCATGGTCGAAGTTTTGACAGGTTAAATCCCAAATCAAGGTAACCTGCCCGTGCATCTACAGTCGATTGGGTGAACCAGCCAAGGGCCCTTGAGGCCGCTTTCCGTCGGGATTGATACAACAAGTGCAATATTACCGTCTGAGTTGGTGCAGCTAGCCACATTTACGCTAGCCCATGGACAGTTACTAAAGTTTGGGCATGGAGGAATGCGGAACGCGCCTCCATAAGGGTGCGAATTTTATGCAGCGAAAGATGGGGAAAGTGAAAGTTGGAGGCTTTTACCACCGCTGCCTTACACCATTCCAAGCGTGCGGTACACCGACCCCATTTAGGAAGTTATTTCATTTTACTACGATGTCCTGATAATGATTTATCAGTTTACTACAAAATGATCAGTTGCTGGTTTAGGGATATATTGGGACTGCAAGGCAGTGATCTGTCACCACTTTCAATTCTAGACCTAGTAGTCACTAGAACAGGGATTGAGGTGACCATACGGAAACACGGTTGGGCACACTTCGTTCGGACCGCGAAATGGTTCTTGGCTCTCCCGTGTACGAGGACGAATACTGGAGGTTAAGCTGACTGTAAATGATCTGACAAATTTCCATGGATATAAGGACATGAAAAAGCCTAACCAGAAACACTTTTAAAGCCAGCTGGAACAGTGGTATACAAGTAAAGGTGAAAAACGTACCACATGATGTGGCCTCAGCTCGCGTATGAACTCGCTGGTCTGTTGGTAATCGGTGTGGGCGGAGAAACTGATATAATCAACGGAGCACTTGAGCGGCAACATTTGACCAGACATGGTTGGCACCTCTGCAGGCAGGGAGAGAATCTGCTTGGCCAAAGTGCCCTCCACACAGTAACCGGCGATGATCACACCATTACGTCGATCTGTACACCAGTTTTCGAAGAGTTCCCGACACAAACCAGACTGCAGCATTCCCGGACTAGCCATCACTACGCATGGGCCAGAGTCATCAAAGTGTTCTATGCTCTGTAAAAATTACGTGGAAATTGGCGGCTTATGAGCGAGACAGCGCAGATAAAGTTCCATGTTGGCAGAAGTGATGTCGACCTACCTTAAGATTGGATATGTACCTGAAGCAGAACGGATTGTTGTTGGCCAGCTGGTTTCTAATTCGATCGTTCATGGCATTTATGTAGGTCTGATAGACAGCCATACACTTGCGGGCTAATTGACTAGCATAGTAAATGGGAATGTCGTGAAGTTCTGGGTGTGCGGCCCAGTACTCGTCCAGGATCAGCATCAACTCCTGCGCCCGACCCAGTGCAAAGGCTGGGATGAGACAGCGTCCACCACGTGTTACAATGTCGTGAACGAGGTTGGTGAAGCGCTTTTCTCGCTCCTCCCTCTTGTCATGAATGTGGATGCCGTAGGTGGACTCCGTTATCAGTACGTCTGGTCGGCAGGGCGGAATCTCAGCGCACATCAAATGGCGATCCTCCTGGCGACTGAAATCTCCAGTGTAAAGTACCTTTGGAAGTGAGTTTAAATAAAAAGGTTAACGGATCAATCAATGGGCCTTTGACATAATTAAAAACCGGGATCTCCCGAAGGAAAGATCTACCTATCCTACATTTGGCCAACGAGCACGGAGGGTCATCGGTTGTTTCACATGGTCCACAAAAAGGCGCGCTCCGAGGGCAAAGTCAAACACAGAAACACTAAGGTCATTCTTAACAGCAACCGGCTCAATTAATGAAACAAGAAGAGAACAATCATTTCTGATGGCTCGGGTGTTTTCTTAACCCAAAATGCACGATGGTTGGGTCTTTTTTGCCCAGTAGCAAATATATCGCCGGAGGACAGTGGTCCTATTTTAGTCCAGCTATCGGTCGTCGATAGTGGGACGGACTTGAAGGCTTGATGTGAAATAAGCGGGTACCTAGGTCTGAAGAGTAAGCAATCACAGTGGTTATACCTTTAGGCGTGACTGGAACCGCTATAGGAAATGGATAATGTACTAAACTGTCGTAAGTCTGAGCGGCAACACATGTCGTCAGTCATGCGATAAGATGCCCACGCAGCCGCCATCGTCTTACGAATTAGGACTTCACATACAAAACGGGCGGTACCGGGGATCTACTTGCACCATATCCGGATTACGAAGGCGTTATCTGCCAAGCACACGACAGGTGATCGCGTGGACCACGTTAAGGAACAACAGATATGTCAGGGTTCCCAATACCTGCTTTTGACTCCGAGTAAATGATATATGGCAAAAATAGATGCCACTGTCCGTTTGAGCTACAGGGTCAGAATTTGTTTTATATCTATTTCTGTATCGGTTTCAGCAAGGTAAATTTCACGGTTGTGAAATGGCCATGGTCGTGTCCTAATCAATCGGCATTCGCGGGAGCGCAAACCAAAAGAGCGCATTCATCAAAACATTATGACAGATGAGTGGTGAGAAAGAGTGAACCTCTTCAAAGCGGGTGGGAAATTATGTGTGATTCGAACACGGTAGGCAGTGGGTTTCAAGACGAGTGGGCGTAAACAAACACATCTTTTAATGCTAGACTGGCGCCAAAGAAGCTAGTTAGTGGGGTGCCTGATCAGATGCATGGGGCAAAATAATGTGTAACTTGCTTTCCTACGGCTTCATAATTGTAATGAGACAACTAACGGCTACATTAAGACTCCACACGACGCAAACAAGAATGACGACAAAAACACCATTAGAAAAAAAGGCAAGACATACCTTCACACCAGCTATTTCGATGAGGAACATTGCAGCACCAAGGACATGGCCAGCATGGTAAGCCGAAAATTTGATTCCATTAACTTCGAGTTCTTGGTGAAAATCAATGGTATCAATTTTATCAAGACTCTGAACAATGTCTCTATCAGTATAAAGCGCCTGGTCGGAAACGCCCGAATTACTAAGCAGAAGAGTAAACAAGGCAACTGACCTACCTGACGCGTACAAAGTCGGCCAGGAGATAACGGTAGATGGCTTTTGTCGCATGTGTCATGAAGCATTTAGCACGAATGGCCGTCTTCAGAAGAAGAAAAGGCAGCGCCCCACAATGGTCTAGGTGGAAACTTCATGCGAAGTGCGAAATAAGTCAAACCTTACTGGCTAACAAGAATAAGGTCAACTGTTTCAAGATCTTGAATGGCATCTATAAACGGCAAGCTTTCTTTGTTATGCAGGCCTGGATGAATTCCGCAGTCAAGCTACTAATAAAATTCAGCAATATGACTCACTATAATCTTTTTTCCCTTAAAGGTTAACAAGATGCAGGACCTGCCAACCTCCTGTCCTGCACCCCTAATAAAAGAGGAATTAGTGGCAGACAGGAATCTTACAGAGGCATAATCGATAGTCTGTCACTGTCATCATACGAAACGTCCCGCTCCATTCCACGAGAAATGCGTATGATCTAGTTCAAGGGTGTTTTTCTAAAACTTTCGTCGCGAATGAACAATATCCAAATCATACAAGCTGAGAACTTCTAAGCCGGTCCACAGGCAGATTGCACCGCCAGCCTCGGATATCAAACCAATGCTTAGGATTGCAACCTGAGCACCATTCCGTCCGAGTTAAGCAAAGGAGTATAACAAAATATCAGAATGTGCAGTTTAAAGCAGAATCATAGAGCAACTTAGTTGTTTTAACTATCGTTCAGCCGGGAGCAAAAGCAACTTCACCCGGAGGATTTTTGACTTTACACTTATTGGAGTAGTTACCCGGATTTCTACCCTAGTGGCGGAGGGATATCGAGTCTATATACTGTAGTGACCAAAGACGTTGAGGGTAGCACACACAAGGTAGTATGGAGCGTTAGATATAACCATTGGTTAGTACTAATCTGAAGAGAGCTGCTGAACGGGTCATCATTTTTGTTAAAGCGGGAAGTAAGAAAAGTCTGATGGTACGAAGTGTACATACTAAGAACAGTGAGACTAACACAACGAAAAATTTTAAATGATTTAAAAGGGAATGACCGTTACAGCAGAAGACATGATCTTTCTGAATGAAGAGATGATACCAGCATGTTAGCTAGACAACCGGTGGGGAATGAAGCGCTGTCGGCAACTGCTGAGTGGGGCCGTGAAAAGTGCCGATGTGTGGCCGCAAATACGGAACGGTATCTGTGAGAACAGTCGGAAGAGGGTCGGCGGGTAGGTCGAGACAGAAAACCGGTTACTTTCGCCCACTTTCGCTCACATCCATTCCATCCTGGCTCCGCACTCAAAAAGCGTCAGTTCATTCGAGCAAATTAGTACCGTTCAAGGGACGTTGCAATACGTCGATAGCTTCTTTCGATATACCACCCTTCACGACCCTATTGATTGTCTTGCCTATGTAACCTGGTTCGTCATTGATCGGCGTACTTTAGGTTCGTTGCGAAATCGTGCGTTTACGCGTGCACGCCATTTCCTAGTGACGACAGCGTGGAACGCGTGGCGTGACTGCATACTCTTCGTCCTTTGTTGTTATTGCTATCTATATGCCTATAACCTTTACCCAACTGCTGCTATGTTAAGAGAATAGGCACCGTCAACAAAAGGACTGTACTAGGCGAAATGGCGGGAAAATGTTCAGAGGGATAGCAGAAATGTCGCGAAAACGACGGACGCCGGAAAATGCATCGTAAACTGCCTTAGACAGTTGCTATGAACTGATTAAACCAAAGGTACAAGGCCAGCAGACTTTGACGCCGGCTAACGCATTAGCACGTAGTTACCCATAATCCATGGGAAGCATAGAATTCGACGGGCAGTTATCGACAAAAGGGATAATGTATACGTTTGTATAGTACGCAAGTGGGCCATGCGAACGGACATAGAGCACTAGCATCTACGAGAACTGCTATATTTATTCAGGCCGTTTGTTCTGAAACTGTCAGCAAATCCCATAAGTCTATTAGGGAACTTGTACAATTTCGAAGAAGACCTCACGGAGAGCGGCGAATGCGTCCATTCTGACTTGGAAAGGCAACTTCTCAGACTGGTAAGTAAGGTAACCGTCCCCGTACCGGAGGTGACGTTTCAACTGACAATTAATAGTCCCTCAGTTTACAGAAAATCGAAGGCCGAAATTTGGCCTATTTTCGGAAAAAATGGCGAGTCCAATCTTCGGCAACGTCTTGACCGTAGGCATATATTGCTGTAATCGAAAGCCGTTAGACGTCCACGCTTTCTGCGATTCAATCATTAAAGCGATACAATGTCCACAAGAAAAGGAACGGCGCTTGAAAGTCGACAACCAGGTAGTACGTGGTGGGATAGAAGCGATAATGTGTGATGCATCCACTAGCGACTACGTAAAGCAAGTTAAGAGCGTAAATGCCTATCATGGACTCTTTTTCATCATTTGCTTTTGAAAGTTATTTTGGCAGCTTGAAGTAAACGCTGGGGAATCTTTCTCGACAGCCTCAGCAGATAGCCTGACGCCTTAGCGAGGGTGAGGTGGATATAATCGGCCCAGCCAGTCCATCTGCGTTAAACAGGAGACCCATTTTTTTGTTGAAATTTTTTACGCCTCATAACTAGCCACACAGAACTCCTAAGCCCTACAAACGCACAACCCCAGCAGTTAGGGGCCTACGAGCATTGCAGAGAAAAGGTGGTTACAGCGGTAGCACGTCCATTTAGTTACTGCAAGGTGAGCCGCTATTTTTCCTGTGCGTTTGCAGAGGCGAACATGGGTGCAGAGAAAAAAACTTCGCAGCGCACTGAATGGTCAGCAAACATGAAGGCTCTTTATTACTTAAGCGGCGAACGCGTAGTATCGCCAGTAAACGAAAACTAATTTCAATGTAAACGATTTTCGTAACCGCATGAGCCTTGTGTTCATATTCTTTGGATTTACTCGATCCAGTGCAAGTTTCTTCATCAGAATTGCCGCACTGGATGTCAGTGTTCATGTCAGAAGACAGTCGGAATAACTCGATATTCTTGATGGTTCTCCAGTAAGAAACAGTAAGGTTAGCAGAACACGATAGAATTAATAAGGCGGGGAATGATTCGAAAAGTAGACACACATTCGAAGTAACTAGACGAGAAGTCAGCAAATGACACCAACGAGTGGTGATCGACTTAAAAAGCTGGCGGCAGCAAAGAATAATTAACAATGGGCAAATAACAATGAACAAAAAACGGCTAAACTCGAAGAATAGTGATGTGGAAACAAAGACACGATGGTGCGGGTACAGTCTGCCCACTAATAAACAGTTAGTAGCGGGAAAAAGGATACAAAATTGACATCTGGAGTGTCACACGCAGCACCGACGCAAGTGATTCTTTTGACACACCTCCCCTAACAGAATAAACTCATGTCGAAGGTAAAACCTAACGTAACTTATAGGTTTTCCACAGATCTCCTTGAGTCATCGGTTAATGACTGCTTTTCTGACACCGCAGAAGCAGTCGAATTAACATGCAAAGAGTTGGGGCAAACGTCGCGGATAAAGGATCTTGCCCTGCAAGGCATTTGACGTTTTCTGGGCGGTCAACGGGAGTTGAAGTCGGCGGTAAATCGACGGCCGACTACCAGCGCCACTGAGGCTACTCGGTTTCCCGTGAATCTCGTAAATCGTCCCATAAGAAATGCTACGGAATTCTGAGAAGTGAACGCCGAACTAGCGGACAATAAATTGCAGTCAGTCAGTCAGTGTATTTGAGGGAAATAGGCTTACGCCTTTTGAACTCTCTATTTGTACATAGAAAATCGATAAAGTAAACAAAAATGTGAAGAAATTACAACAGTAAGTGAATTCAGATATCGATTCACACATACTGACCTAGGTCACTGATATATTGGCTGCAAAGCCATGTAGTCCGCTTGTTGCTCCAGCTTATGTCTGTCAAGCCAACATTTTAATATCTCCATAGATCGAGACAAGATGATCGTCTCAGGCAGGCTATTCCACGGTTCCACGACACGGTTGGAGAAGAAATATCTTCTCACATCCAATTTACTCTAGGGCACACGTTGGTTGAAGGGATGTCCCCGTAGGCTGATTGTATTGGCGTGTTGGAAAAAGTCGTCGCAGCGGAAGGCGCAGTTCAAGCCATGCACGATACGGAAAGTTTGTATGAAGTCTCCGCGCAACTGCCTATAACTCAGAGGCTGGAGATTAAGATAAGTTAGGCGGATCTCGTACGGCATGCACCTTGACCTCTTATTAATTTTGTTGCTCACCCTGCATTCTTTCGAGCAGACTGAAATCCTGCTGCGTCCATGGTCTTCAGGCTTGAATTGCGTATTCGAGATGCGGTCTTACAAATGTGCCGAAGACTTTGGAGAAGCAGTCTTCGTCAAAAACTGCGAACGCCAGCTTCATGGCGTATAGCATTGAAATTGCTGCATTAGCCGCCTTACAAAATTGTGTAGAAGGCTTTCGGCTGTCTGCAACCCAAACTCTGAGATTTTTTTTGCGTTTCTGCTTCCCAAAATAGCATTCCGTTGAGATAGTGTTGCCGCGTACTAGGAATCTGATTTCCGAGGCGCAGTATGGTACAATTGTTCAAACTGATGTACAAGAGCCATCTGCGGGACTACTCGTACAATCAACAAAGATTTTCCTTGAAGTTGGTCTCATCGGCAGCATTCTGGATGGCGTTCCAGGTTTTTATGTCATCCGCAAATATGGCACTATCCCAGTCCAACCCATCTACACAATCATTGATGAACAAGAGAAAGAGGGTCGGTCCGAGCACCGAGCCTTGTGGGACTCCACTTTCTATGAATGTACGCCTTGATTGCTGTTTTTATACGCAGACAATTTGGGAGCGGCCGACGAGGAAATTCTCGATCCATTTGAGAAGTTTGCCGCCGATACCCATCATTCTCAACTTGTACAGGAGACGCTGGTGCGGAACACTGTCGAACGACTTCCGGAAATCAATATAGGTCA
>CACRXP010000355.1:85796-100718 GCA_902702965.1 Spirometra erinaceieuropaei | reverse complement strand
AGGTCGGTTGGATGTCCTAGGCCTTGATAAGGGACAGTGGCTCTTTAGTAGATGTAGCAACCGATCCTTAAATAAATTCCGATCCTCGTTGACGCTTCCGAAGAAGAGAAAATTCCAGTCTATTTGTGATACCTCAGCTCTCATTTGGCAAAAATCCCCTATCCATATCTTTGGCTTTGTATCTTCTTTTGCATCAGGCTCAGAATACAGTCCGTAATTCCATAAAAGTACTGCGTGGTCACATCGACCGACCGGAGATAGGTAGTACACCTCATCTCTACTGTTCGAATCTTTGATGAAGACGAGGTCAAAACAACTAGCCTGTTGCCATCCACGCATTCTAGTTGGAAACAGGACATGTTGCCTGAGAAGAGCTTCTAGGGTTGTCTCTAGTAAACGGTAAGCGAAGGTACACTTTGAGCGCTTCACATGCATATCGCTCCATTGAATGCAGGGTGCAATAAAATCCCCCATGAGAACAACGTCTTGTTGACTGGCGATCTCTTTTATGCTTTCCTGTAGACAATTATCTGGGTCGGGATCCGCCAGCGAGGGGCAGTTGGTAGTAAGGACCTCGAGGGACCACGACCCCCGTGCCTTTATACTCAACTAAATTTCCTCTGCGTCGTCGGAAATCTTGTCGGTCCTCTCACACACTGTTAAGTTGCAACATTCGACAGTGTTTCGTTCGATTTGTCTCGGGTTTGCCAATATTTGGTTGCTGCCGCCATCGTGATGACTGGCTTGTTCCAGAGCGACATTGCAATCCTCTGTGTCACTCGTTCCCTGAAAGTAGCCAAGTTGTTCTCCACAGCTGCAAGTCTCCTCTTCAGTTTGTCACCAATTCGCGGCGTTTCAGACGTTCCGCTAGAGAAGAGTCCGGCTGAATAACTTCCTTTTGGGAGTTTCCGAGACTGCTTCTCCCGGACAGAAGTAACCCAGTCTCCTCTTTAATGCCCAAAACTATTTTAAGGGTCGTGGCAGCACAGTTCCCGAATGTTCGCTCACGTTCTTTCCTATCCTGAAGTCTGAGCGAATGGTTACCTTTTCATTCGAATTAAGCTATGTCCTGGACGACTACGCAGTGCTGGCGATCAACGGGCTCATTTGTTCTTTTTATGGCGGCTTTGTCAGTTGAGGATTTCAGGAGATCCACTGGAGTCGTCTTAGGCTTTATATTCCTGTTGTGGTGCTCACCCATTCCACCTTGCCACGAACGTATTTCCTCACTTCCAACAGAGGGTTTTCCTGAACGCACGAAATGGCTGAGAGAAATTGATGGTTCCCTTCGGTTTGCTTCCGTAGAAACAAGAGACTCCGTTTTTATTATCCCATCTTCATGGATATCCGCGTCTTCGAACTGAGGTCTTCCACAGACTTTGTTCTTTGGCTATTTTGGGGTTTTTTCCTTGCCTATGTCTTGCTAACTCTATCGCTGTTAACCGCGTTTTGCCCACCATCGTTTGCTTGCACGAGCTTCCGTAAAGCAGCCAGGTCTTTTTTGGGTTTTTGGATTTTCAGCAGAATAGAGGAACATCAAGTGTACGACTCGTCCTCGTATTTAACAGATTTTGCGGTGATTACACTTTTAGTGCGCTTTGCGGCCCCGTGGTTGTAACTGTAAAGAGAGAGCGCTAATCCTGGGTGACAAGGCCATCTCAGTAGACTTTCCATCATACATAGTGCAGGTCCTCGTCGCGGAACTGCCAAAACGTTGCCCCGTGTCCATGAACTTCGCGTGCACGTTAGTGTATATTCACTTTCGAGATTGTAGCAGGTACTTTCGGCTGTATCCGATGGAGAATGGCAAATATTCAAAACCAAATGTTCCAAAATACGCCTATTCTTTAAAAAGTCGCTTTAGAGAAAAAATATGAACGGTATGAAATATATTTATTAACGACTCAGCCGTTTTGAGTATATCGAAGGCCGTGAATAATTCTGGCCTCCCTGGGTGCCAACGATGTGTTTTCGTAGGCCGATATTTGCGCGCGAATCGACTCTGTAGTCCGTTAGGTTTCAAAGAAAAACAAATTCCGCATAAAGACAGACTTCTGATAAATTTCCACGCGAAAAAATCTCCAGAGACGCAAAACGCAATTGGATACGTACAGTTTCAGCAGCAACCTCAGAGACAGTAACTGTGAAGTGGTATCTACGTCAAAGTAGTCCCAGCTGGAACGCAGAAAATGTCGTTGTGTTCAGTCGGGCTTGGTCAGTTGGTATGGCAGACCGCATTCATTAATAAGTCCATTACGCTACCTACCTGGCTTGTCCGTTTATCGACTTTACCAAACGAATCTTCTGTGCTCTTTTTGAGAATGAAATCAGTCTCTACATAAACTTCGAAGGACAGAAAATAAAGGAAGATTTCTCAGGATCTACAGCATATGAGGTCCTCACGCGTTTTCCGTGGTCTGAGTTCTGCAAATTGTCACCGAGAATACACGAAAGACTTGATTTGCCATGGCGGACATATTCACTCCAGCCAGCCGGTCGCAGCCCAACCCTGGTCCGCAATGGTCATTTGTACCATTTGCATTTAAATATAGAAGTAGAGATCATTCTGTCTTCTCTGATATTAACTCCTTTGAATCAGTGATTCATATAGAACGTCTTGACCCTTTAGTCGCTGAAAACTAAGTCTCTCCTAATTGTAACAAGACATCGCCCTATGAAATAGTAGATCGGTTGATATACGGCGACATAAACATTAATTCCGACAAAGTTACTGAACAAGCGTTTAAAGGTATTGGAGTAATAAGCTACAAACCTGAAGAGAGGATAAAACGCAAGCATAAGTTTATACAGCGTAACAGTCTGAATCACATGTTTACTACTGAGGGTGCACATCCGTACCTGGCTTGGGTTTCAATGTCGCGCAAGCTAAACAATTGCCTCCACTCAGCCGTAATGCGCCGACACTAATTACTATCTTCTCCTTGATGGAAATTGACTTCATCTTGTCGAGGAAGGGATAACTAGATAATTCTTCTGTAGATGGCGCTTCTGAGTTTTCTCGGATCTCACACCTATACAGAGAAGACCAAACAATTTGAAAATGTTGTAAATCAACACCGATATAACGACCCCTGTGGTCATGTCAAGTATGTCTTCTTTGACATCATCTGCGACCTCATAAATTCATGACATAGTTAATTTCGTAGGGAACGTGACTACTCTTGATGCCGAGACCTCTAAACGCAACAACACGCCTTGTATAAAAACACCCCTTCCGACTCCACCAGCAACCCCGAGTAAACCAAAGCAAGTGCCTAAATTAAAAACCCGCCCGAGTGCAAGTTAAGTTACGCGCACACTGGGTAAATTCAGGTCTTCTAAGAACTCGTTCATTCCAAAATCGACTGCCACTCCTTCAAACTCCACGGCCCCAAATATAGCGTGTTCCCCACTACCTCCCAGACCCCACATCGAAGCGGTTAAGCCGAGTATGCCGATATTCCCGTCCTTGAATAGAGTTCCCGCCCCAATCGTAGTAGTGCGTCCCATACCCCACAACATATTCCCTCCACAATCGTTTTATCAATGGAATTCTTATGCAGATGATATACGAAGTAGGTTAACTCACCAGATCCTCGGTTTCAGCTCGGCGGGAATACGTTACAGTATCCTGCCTGTAGATTTCCAGTAGAAAATCAGCAAGCTAACTCTGCCTCTCGTTCCCTCCCCCCAAATCCTACTCTTTATCCAAATCGGGGTCTTTTGATGTCACAAAATTTTTGCAGAACCAAGCAGGTGCATCCGGACCATATGTTCCGTGGGCAGCCAAACACTGGGCGGCGTCGCCCACCTCCCTCAGAAACAAACAGTTTTATTCTTAAATGTTTTGTTCTAAATGCCAGATCCTTGCTAAATATGATGCCCTTGCTTCAGACTCTGGTATTCGTCCATTGCCCGAATATTGTTTTTGTAACCGAGACGTGGGCGTCAGCCTCCGTAGCTGACTCCGAACTCTCACTTCTTGGCTATACTTTTATTCGCAAGGATCATTAAGACAGCCGTGGTGGGCTAGGCTGAATCTTCGCTAAGCAAACATTTGCATTTTGCCTCCGGATCTCCCGCTCTTTTCCGCGGTAGAAGGCAGCTGCTGGCTCCAAGTTGCTTTGGAAAATAAGTTCTCTTTTTACGTCGGCCATATTTATCGCCCACCCAAGGCCACTGAGGATATTGATCGTTGTCTGTCACAGGTACTTTATGCTGCGGCCGATTTAAGCTTGAAGTCTAAATTGGTTGCGGGTGACTTCAATCTTTCTGAAGTCCGCTGGTCTCCGCCGTCCGGCTCCAAATGTCTGAAGACTTGCTTTAAGCTGTGGATGTTGGTATGTGATCAGGTCGTCGATTTTCCCACCCGAGGACTAAGCCCACTTGACCTAATTTTCTGCGGAGGTTTCATGCCTTTTTCAATGTCATCCCTAGGTCCACTCGGGGCTCAGACCACGACATAGCTACTTCTACGTAAGAACTTGAAGCTGACAAAACATTGTCCCCAAAGTATAGTTCCTTTTTCAATTTCCGAACAGGTCGCAGAGCCGAATTATAAAAACACCTAAATTTCGATGACTGGACTGATTTCGTCCTAAGTTCAGATGCAGTTGTTTGCACTGCTAAACTGTACGCAATTTTGGATCCGCATATTGCTCGTTTTGTCCACCGTAAGAAAATTATAAATGCCAGGGATGAGGTTTTCCTGCCCTTACCCTTTTGCCATAGGTTGTGCAGAATTTCTCGTCGATTCCATCTTTAGAGCGATGTTTCCGTCCTGCCCTCGATTTGTGATACTTTTGAGAGGACTAAAAGACTGTCCGAAGAAAGGCGGCTAGGCGAGGAGGAATACTTATCGGAAAACTGCCCGTTAAACGTCGCGAAACAATCCTCTCTGAAAGTTAAAACTCATGTAAAAACGCAGCTTCCTACCCTCCGAGAGGCTTTCAGGAATCCTATGGCAGACGCCCAGTTGACCGCCGATAGTACCCCAATGCGTATTCATTAGAACCAGAAAACCTACAAACCACGAGTAATATGAAGGTGTTTTATGTAAACATATGAACGAATCGGGTAAGCAGCGAACAGGTTAAGAGTTTGATTTCCATCTTGGAGGCTGATTATAGGTAAGTTGTGTATTACATATGTTACTTTGATTCAAAATATAGAATTAATAGTGCTACTCTGAACGATCTATAAGGTGAAGAATTCCGAATAGGTCAAAAAGAGTAGTTTTGCAAACGCCTAACTTGCTCGCCTTCGACATAGTGGACGAGAGGCACGAAACTTTAACACCAACAACAATATAGAAGGCCATCGAATAAAATCAGATGACACAATAAGAGGTATCCGTATACGGATTACGCTTAACCTTAGTTCACTGTGTTTGAGGGTAATAGACTTACGTATTTGCCGTATGTAAATAGAAAAAAATTAGTAACAGTGTAAGAAAATTAGGGCATGAACAGGAAACCAAATTAATTTCACAGAGGTGAGTTTATTTTTAAGGTCACGTGGTCACCTAGTTCGCATGTTGCTGCAGCAAGTTTATGTCAAAGCGATGTTGAAATTTTTTTCACAGTAAGGCATTTCATTTACTTCGGGCAGATCATTCCATGGTTGCACTAAACGGTTTGCGAAAGAACACTTTCTCGCACTTAATCCTCCTTGTGACACGCGCATCTTAAAGAGAGGGCCTTGGAGGTTTGTTGTAGTTGTAAGTAGGGAAAATTTCTCACACAGATTGCACCGTACAAACCACGCACCATACGGAGTAGTGTATCCTGTTTCCGCGAAATTGCCTATTTCTTATAGGAAACGGATCTATGTTACGAGTATATGAGAGTATGCGTATCCCAGGCTCATGTTCAAAAGAAGACGAAGACACGGTTACTGGAACGGTGGACTCATGGGTCATAGCTTTCGAAATCGAACACTTCATCATCAGAGATAGTTAGAGTTAGTTTGGTGGGTATCGCATGGCAGTGCTCCGCAAATTTTGTAACTCTCCTCTGCATTCTTTCGAGTCAGGTCCAATCCTGCCTTGCTTAAGTTCCCCATGTTTTGGTCAAATATTCAAGATGCGGCCCGACAAATGTACCAAAGACTTTCGAGGAATGGTCTTAATCAAAAGTATAAATTTTGGCTTAATGACGTGAAACATTGGAATTAGAAATAAGTCGCTTAAAAACAGTGCACAGAAGGCTTTAGAGTGTTCGTCATCCAAACGCTGAGATCTTTCTGTTTTGGCTTTCAGGAATGGTGTCCCGTTTAGGCTGTAAGCTCGCGGATCAGGGAAGTGGTTTTGAGTTGCGGGACGCAGTATGGTACATTTGTTCTAATTGAATGACAGGAGCCATCAGTGAGATGGCTATTCCAGTCGATAAAGATTTTTCCCAAATCTCACCCTTCGATATCACCTTGGATGACTTTGAAGCCACTTGCGTAATTTGAAAATAGTACATACTCACAGCCCACTATTTCTTTGCAATTATTAATAAACAAAGAAACCATGGTCGGTCCCAGCACAGAAACTTGTGGGACTTCGTACTCTATGAATGCGCGCCTTGATTGTTGTTGCTCTAACCAGGCAAATGGGGAACGACCGACGAGGAAATTCTCGATCCATATGAGAAGTTTGCTTTAGCAATCCACTACTCCCAATTTGTACAAAAGGCGTTGGTATGGAACACTATCGGATTCCTTCGATAAATAAACGTAGACGCATACACAGCGAGTTTTCATCGAGCGCACTTTTAAAGCAAAGGAAGTTTGTTACACGTGATTTTCTACTACGAACGTCGCAGTGTGCATTAGATAAGAGGCTGTAAGTCTTCCAGTAACACTTTGACTTTACAGCAGATTGACTTAAGGTTGACGGGTCTGAAGTTGGTGACAAGTTCATGGTTAGCAGTCTTGTAGATCAGTGCACCTCGGGCTGTTTTCCTACCAGTAGGGAGAATTCCAGTGTCGACTGATATCTGACACAAGGTGAATAAGGGCTTACCCAGTTCTCTTTCAAATTCAAGGAGCAAGTTTGTTTCAATCCGCCCAGCAAGCTTATCCTCTAAACAGAATAATTTCAGCAATTGTTGTTCCCAGATTCTCGTAAGTAGGTGGAATGAATCCATTTCTTTAATTGAAACAAACTAGAAGAACCCTAAAGATGATTAACGTCGTTTTTACCGTCAAGTATCCCGAGACCGTCATCATGCTTCATACCAGGGACGGGGTTCCCGTCATGTGTGCTGTTTTTTCAATTAACTGTAAAACAATTTGGGATTGTTAACGAATCGGCTGAGCAAATTACCCACGAAATTCAAAGGCCACACTTTTCTGATTACCGCAAGACTTCCTCAGCGACCCCTCTTTGTTGTTACCATCTCTATCCTTTCCTCAGTATGCGAATAAAAAGTAAAGGCTTTGTTTATTCTGACACATTAAGGGAATTGTTTGGTGGTCTCGCAACATCGTTTTAAGATATCTGCTTAGAAATTCCTCCGGCGAGTCTCATAATATTGCTTTCAAATGTAACGCCTCTAGTTTAAGCAGTATTTTGCTCTTTTGACGAATAATAAAACCAGTCTACTGACTTAGAAAAACCACCCTGTTAAACTGCCAAACGCTGTTAAATTATTCTCGGTCTTATCGACAATACACAAGGCGTGTGCTGGCAAATTAAAGGGTATAAATGAAGGAACATAACACCTTCGTTTTATGGTTAGTATGAAATGACACTCTTTTGTCACGCGCATGCTGTGTGATATCAGGAAATCAGAAGAGAAGTGTGTACTACAGCACTAGTTACAAATTCTGGCGGCCACCTGCGCGATACGAATTGGTCTTTTTCTCATCAAGTTGTTGAAAAAAGAACTTGGTCCATTCGGCCGTTCTGAGTGAAACCGCTGCAGTCCGTTAAAGATGACAATATATTTCATCTTGGTGAAAATGCATTCGCGTCTTATTAGTCTCTATCATAGAATAATTAAAATCCTATGTAAGCATGTGCGTGATTCAAACCCATCTACATTCATTTGAGATGTAAGGATGTCCAGTTAGGGGGTACGCTATTTAGGTATGGCTCGTCGCATCACGCAATTAGTGATCGCTACGCGCTGCCATTGCTAGACGCCAAACTCTCCTCTATGACTCCCCGAGTCAGCCCCTATCTAAGACCGATACTGGTAACCACTCCGCCTGCGGACTAAACCAAATGAAGGTACCTCATTCCATGTTTCCCCACACACGCCAATTCTGCTTTCGCCGCTTCAAAAGTGCTACAGAAAGGGCAACATCCCGTAGCGGCCCAGATTAACTCGGCTCGCTCACCACTACAGAAGGCTGCATCCCATGAAGGAAATTGGCAGCCGTCTGGAATGTCTCCGTAGTTCTATTAAAGGGACAGCACCACTTACTCTCCAGCAGATGAAGGGGCTGAAAATATACCCTAAACAAATTCTAAGACCACGTAGTCCGCAGGCCGACCGAAGCCCGCAGATGCACAAATCAAGACTTAAACAATCAGACAAACAACAACCAGCGCTCCATTCTACCCAGCTCCACCACACTGGCTGACAGAATGACTGCATACTCTGGAGCGGCCAGGGATCAACACTACCAACCGGCTCGACGGTAAACTTCTCTTCGCATGACCTATGAGTATCCCAGACCGGCATCCAGGTTCTACTGTTAACGGATGACTGTGCACTCAATACAACGAAGGAAGCGGCCATGCGAAGGAGTAGAGGTATTTTCGCCACTGCCTGCGCTAGATTCCTACCGGCCATCAAGGCGGAGAAGACGGTAGTTGTTTATCAATGGGCACTAGAGAGAGACTTCGGACAAAATCACGTGAACGTCAATTCAGCTCAACGCGCTGCTGTGATCAAGTTTGCTTGCCTTATAAGCATAATCTCGCGGAATGGTAATATGGGCAGAGAAGGGGGTCTCGGATTTTCTAAGGCCAGCCAGGCATTTGATTGGCCTCAGGCCTCAGTGTGGAATTGCCGCAGACTTCAAATGAGCACCAAACTTAAGCTGTACAGGGCAGAGATATGGGTCGTTTTTGTCATTTAGGCCAAGAAGTCGAATCATTTCAGCCTCATCTGTCTACGCAGAATACTCAGGCGGATGTTGCAGGACAGAACTCCAAACATGGCAGTTCTGAAATGCGACGGAATGCCCGGCATCCACCCCATGCTATGACGATTGCAACTTCGTTGGAGCGACTACCTCATGAGTGTTTACTCAACGTAAGTTTCTACGGCCATTTTGCTGCCGGTGTTCGCCGAAAAGGAGGACAAAAACGACGCTGCAAGGATACTCTGTAAACCCTACTCTGCCAGTTGCAAATGAACCCCAAGAACTGAGAGGACCTCGGAGAGAGTCAAGCAACCAGGCCAAGGGCAGGGAGGACTAGAATAGCAATATACGAAATTGTTCCGCCACTTCCAACGTGTCTACGCCGTTAATGAAGTTTAACGTTGCGAATAGGCCTCGTCCGACATCTCTGGAATCAATACAGCAGCAAAAAACTCCATCCATTGTCTCCAAAAACGCCTCCAACGTCATTCCTACCATAAACGACACGACAGAAATCACAGCAACCGGCAAACAAATTTCGACGACCCGAATTCCCCGCCGGCGCACGCCCCCGCGACGACGTCGACGGGAACGGCCACCCTTCCAAGCCCCGCCACCGGTGAGGACACTTCCGTCGACCCATCACTCTCACGCCCACCACCAGAAATGTAGACTCGCTTCGAACATGTCCTCAATGCGATGGCGTCTTCACATCACACATCGGCCTGGTCAGTCACTTGTGAATCCACTGCACTGACACCGTTGAATCAGTGCCAGGTGCTCCTACATAAACCCACCGCACCAGCCTTAACTACCAACAGTGCCTACGGATATTCAGTCACCAGAGGAGCTTTATCGGTCTCATGCGTTTCTATGAGCATTCGCGGCATGACCACGCAGAGGGCTTGACAGTCGTTACAGACGATGTTTACCATGCGTCCCACAGCAGGGTAGGCGCATGAGAAAAATTCATGCTATTCAAATGGTCATTTTTTGCAGAATGTGGTTATTGCATGCGGCCGGAAGGAAGTTCGTTCGAAAGCTAGCGTCCCGAGGCAGCTGAATTATTATAGAATTGTGCTGTATGACAATTAATTTAAAAACACTACTAAAGTGATCTTTTCGAAACGAAAACGAATTTTAGAATTTCGGTTAACATTTCATGAGTTGGTAATTTGAGAAATTACTTAGTACAGAACTTGGAGTTGAATGCCTAAGACATGATTGTGTAAGTTCATCCGAGGATGGGTTGTGGTGCGGCTGCCTATGGGCCTCGCGTCGCCCTCGGATTGCTGAGTTAAATTGGTTTAAAAGTCAGTGTTATGGGACAACCGCAGTAAAAAAGAAGGAAGCTAGGTAATTTTTAATCAGGCGCCCAAAATAAAGCACCTGTCATAATCTGCTTTACATTAAGGATGAGTTTGACCTCGTTAAAAGTCACCCGAGGGAGGACCATTTTTCAGGCAGACAATTCCACCATTACGAACGGTGATGCCCATTGTGTGCCCTGGAGCATTGGACGGGTAGAACGGTGACTTACGTATGAATTCGGCTACAATGTTAGCGGGCTTTCGTAGAATCAGCCGCACTCTCACATTCCTCACACTACCGGGTCTGATCTCATGACTGAGTCACTACTACGGGAGGCGGGATGTAACCTAGTGTCTGACAGATCTAAACGTGTCAGACACGCGTGGTTCACGAACGATGGACAAGATTTTCATAAAAAACCAGACCGGTTATTGGATTCCGTCTGCGTGGAAGTGCCATACAGGCCATATTAGGAAGCAGTCATTGTAACCTTACTGTCGGTCCGACTGTCAGCTAATCTAGACATGCAAACACAGTTGAACGTGAGATCTGAGTTATGTTGTCAGTTAGCAACCTGCCAAGGCATGATTTTCAGACCCCCATGATGTTTCCGAGCCCCCCAAATTTATTACATTGAGAAATGCGCTGGGGTATTGTGATAATAGAGGCCCCAGGGTCTACTTCACTCTCTTCTTCCTTTCCCGTGCACCAGTCGATTGTCCGAGCCTTTCAATAATCTGGTGATGGGATCGGGTGAAGTTGACAGAGCTGCAAGAGTCCGTCTGTTGTACCGTATGCGATCTGGTCAGGAAAAAGTTGTACCAAAGTGACGTACGAACTGACGACTACATTACACATCCAGTTTCTAAACCCTAGTGATAGGGTTGACAATTTAGAAAAGATGTGGATTACAAATTTTTGCGCGATGCATGCGGTACAGTATATTGTGGTCAAACAAATAAATCTCTTAAATAGTGGTGAAAATGCGAGTCCCAGGTGACATTTCACACAGGCAGCATTGGCGGGTCACGCACTGAACAGAGTGCGCCATATAAGGGGAGCTGTGTGCAGGACATTCCAGTCTCCGAAGATGGGTAGACGAATTAACTACTCGAAAGGTCAGACCTCCAGCAAACCCCTCCCGATGAATGCCTCTTCTTTTTTTAAGTAAACCTCTATTTAATTGTATTCATCAACAAAATTTAGCATCAAGGAAGCGAAATCACCTGTACCAATACCCATGGAGATTATGAACACTTCTTTACTCGGGACAGAGCTTGCGTCATCGGTGTCTTCCTACGCAAAATGACCGACAGTTCCTCGAGACCGTGCATTTGCACAAATCATGCTTCAATAGGCATAATTAGGTCGAGGTTGAGTGCAAAGACTTCAATGAGAAATGAAAGAAATGCCAGTCAGTCTTGACGGGATAATATCATTCGGAGGCTATTCGCTGACAGACCCACAAGAAGTAATAATTATGAGGCAAACGTACACAGCAGAATTTGTTGGAAACAACAAATTTCGCGACGACTTATCAACTGCAACCTGTCGCTGCACAACAGAGATAACGAATGAGAAGGATACACATATTTGAACTTCCCCAGAGAGAAGCAACCAAAACGGCAAAGCCACGCACCCAGGCTAATCAATGAAAATGGTAGCTCAAAACACAACTCATGAAAGAAAATGGGGAAAGCTAGCACGCAGAGGAGCTGTGCAAATCAAAGGGCTGAGATTTACCATGGCAAGCTGAGGTTGACCACATGGTCTAAGTGTTTGCATAGTTCGGGTTTTCCCCGCCGTATGTGGGGTGCCCCCAAGTAGTGTAGTATCCGAGTCGTTCGTGTCCGAACTAAAACTCAGAAGGATGTTCTGGGATCAGCGGAGTGACCGTTCTCGAGGAGGTGGTCTGCGATAAATAAACGAGGGGCAACGGTATAGAGAAGGACCCCACTTAACTGTCAGTAGACTGTGGGTAGCGGCATACGTGATTTATGGTAAAGGGAGTTTTATGGGTGGGGCAGCACACAAGACAGTAAGCCGACAAAATGAAAGAAAACACAAAAATTGACTAGATTTATGCCGAAAGTCTTATATCACGCTACTTTACGACAGCGGAAACGAGAGTAGTAATTAAACAGTAAGCAAAAAGAAAATTTCAAAAATAACGGATTTTGAGTTTAGGTGTGAGGTCGCGGGAAGTAATCGCTGTTGGCAGTGTAATTTCTGCAACAACCTGAAAATGTATGCCAAGATAAAACCCCATATGACACGATTCACAGTCTGCTGACAGTTACGTGAGGTCCTTCTCTATACCGTTGCCGAACGAGGAATTTTACTTTTCTGCTTTAGACGCCATTAAAGCAAGTGATTAACTAGCCTGGCCGCCAATTGCCTTTGCGTTGGCCCAATGTACTTGCATCTACAAGTGTATATGAACTCGTAAACACAATTTGAGGTGGCGTGGAATGGCAAGGCATCCTTTGCCCGCAGAATTGGGATAGCTTTAGCAGGACTGCTAAAGATGAGATCGGCTGCGTTGTATGTTGTTTCAGCAGCGTAACTTAATCGCCGCTTAATGGTATCTGAGATGCTGTCACCCTTAAGGGGTGAGGATATTACAACGGACTATTTTAGAACCGATTGTTCTGTCATTTTTGGCCTTAAGGTGTCACTGTAGTTCTGAACAAGGCTGTTTTGTGACAATCAATGTCTCCATCTAGTGTCGCAAGATAGCAAATATTTCTCACTTTTCGGAAAAAAGTGTAAACCAGATTTCGTTTTCATTGTATTGGCAAAAAACTCAGGAAGTGTAGATATTGACGTTTCCATTTATTCTTATGGAAAACCGACCGTCTTATTAACCCTCCTCCTGTCTAGTTATGAGGACGTCCAGGAAAGATAGCTTGTTGCACCGCGCATTTTCCACTGTGAATTTGCTCTTTGGATGGAGACTATTCATGGCAACAAGAAGGTCTTTGGCTTCCTCGTTATTATCAACATTAGCAAATATATAATCCGAATATCCCCTGTACAGTGTTTTCCTGTTAAAGTTAGATAAAAACTATTCTTCTAAGTGACCAATAGAAATTTCGGCAAAGGTTGGACCAAGTGGACTTCCCACTGCTACCCAGCGATAAGTTGCGGTTGATGAGTCGTCGCGAAATTTGTTGGTTCCAATAAATTCTGCTGTATATGCTTGCTGGAAATTCATACTGGGCAATATAGCTTCAAGTTATGAGGCACCTTTAAGAAGTTAACTGTTTTGAATATTCGCTATAGTCGGACGACCACCTAGGTAACCGGTGTCAAAAATTTAGTGAATAAAGTCTGCTACCCTCCCACAGAATTTATCTGACTCTAAGCTGTATTTTTCGAAAGAACGTTAGATTTAATATTCAATCGCCAAATAATTCGGGCTTGAATTCCAAGTTAACCAAATCTGGAGTTGGATGTGCTTGGCTGACGAGAGCTAATGAGTCAGAAGCGGCCATCGCAGTCCTCCTTGTCGTTGAGGAGAATGACATTACCGACAAAAACAAGAGGGACTGGAATGGCCAATTCGGGCTCATTAGTCGTCGTCAGCCAGCCATACCCAACCTCAAACTTTTGCAACCCCTGTTAGAAGTCCAGTACCCTAGCTATTGAGTCCCAGATTCGTCGTCCTGTCGGTTATGGTCGGGTTTATTAACCATGGTAGAGAGACACACACCGATCGCTTTATGGGATACGCCCGTCCTGTTTTGTCTAGGGTCTCGGCCTAGAGCCCAACCAACATTTCGCGTTTTCGAGCCTCAGGGGTTGTGAAAACCGGGGGTTTGGTATGGCTAGTTGATAACGGCGGATAAGCCGGAAGCGGTCATTCCAACCCCCATTGTCTTCTTCGATAATGTTCTTCTATCTATACAACTAGCTGCTGAGCGGCAGCTGGTTAGACTATTCTCCAAAAAACGTCTATGAAAAAGTGCATGACTACATGTTTTTTGGAGGTATGATTGAATATACAGAAGCGCAGAGAGTCACTTGAAAAATGCATCCCTTCTTACTGTTCTCTCTTTCTCTTTCCCTGAGTTTGCTTCACTTGGGTGGTTTTAAAGGTGTCTGAGCAAGTGCATCTGTGCCGTCCTGTAATAATTAATCGGCATCCAAACCTTAAGTTGTCAGATCTGTTTCAAAACATGCATGAAATACTCCATCACTGATTCATGACTTTCGGCGCCAGATACAACAGCCAAGACATGTCGGAAGTACACGGCAGTAGAGTTACCTGTGTTGCTCAGTAAGCAGTATTTAAATCAAGCACTGAATCAGCGAAACATATGAGCTCAAAACACTCCAAATATTATAAAATTAGGTCCATCCTGCAAACAGCACAGTAAGTCATTCTCAACGGTAATCCCCTCCGTAGTCAATAAAACATAAATATGGGCGAGAGTTTTACCGTCAGCGACAAGCACCGCTTCCAGCTCGCGTGCGCGACACGGTTGTTCCCTTCGAGAATACTATCCGACTCTAGACGGCGGA
>CACRXP010000355.1:58296-80796 GCA_902702965.1 Spirometra erinaceieuropaei | reverse complement strand
CCTATATATATATCATGCGCTGCTGTGCGGCTGCTGGTTGGGCTCGAGAGAGCCCTTAAGGCACAACGGAACGAGTGAGTTCCGTATGAACGATCGGTGAGCGCCCCCTACCATTGTTGTTCCTTTATCTAAAAGCAGTACGAAAGAAATAAAGTACCAAACGAAATGGCCACCATCATCCTTATAAACTTAAAGATAACCTCGACGAAAAAGTTATTTTATTTTATGAACAATAGGGTAGAACGTCTCGAGAGACTTTTTTGGTTTATTATGTCATTGGTTAAGGACTGTAAGCTCATCCGTCATGCCCACATTATGCCTGGCGTTATTTTTATTAAATGTACTAATGTGAAGTTTGGTAGAGTAATGTTGCGGCAGAAGTATTACGAAGCGATGTAGAAAAATGACACACTATTTAGAATCTAAGCCGATTGCGCGTAGATATCTGTAATCACAAAATACTTTTCTCATATACGACACTGAAATCGAGTGTCCACATATATTAGGCCAATGATATCAGGCAGTTGCTCCTTCTTGAACGATAGTTTTTGATTTAAAACGATGCATTGCATTTTAGACGTGGTAGTTCTTTTATGATCGTTATTAAGACTTCTTAATATATGTGGTTGTTTAAATAGGGGCACGGGCCGTAATAGTTTTCCTCCTCGAATAAGAAAAATTCTAAATAAGCATAATTTACACAAGGCACAACCTGCCAACTAACTTTATGCCGTTCATCTATTATATGGTTTAGTGAGTTTTGTTTGATTTCAGGGCCAAACTTTTAGCTACGTGGTAGTTTAAACTCGGCATGGGTTTTTTTCTTAAGCGTTTTCTTCGACGATTCGCCATCTGCCACGGATATTGCAACTAAAGTGTTTTGCACTTTTGCGCAGCACTTGTTCACCAAGAAGGGTTCCTAACAGAGATCAAAGGAATGTGTGTGCGTTTTCTGCAGTTAGAGAATAAGGACCATCAATAATTCTTAACCAGCAGAGAGGAAAGTTACCATCGGTATTTGCCCCATTTCTTTTCATATCAAACATTATGAACAAGTAGAAGTGTCGTATTCTTTTTTCCAAAGGCAAATCAAGAAATCCGAACCTGCAGCACGCTAACAGTTGGTTGGTGTTCTTGGCGGCGCAGCAGAAGTAATTAGCAGACCCCACAACTTTCTACCCGGCTTTTCTTTACTCAGCGTGCTTGGGTCTGCAGGATAAAGAGCTAACCATACTGTCAGTGTGGCGCTTGGTACGCGATCCTGCCTGCGCGCGTCGTTGAGCCTTCCGTGGACGGGCAGGGGAGGTGCGGTCAACCGCCGCCGACAGCGCGACACCACATGCTGCCAGCACATTTGTAGTGCTGCTGCCACTGTGGATTCGGTGCGATCTGTGAGACCATTAACGCCCCCCTCCCCCGACGGGTGGGTACGCGTACACACCGGTGTGCTTGTGTGATTGCCAGGGCCTGGGAATATTTTACCTCGTGCACGCTCATGAACACAAGGTGGGCTAAAGCAGTAAGAACCTGCTGTACGAGGAGCGCAGAAAACCAGTGGAGCACTGGCCGCAAGAGCTATTGTGGGTGGTTGAATTTCAATCACGGTGGCTTTTGGTGAAAAGGGTTCATAGCGTCTTATAAAAATATGTATTCTTCCACCCTCGTTTGGTACGGATTTTACTTGTGAGACTTTTAGTCCAGTGCGACTTTTCGTCTACTTTCTGTCCCTTATTATAGTGAGTGACCGATCTCATGAAATGTTGGCTGAAATTCTGAAACACGTTTTCAATTAGGCAGAATTACTTGGTCGCGGTTGTAATACTGATTATCTTGCGGCATACTCTTATAACATTTCAGACTCGGCAGGATGTTGGCTTTTTAATGCACTTCTTTTTAATCTCCTGTAGAAAGCGTACTCGGTAAAAAATGACTACTTAAGTAGCATGCATTTTTCCCATTGATTTTCGATGGTCTTGCCAATTCAAATATATTTTATAGGAACCATAAACAAAAATATGCTTTCTTTTAGTCAATCAATATAGAATCACGTCTTCTTTATATTTTATACTTAAAGAAGGAGTATAATTGGGTTTTAAAGAAGTTTCTAATTATAAGGCTTTTTAAGACCGCGAAATGTCCATTCACATAGCATCGTACCTGGCCGTTTACCACTGCTCTTCATGAAATGTACAACATGGTCCGCATCCATTGTAAAATTTTATGGACTCTGTATGATATCGTTTTATTGGCATAGAAAAATATGTAAGTTTCTTTACGCGGAATGCATGCAGTTAACATTTAGACATGCCTAAAAGCCGACTTTGCCCTGTCACTCCTGCTGGCGTGATGTTCTGCTTTGCCAATGCCTTTTCCACTTTTCCTTGAGATTGTTGTATACGGCATCCAATTCTGCGTGTCGGTTGATGCATGAGTTTTCAGAGTGGCTGACCTCTAAAAATTCGCGACATTTCTTAGAAAAGCAGACAACTACAATGCGAGTCTTGTCCCAAGCGAATCTGTGTCCATTTTCCAGCGAATGCATGACAACTTGGGACAAGTTGTCTCGCAGCTTTACGGCCAGTTGATGTTCGTATATTCGTGTAGAGACCGATTTCCCAGTTTGACCACAGTAAACCGCATTATGGTGTCGCATGGTATCTTGTAAACGACTTCCTTCTTATCTAAATAAGCAACCCTATTCTTAAAATGTACAAGATGGTTACGAAGTCTAGTCGTCGACTTGTGTGCTATATTTATTTGATGTTTCCTCAGGTGTCTTTCAACTAGTTTGGACACATTCTTAATGTACGGATAGTGTGGCGAAGCTCTGGTTATACGCGGAAATATGCACTGTTCTACTAAACTCTCCCAATTATAACCCTAACGTATATATCCTTATCCTAATCCAACTCTTACCCAAACCCTAATAGTGAACCTCTAGGAATTAATCAAAGGGTCACCTTAGTGTAAGTGGGATACTAAATGTCGTACTCTGTCAGCTTTCTCACCAAATCTGATGGTATTACCTGCGATTTTATTACCGATAACACATGCCACGTGGCAAGTCTTAATGATGCTTTCACGGAAGGATAAAAACTCATGCATGACATACTTTCTTCCTTTCGGCTGTGATATTTGGGGAGAAGTTTAACCTTACAAGTCTCGACTATACGAATGTTACTTTAAAAAACTCAGTCCCAAATCATGCATTTCCATGTCAAAAATTCCATTTTTTTGTAAACACCGCGTTTTGCCAAGGACTAGAGAAGTCCAGTTACACGCAAGCGCTTCGCGTTCTGATATCTGAAAAAATTTGGATTTGCCGAACTGTTTGGACTAATAACCGAAACTACAATTATTTATAACAATTTCATGTGCAAATGAAGTTGGTTATCTGCCTGTAATGAGGAATTTTGCCCATTGTATGTAAATAGTAGTGGATAGGTTATCCTTCTCATTTGCACTTTTATAGAACACGCACATCCAGTTAACAAAAACATTTAAAGGTTAACATTCCGCGAAGAAGAATCTTATTTCTCCACATCTAACTAAGGCTATTTTAGGAAGCCACAGATGTGTGGCAAATCGCTGTGCACTGAACAACTCTCTAGCCGCTCATTCGAGTACAGCAGATACGCTATCTCATTAAATGTTGCCTGAAATTTTAAAGTGAGTTTTTAATTCCAAAGGATTATTTTGGTAGGATTGCAATATAAATTACTGTGTGCATAATATGAACATATTCCATTCACGTCAGGATGCCGGCTTTCGAACAAGCTCCTTACAGACCGCCTGTCTAAACTAAATTCTGTAGAAAATGGGTATTTAAGTGGCATACATTTTCGCCGTTGATTTTTGAGGACGTCAAAAATCCAAATATATTTTGTAGAAAAAATTCGCGAACACATTTGATCTTTTACTCATTTGGCAACTATTACGTTTTCTTCAAAGTTATGCTTGGAGAAAGAGTATATTTTGGTTTTAAAGAAGTCTTCAGTTATGAGATTCCTTAAGACCGTGAAACGCCCAAGCGTATACCATCGCATCGGCTCATTTATTAAGGCCGCTTATAAAGTGGACAACGTCGTCTGCATTCATTACAAAATTTTATGTGCCTTATAAATCATTTTCTTGAAAGCATATAGAAATGCGAAAAATATTCAGCTTGTAGTTCGAAAATCCTAAATGCCCGTGTGGCGGTAGGTCGGCTTCAAATTTCTTCGTTTTTAAACCCGAAAATACTCTTTCTTCAAGAGTAGAAGTTAATGAAGACATAGTTCCCTACTAAACCATTTAAAGAAAGATTAGTTCCGTGCGTTTTCCACAAAATCTATTTGAAGTTATAAGGGTATCAAAAACCAGTAGTAGAGATTGAGGCCATTTTTGCAGTCATTTTTGCATAGTGTAGTTAACTCAGGTGGTCGATAAGGGGCTCAGTCGAAAACCGGCATCCTGCCATGACTAGTCAATATCGCGATTTTACAAGAGTCAACTTTTGGAATCGGAAAATCATCTAAGAATTTTGGTCAACATTTCATAAGATTAAACTGGCAATAAAAAAAACAGCAGCTTAAAAGACAGCAAATGTCGGAAGGAGTACCGATAACAACAAAAGGAGACTAATGTCCATTTTGACCAGCAAACGCCATCAGCTAGCCATACTCAATTCCTAAGATCCGAACCCGGATGCTCACTCATTTACTCGATTGACTACCATTAAACCAGGAGCCCGTTGTCCTGTTGGTTGCGATCGGGAATAGTAACAACAGTGGATTTGCATTTTTCAATCCGATAACAGGACCTGCTCTTTTAGAATGCCCCAAAACGACTACTCTAGTCTGCCTTGTCTTTGTTTGTACGCCTTACCCCGAATATTCGTGATTGCTAAGCGACTGCCTTTGTGGCCTATAGATAGAACCTGAAAGCACAACCGCATGAGCTTATTTTATGCATGGATAATCCTGCGGTATGTGGCAAACAAGAATAAACCAAATGTAACAGGCGTATCATGATGGGCAACTATAGTATCTACCGGGTGCCTGAAATTGTTTAGTGATTGTATTTCGCCATCTCCCCTTGTTGTCCGTAGGATAGCCAATGTGCAATCGATGATCCGTGTAATTTCTACTGTATTCCAACATTGCCCCTAAAACGGGCCACATGGTAGATGCGCCGGAGCAACATGGGAACCAGATCGGGGTTCGGCAGGCTTTATTGGGAATGCGCACCCATAACAAATGTGAACATTGGGGGTTCGGTGGCAGATCCTGGTGCGTGCTCACGTCGCACCCATTGAGATCTGTGCCGCCATCTATTTTTTGTTGTATAAAGTCCCGGTCAGAGTACGTTGTGGACCAGGGGGTGTGGGTGGTACGCCCAGGTGCGGGGTTTTACTGTGCCAACCACTCGCTCCCTCCCCCGCCTCCGGTCTTTCTGACACTGTCATAATCAGAAGATGAAGATGCGATCACTGGGACAAGAAGTTTATTGGCCTGACGTTTCGGGTTCTCACTCGAACCCATCATCAGAGACATTCGCAGATAGAGGTAAAGGTGGCACCAGGAATGCAGTATTTATAGCACGTGGCTGCCGTGGGACCGTATGCGCACTGCAAGTAACAGTTCTCACAATCGCCGCTGGGGTCGTAATTGATGCGGCGGTGGCTTGGCGGTCCGAGTCCGAGTTGTTAATTGCCGCGATTTCGTCATCCGTGCTCGATGCTGGTGTGACGATTGCTCGGCAAACTGGCTCACTGTCACCGTGATAATTGCTCACCCGCGCCCTCCCCACGTGACTGATTCTCCTGCCCAGGGAAAATCGCAATACGGAATAGGCCACCGGGAGGTCATTGTGTTTGTTGATGGATTGCGGGCCTGAGAACCATGACTCGAGCAGCTCACGGCTCACGCGGTTGTCACCCCTTGCGAGGATTTCGGCCTCTTGAAATTTGAAATTATGGCCGGGTCCCGTCGAGTGTGCCGTCGCCTGAGAGTTAGCGTCTCCCCGCCTCACTGCTGCTGCGTGCTCGGCAAGTCGCGTACGGAGTAATCTCCCAGTTTCTCCGACATAATTGCTTTGTCCGCAACTACACCAGATCCGGTAAACGACTCCAGACGTTTCCTGCCGTGGCAGCGGGTCTTTTGGCCTCATTACTTGGCGCCTAATGGTTGCTTCCGGCCTGTGTGCAACCGCAACTCGGGTTCGAGTGAGAACCCGAAACGTCAGGCCAATAAACTTCTTGTCCCAGTGATCGCATCTTCATCTTCTAAACTGCTACCTGGGACTCGCCTGTTCGCTTCTATCAACTGTCATGATATTGGGCCCAGGTTGGGGAGGAGGAAAGAATGCAATAGATGCAGCGCAATTCCACTATAAATATAAACGATTTCGTGCGCAAGTTACCGTCTCTGCTCTCACCTTCCTGTGGAGCACACGGTGGATATCGTCGGCAACGACGGTCGAACTATCGTATATTCCGACAGAGGTCGCGTAGATCTGCGACTCACGGCTGCGATTTTTGGCCGAATGACGAGGGGTGCCTCTGTTCGGGCTGTGCCAAAGGCGACATAAGTGGAGTCTCGAAAGTCGAGTTTTACGTCGATCTCGGCGCTCGCATACTAAACGCTGCTCCCTACGCAACCAACCACAACATAACTTTCCTGTTAGAGCGAATAAAAGCAATGGCTGAAGGCCGGCATGGAGCACTGTCTGCCTCAATGCATCCGAAACTTAACCCACCGCGTTTCCCGGGGCCTCAGTTGGTTACGAGGACCGACCTAAGATCAATGTAATTGGGCTATGAGTTCGATTCTTCGCCAGCCTGGTGTGTGGACGCTCTACCCCACATGAGAGCATCTTCGCTTTGTACATGTACCCTTTGGGGAATTTCCTGTATGCAGTAGACAGTACTGCTAGGGTTTGGTGTTCTTTTCAAAAAAACACAAGTGTCAATTTAGTTTGCTTCTTTTCGGTCTTTTTAAAAACTGCAGGCTATTAATTCGAACTTCTTTCTAAATTCGAACTTGCTACAGTCGGCGGCCGAATCGGGGTCGGCTGAATCATAGCTCTAGGAATTTTTTGGTAATATCTCTGCAGGTAGGCCATAAAACGTCCTCAGGGTATTCCAGGGAGTATTTTATTTTGCACTGTATCTGTTCATTCATGAAGACAGCCACCTCCTTGTGAAAGGTTCTGCGAAATGTACCTCATCTTGTTTCGTTTGCACGGAAGTCTCCAACGCATTCTATCCGCTTCTCTTCGGTACTTAGCAACTTCAAGACAAGGGGTTTTAGTCGACTGCATTTATGTGTTTTTATTTCCCCATGCATTTCAAAATTGCCGGGAAATTAATTGCCCATATTCCTCTGAATCGTAACAACAGCTTTTAAGAAAAAAGACTTCACTCCAAGAGCCATTGTGGATTTCGATGGGGCTACTGAACCGTCGACATCATCTTCGAAACTCGGCAATTGCAAGAGAAATGCGGAAAAATGCGCACCAGGCGTTGTGGTTCACGCCGATCAAGGCAGGAAAGTCAATCACTTCCACCTAAGCTATCTCTGGAGTATATCGAAGCTAAGGCGCAGGACATCATACCCAATAGGGAGATCCTTGGACACACCGGAATCCTCAGCGCTCATGCCATGCCGGTGCAACTGCAGTTACCCTGGGGCGTCAAGCTCATGAGAATGGACGTCAGGCGATTATCCTGGCAATTCTTCTGCAGCGATATCACTAAAATGCTGACCGACATGGAGTACAGCAGTGACGCTGCAAGAACACCTTAGGGACTTCGTTTAGGAATCTATAATTCAATCCGACAGCCTGGGAGAAGCTCGCCCAGAATAGACTGGTAGAGGGAAGAGCAACAAAAACTGTAGCAGTGATTTACAAAGCCAACCGGATCGCAAGCGCCGCGGTCTCTGAACCTCAGCACCACTACCACCACCACCATCATCACTTTTAGAGTGTCCACGGCAATGCAAATGCCACACGACAACTGCACATGTCTCTAAAGTGACCCCTATCGCACCTTCACATCAGGTATTGTGGATTCATCGCACAGAGACTGGCGAACCAGGGCCAGGAGCTCCGACATGCGGTCGACGCATCCGTCTCGGCTGTCCACGTTGCCCACAGGCATTCAGTAATTGCGCGAGTCTAGTGGGCACACGCGTCTCTGTGATGGGCCGTAGTAAGACATCGCAGACCAAACCACATTACCACAAATTTCCCCGCCAGCACATACACCACACATGGACCCGTCCAAAAAAACCCACCGTAAGCATGGAATAGGTGTCTCTCGTGTAAGTGGAAAGAGTTTCCTTGGCTCCTTTTCCGTGTGACCTCTAAGTGACTATAACGCGTAAGAGATCCGAGCAGCCCACCCCCCTTTGTGTGAAAATCTGACATGATTTTCGGAGTAGCAGGTCGTGTGTGTGGCACGTGCGGACGGTTATTCTTAGTTCTGTCAGCCAATTGCGCTCGGTCTCAGCGTCAGATGCCTGACCGGCTCAGACAGTAGACTGGTGCATGGAAAAAAGATTGAGGTCGACTCTGGGGACCGCGTCCTCACAGCCTTCATTGCATATTCCTCATTACAAACCATCTGACGCGATGAAGGCTTTGGATTGGAAGGCTGCCAACCGACGGGATAATGTGATCCTCCTCTTGAATACCAGGCTTTATTGGCTCCTTCTTACTGTGACCTTTATGGCATCTCCATTCAAATAGGATCGGGGTCGCTACTTTCTTGTCTCTGTGACAACCCGGACCAGGCGCGTGTGGCACGCGTAGGCGAGTTGCTAAGCCTTGTTACGCACTACGCCAGATTCCGCCGCCAGTTGTCCTGGATTAGTCTTACTACCAGACACAGGCAGGTGAGAGAGGCGACGGGGCGATAGACGTTGTTCAAGTCTGCATTGACTACAAGTCAACTCGCACACGGGTCACCGTCACTGTGCCCATCTTGCTGTGGGCCACATGCTTTACATCGTTGCATGTGAATGATAAGCTGTCATATTCCAACAAACAGCTTCTCTATGATATTCATATGAAGTTATCCTGACTAGCACACCAGTGTAAGCATCCTTCCGCCTACTCCTTTTCCAACGCCAAATGTACAGTGGGTGGGCTAACTCATGAAATGTCCACCGAAATTCCAAAATACGTTTTCGTTACGAAAGATTAAGTACGATTGGTTGAAAAACTAATAAATCTGCAGCATAATTTTATAATAATTCAGTTAGCTCGGGAATCCGGCTTTCGAACGGACTTCTTTCCGGCTGCATGCAAGGACTATATTTTGCAGAGAGTGACTACTTAAGTAGCATGCATTTTTCCCATTGATTTTCGATGCCCTTAAAAATTCAATCATATTTCAAGGAAAACAAGCGTAAAAATATTCACCCTCTCGCTCGTTCGGTGAATAATGTCGTCTTCTTCTAATTTTATGCTCAAAAGAAGGGCATGGTTCGGCTTTCAAAAACTTTTTCAATTTCCGAATAATTTTGAACCCGACCAGCCGTTACACCTGCATTCACGGTTCTCAAACTACAAGCCGTAAATTTTCCTCGTATGGAAAACTATACATTTCTCTACGGTATCAAAATGAAACTATATAGGGTTCATAAAATTCAACGCTGAATTCGAGCCATATTGCAAACTTTGCAAGCCACACTGGCAAATGTGGTAACATGTCGTTTTAGGAACAGTCATTTTACGGTATTAAAAAATCTCATAATTTGAAACGTTTTTTTTAAAGCCGAATTACACCCCTCTTTTGAGTTTCAATCTGGAAAGACGTCCTTTTCTATTGAATGAACAAGAGAGTGAATATTTTTATGTTCGCCTCCCGTGAAATGTAATTGAATTTTTAATAGCATCGAAAATCAATGAGAAAAGTGCATTCTAGTTCAACAGTCACTCTCTACAAAATAAAGTCTTCGCATGAAGCCGGAACGGAGTCCACTCGAAATCCAGATTCCCGAGACAACTGCATTATTATAGAATTATGCTGCACAGTGCTTACTTTTACAACCCAACTTAATTAATCTTTTCGAAACGAAAACGCATTTCGAAATTTCAGTTTGCCCACCTACTGAATATCTGGCGGGATTGTGGTAGGCAAATTATAGAAGTACTGTAGCGCGTTGCTTTCAAAGATAAAAAAGTTGTCACTTCTATATTTGCAGAACCGTTTCCGTGTCCTCTTTCATTGGAGTGCCCCCGATCTGCACGCCTCTTTTTGACAAAAAGATTAATCAGAATGTCAGTATTAAGGGTTCAGTCTTGACTGAGCTTAGCGTATTGCCGTTTCTCCCACTAAGTGTTTTTACAATTGGCCACTGAGTTACTTCAGCAAATACATGGAACTCCATTAACTGCCTCGATTTGAAAAATTCCCACTAAATCGTACTTCAGTAATGTCGGGCTATTGAACCTGCCTCCGCGGCAGCTCACAAATTCCAAGTTGCATGAGGTTGAAACCAAAATTTTGGCGATCGCCTTAACTCTTCCTACTTGAAAAACGAGTTAAGTACGTTTTTTTCGCGGGCTTAAACGTACCAACAGGCCTATTCCCCGAAGATGATAATATAGAAATTGAATTGTTTTATCGCCTTTGCGGAAAATAGGCACTCTTCATGCTAGGTATGTGAAATTTGGCGCAACTCCATTTTGGATGTTTTCTTTGCAGTTCATTGAGTGCTTGTAAATGACCTTCATTTTAGCTACTTTTTATGTTTTTAAACTATTTGACATGCACGTTTCCTACACGCACTTTCATTAGAAATTGAGGTTTGCCGCGGGGAGGGGATGCGATCATCCAATGGGCATACTTAAGTTAATCTTTAGCAAGTGCATTCGTTGCAGGTGAAATCAACGAAGGAGCGGTTTCGAGGTCGGCATAATGTTTAAAGTGCTATTTGAAATGTCATAGCAAATAGGATAATAATAATTCCGCCTGATTTTGTACACTCAGTGATGTTTTATATAAATTTACGTACCTTTGCACAGGTTCATAATCCAGCTCCTGTTGAACGTCAACCAACTTAGCGCAGTTTCACCTTCTGAACCATAACTGGCATATCCAGGGGACAGCAGGTCTTTGCTTGCAGCGGTTAGGGAATTTAAAAGCTACGCCTTATAGCCAGTTCGTTGACTATGTGTTCCCCAGCTGCGTTTTAAAAGTGCACAAGAGCAGTCGTGTTTTTGGGAAAGCTGCCTACTTCTTTAGAATACGTCCACGATAAATTTCAACTGCGGAAGCAATGAGAGAAGTGATTTATTCACGGCCAAGTTTAACGCAATCACTCTTTTCTACGCAGAATCTCTACGAAAAATAATTAAACCGACAATATCAGGTTTTTGCTGTAGACAGTGTGTTACGATCGACTAAGAATAATTCGGCATGCAAGGAAAACCGGAGGCCCAAAAAGCCATTTCCTAATCAAGAAATTATTTTGACAATTCTACTGCGCGTACTCACAAAAATACAATTTTTATTCACTAGATGACGCCCAGAGGCATCGAAATCAATGGATTGAAGCTACTGTGTGACTGCCACCTGGAAGATCAACATAGAAATCTACAGTTTTACGAAAACATTTTCACGTAAATCTGACGCTCTGAAAAAAATTACTGATGGCCGATTGTGATGTGAATTGAATTGATGTTTTGCACTAAGCCAGTTCAGCGAGATGTTGGGAAGGATTGCTGATTCCTATAACAT
Source organism: Spirometra erinaceieuropaei (assembly GCA_902702965.1). Taxonomy (NCBI): domain Eukaryota; kingdom Metazoa; phylum Platyhelminthes; class Cestoda; order Diphyllobothriidea; family Diphyllobothriidae; genus Spirometra; species Spirometra erinaceieuropaei. The sequence continues at coordinate 69,065 of CACRXP010000355.1, read as the reverse complement.
TCTTGGACGAAAGGCCTTGATATAAATATATCATTAATGTTTTATTGACTAAATCAGTGAGTAACCTACGACCGTAACACGGTCAGCCTCTTATGTATCTATTAGAGGGGGTTTTATTCTATGAAATACTTTGGATTTTTCAATAGCTGAATACGGTTTGGCGCCAGAATTCGAGCGGGAAATCATCTCTTGTTGTCTTACTAAATGGAGACTCTTCATAAGTGATATTTTTGCATTCCATTCCTTACTCAAGTTTATTCATTTGTATGCTACTTGTCAAAGCATCTTCGGACTGATAATAATTATGACGAAAAGTGTGACCTTGAAGAATTATACTTTTAACAGTTATCTACAACCATATTATGAATGCAAAAGTTTCGAATTATAACACTAAAATAATGAGTCAATAGTTGAAGTCAATTTTTGTTTCCGTGGCATGTAGGCCGTCTTGAAAGAAATGTTTCGACATGGATATCAAAAGCACTAATTCCGCAGAGTGCTGTCATAACATTTTGGCAGGCAGAGACAACTTTGCGATCGATCATTCCTGACCGCACGGCGGCCTTGCACTATGGCAGATCTCATTCAGTATTCACATTCAGGCGGTGATATGAAAATCAGCATTCGCAATAGACCTGTAGAGCGTGATCTTACACCGGTGATCCGCACATGTCAATGAGAGAAGCATAATCAGTTAGAGGAGTGAAGTGTGACGAAGGATACAAAAACGATGGCTGGTCGGATTGCAAGCTTTAGGGAGATTGGCAGTGAAGTAATTAGAAAACTTCTCCAAAAATGTCTAAGTTAGCAGGATGTTTTGTTCATCCATTTTGCGTGAACGCTTTTTCGGAGCTTCAGTTAAGTATGCTCCCATAACTGTGGTCACAAATAAGGCCTGAAACAATAAAAACGCAGATTCCCCTAAATCCACTAATGTTAAATTCAACACGTTTTGGCCAGTTTGAGCACACAGTAATTTTCGATTCAGGGGACTATACCGATAAAAGCTTCCTACAGCTGTCCTATCTTGAACATATAGAAATTGTCCTGCCTGATGAACAATTAGGGACACCAAAAACTACACCCCGCTAAGATTTCACGGGCACCCTCGCCACCTGACCGAAGATGGAAAGTCTTGGGAATAAGGATTCCACAAACTACATCGCTCAATAACTGAGTTTGGCAATCATGCCCCATTTTTATCCAGTAGCTGGATTACGGCTGTGTGATCTTACGAAAGCTTTTACATGCGTGACCTCGCCAACCAGGAAATCCAAGAAACTAATCTTTACCCTGGCCAATTGCGAAGACTAGATATCTTGACCTGCGCATCATGCTGAAAACGTTTGACTCACTGTTTATCTGCGGGTCTAGTCGTGGCAGCCACCTGCGCCCTCACCAAACTCCGGTCTTTTTGACTTTTTCTTGACACCGGGATCAGGTGGGAAGGAGACAATGCGGTATACGTTGCGCAAGTCTGCTACCGCTATAAACTAAAGCACAAGTCACCGTGCCTGCTGCCACCTTGCTTTGGAGCGCACGGTGGACACTGCCGGCAACGACGGCCGAACTGTCACAACTGCCATTCGACAGACCAGTTTAATTCTTCAAGGATATCCAACCTGAGGATTATCTGAAACGATATCTGAGAACTTCATTATGAATATTCCATTCATTAATCTGCTAGCGTTAACGTACACTACGTACTTCCACTGATTCATCTGAAACGAATTTTCGTACTTTGTCAAAAAATGAGTAAGATGAGGTTATGTAGCTCACCCGATGGACACAATACTGTTCGGCTTGGGCAACTATTTGCCAACCACTTAAAGTACAATCGCGCATTCCCAATAGCTTTTCTTTTGCATACAACTACTTGACCTCGTCGCCTGCGCGTTCCCCGGCCCAACCTGTAAAAACCACTATTACCTCTGGTCCCGTATTAGAGGTGAATGGGGTTTGTTTAGTTCAGGTGAGTTTACAAAACCACATCCGAGCAAAATTATTTCGCTCATCTAACAGGGACTATAATGATACCTTGCAGAAATGGAGTTTTCCGTAGGGGAAAAATGCGCTTTCCCTATATTGACTCTCTCACCTTCTTCGCAAGTTAAAATATTATTTTCTCGGATCAGATTGAAAAGTCGCTGAGAGTTGGTTGTAAAGCCGCTAAGACTGTGAATTATCTGATAAAATTTTAATACTTTATCTCTTTTGCCGGTTACTTTAAATAACAGGGCCTATTATAACAGGGCAGGTGTGGTTAGATGGACCTGGTTTATTGTCCTGAATAAAACAATTCGATTACTGGAACAAGGAATTTATTCCCTGGCGTCTCGGATTTTCACTTGTACCCATCATCAGAGACAGTTGCAGACAGGTTTGACGGAGGTGCGATGGTTGTAGTATTTATTAGACTGTCTCTGATGATGGTTCCAAACGAGGGTCCAAAACGTCAGACGGTAAATTCCTTGTTGCAGACATCGCATCTTCCTCTTCTGAACTGCTTTATGGAACTCGTCTCTTCGCTTTTATAGGAGGTTAACTGTTTTAACTGAAAAATCGACATGTGGAAACTTTTTTCAGTGTGCGTTCTGTAATTTCAACTCTTCAACGGTCTGACATCAGCACAGAAGGGGTACTAATAGCGACAAGGAATCTAATTCGATGGACGTTGCCAGTCACCTCATGTCAGCAGACTTCGCGAATCGTCTTTCTGCCAAATTCCTTCTTGTTGTCTTACTCTCCTGTCCCATTGAAGTTATGCTGATATCGCTCTCCCGAGTTTATCGGAAGACGAAAAGTGGCCCTACCGACAACACACTACTGCTGTGCTTAGAAGCTTTTAAGACACGACGGATAGCAGCCCTGCACGCTGACACGATGTAAGCAATCGGGGCTGGGAGGCACCAAATGAGAGCCAGCAAGCCTGCAAAGTCCATCAATCGGTTCCGTATCCCACCTGGGCGCAAGGAGAGGGTGGGGAGAGTCCCAGCAAACGGGGCTGCCGCGGTGGGTTTACACCCTACTCGCCGCCGAGACTGAGGCGTGCAGCTCCGGACGGATGGCACTGGCCGGTGAGGCTTTAGCTGCGGTGAAGCGCGCGCCCCGTGCATCCGATAGTATAGTCTGCGCGGAGGGTGCACCAGTCTATGAAGGTGGATGATCGACGGAGCTATCTGTGAAGGGTTCGGACAGACGATATGACCCGTCCTCCGTGGCGGTCTCCTTATCTTCCTAAATGCAAGGGTGTACACCCTGAGACTCATAAGTCTCCATCTCTGAAAGGTAAAACACAACAACAGCAAGAATAAACTATATAAATCAGTCAGATTTAATCAAAACAGCGACATACCTCTCTTCGTTCATCGTTTCGCAACTTTTGCTGAAGGTTACATCGAGACCATATGAAACACCAACCCAAACGGTTAGCGTTAGTGATTTAAAAAATACAGACAACATACAAAATTCATTCTATTCAGTATAATAAAAGAGATTGTGCTGCCGTACGAAGCCATTCAGATAAAACGAAGCCTTATCTGGGAAAATAATCTTCCATGGAAATGGATAGTATTTTCGTCTACCATTCAGGGGCAGAATTCAATTCGCTTATCGGCATCGTCTTATGCCACTGCTTGGTTCAAAATGATGTGAAAAACTTTGTCAAGTCATACACGCCCGTGCAGTTTCTCACTGCTTTGTATCATAATTCTCTTACGATATTTACCATCTTTCCTTTCATTATTCCGTCAGACTTCTTCAAACTTCTACTTTGAATACCGAATTGTTGTTAAAAGAACGGTTTCGCCCGGCATCATGGCCCAGCTTACACCCCCAATTCTCACGCAACATATACCCTTCGATAGACTATTATTGTGTCCTCAGGCACGATGCATGCATTTTTCCGCCTGATTACAGGATCAGTTGAATTTTTTGGATAAATGTTCGGTTTACTTTATTAGACAAGTTCGATGTGCATGCTTAAGATACCCCGGCTGTTCATTCAGCAAATGCAAAGACTTCCCGAGCTTAAACATATTTACGACAACGAAATCATTACGCAATTCCCAAGTTCACTACTTCCTGCATTTCAGACCTACAATAAGGAATGTGCGACTTTATTTTAGTTTGCTCAAAACTCTGCCTATGTTTGTTTAAACGTTTATTGGAAAAATATGCAGTAGAGTGGGTATCTTTAGTACTGAAGAGGGTAAATCCACTAAAAGTAGGAGTGAGGAACATGAGACAACACCAGAAGTGGAACTAACGATATTTTGGTTATGCGATATGAAGCAGGCATAGGACACTGGACTTTTGCAAGGGCATGTGAATTGCCTTCATAAAGCCCCGCTAACACGCTTACGAACCTTCATAGCGTGGCATTTTCAACTGACCTGGAACACGGGTAAACAAAATAATTGATAAAGATAAACCGAATATGGCATTCTGGAGCAAGCAACAATGGGGATGTTTTTGGCGGTGTGTCAGTCAATTTAATGAGGGTCATGTTCATGACAGAGTCACAGAAACACAGCAGATTTAACTGTTTTAAATAATTACCTTGATCCGCTAAACTGGACTGTGTATGCCATATTATATACCACGTATGGCCTGTAATTTTTCATAAGTAAAGCATTTTATAGAGATAGGCTTAGGTAAACTATGCAACTCCTACGGCCAGTGCTTTCCACGCCGTCTGCAAGCGTGACTTCTCAGTTATGCCTGTTTCACCGCTGTTGTTTTACAGAGCAATGGCGTTCTCTTCACACCATCTTCAGAAAGGCGACCCTATCAGCTGCTTTGCTTTTCATTGGCAAATTACTGAAGCACACCTCGTCTCGTTCGTATACTTGCTTTGAAATGCGGTATAAGAACACACAGTCGAACGCCAGCGTTGCACCTCCCACTGTTTTGCTCCAACGCCCTGGCCCGTGTAAGTTATTCATCTTCCCCGCAAGCGTTCCCACACGGCCTGACTGATTGTAACAAGGGCCTACACTCGCGTACAAACAAGCACGACCGTCCTTGCCTCCTGTCATGCAGGCGTCCAGCTTGACACACGGCCCGTGAGCGTGCTCCATGCCTATCCATGAAATCAGACATCAATGATTCACTCTCACTCTATCTCGGGCATGAATTAAGATTGTCAGTGCACACCCTGGGTTGGCCATAGGTCATGGATGCCTGAGACTGTGGCTCGGGGTTCAGTACACAATATATCTCTTACTCTGACGCCTTCCATATTCTGTTGGTAGACTGAAGGTCGCCAGTTGATAGTGACGCTTAAGGCACACCCAAGTACGGCAAACACGCTAGATGAGACATTCACTTTCATATCGTTAAATAGGGCCAGGTTAGTCAAACAAATTTCTTTAGCGGCGTTTCCTCAGGGACGGCATAACGATAAAGCATGAAGGCGTAGTAAGCCGGGTGTTAGAGCAGCAAGTATGCAACTACCTAAATTACATGGTACTTTACGGACGGAACGAAGAAATGTGACTGTTTATCACGTCCTCTTCCAACGCCGTCAATGCTCTGATGCTTTCCAAGCGACTACTTATTCTTGGAATTTAGTCGCCTTTTGCTGTAGACCTCGAGAAAGTTCTATTAAAACATTTTTAGGCTGTGCGGGGGCCGTTAAGTTAAATCGTGCCTATGGGTGAGTCAGAATCAGCGAAAAGAACTGCTCGAAACAAATAAAACCAACACTGAACAGTAACTTGAAATAGGATACATTTTATGACCTCTTTAATGGTGACGCCGTGCGGGCCTCGTGAAAAGTAGGAGTAACCAATGGGTACAGGTGTGCGGCGGCTTTTTTGATCGGATAATAATGACTCTGATATTCGTAACTTCCGAGTGACATACAAACAAGTCGAGGATGACGACTCATGCCAAATTTAATGATTGCATAAATTTTCGTGACCTTGACGAGGCCAACTGCAACCCTAGGTCGTTTACCTATACACTTCCGCCCCTTGACCACGTCCACCCATGTTTCTGGCCAATGTTCCTTACTGTTTAAGTATGTATCTCATGAAGTGCTTACCAGTCTTCTGAAATGGGTTTTCGATTAGAAAGGACTACTTAGGTAGGACTGTAGTATTGATTTCTGCGTATCATAATCTCAGGAGATCTCAGTCACTATAGGATGCCGGCTTTTGAATGCGCATCTTGCCGAACGCCCGCAAAAAGCTCACTCGGTAGAAAATGACTGCTTGGGTAGTGTTAAGTTTGCCTATTGATTCTCGACGCTCTTACAAATTCAAATAGGTTTTATAGAAAACTTGCACAACAATATGCTTTCTCCCACTCATTTTGAAGCATCCTACGTCTCCAGGTTTTGCGCCTTAAGAATGTGTAGATTTCGGTTTTTTTAATCTACGCATTTTTGAACCCGACCCGCCGTTACACTAGCGTTTGAAGTAACAAACTATTATTTGCCTACTTTTGTTGTCAGAAAAATCATATATTCCTCCATGTTGTGAAAACGATACCACATAGGGGTCATAAAATTTTGCAATGAATCTCGACCATGTTACATACTTAAACATAAACGGACAGATACGATGATATCTGAATGGTTATTTGAGGGTCTCAAAAAATCTCGTAACTGTAAACCTATTAGAGTTGGAAAGTACCGGTTATCCTACTATAAAATGTGAAGTCACTCTTTTCAATAAAAACAATGTCTTAAAAGATACTTTTGTACATGTTTTCTTTTAAATATATTTGCATTGATAGGGGCATCGGAAATCAGGGGACGAAGCGCATACTAAGTGGTTATTTTTTGTCGTGTGGTTCTTGCAGGTGACTAAAGAAAAACTCCTTCGGAAGCCAACAACCTAGTGTCTGAAACATCATTTGCTTATGCCCCATTTATGAAAACGCATTTCAGAATTTCGGTTAACATTTTACGAGATCAGTTACTGCCTGGCTCCTGATTACCGAGGTGACTCGATTTTACCCACGGGCTCTGTTCACTAAGTCAGCACAGGAAGCGCAGAATGCAGAAATGGCCACCTCCGTGTCCTTTTTTCTTTCTCTATCGTTTCTAGAGTACAAATCATTAAGCGCCAATAGGCCATCTACGTGTGTTGCAAGGCTCATGTTAGAGAGAAAAATGAAATCACTGCCTTCTCCGTCCCTCTATCAGGATAGACCTATACATGTCCTTCCGGCAAAGATATATTTGCATTTACCAGTGCATACCGGTTTTCAAGGTGCGGTTGAAAAGTGGGTCTCGCCCTTCTCTCGGATTACTACTGCCCGAACTAAAGTAGACTAAATCAGGCTGGAAGTGACACAAACAGAAAACTCTCATAAGCATTTCCTACCCATGCCCCCCAAAGCCGAAAGGCGACGCATCGTGAAATAATTAACCCCTGGTGAATCAGGCGTGCAGGTGTGGCAGAAATTTACGCATGAGTCGCCGTTGTCAAGAGAAAATCGACATCAGTCACTTGCTCTGCGTCAGCGTGCAGAGTGCACCCGACAAGTCGCCAATACGACGCTGGGGTGGCTAACGCGCGGCAAATGCACTAACCCAAACAACTTTTTCACTTCGACAGTCGTTGTCGGCGATGTCCACCGTGTGCTTCACAGCAGGGTGAGAGCAGGCACGGCGATTTGCCCTGCACATACCACACTCTCTCCTCCTTCCTTACCTGAGCCCGGTGCCAAGACCGAAGGCAGGAGAGGGCACAGGTTGCTGGCACGGCCGGATCCGCACCTAGGCGTGCCACCACACCCTCTGATCCACAACAAACACTTCACCAGAATTTTAACCAACAACAAAAAACAGGTCAGAACGAGGAAGGAATGATACAAGTCTCTGAGCAACACGTAGGCACGTAGGCGTGCCAACACAACCTCAGGTCCACAATAGACACTTGATCAGGAGTTTGACAAGCAACACAAGTAGGTCAGAAGTCACTGGGCAACCATGCACATGACCTGTATATCCAGCGGGAGCGCAAGCGCATCCACGGGTAGGGAACCAGGTGTCAGATAACTGCCAACGCACACCAGGCTGCGAAGCCCAAGGTTTGCTTACCCAAACAATACACATCCGATGAACATGCGTTCCTTAATCATGCTTCCAACCAGAGGTTATATTTAGGCAGCTTCCGCACACTGGTACAAGTGGAATACAGTGGCAGAGTAATACATAAAGATGATTACAGGTTTTACCAGAAGCTTTTTCAAACCATTAGACAATATGCGGTTCAAGCGTTGACTATTATAGCAATATATTTTTAATATACGCCCGAATGTGATACGAGTTGGTCGTGAAAAAAATGACTTAACGCACTTCTGTATTCAAATATATGGAAGCGTGGGATGTTACGAATCGTGGGAATGCTAGTGTACGGACTGACTCACAAGATTGTTGAAAACGAATCCCGAAAGACTGAAAATTAAGGAGTGTTTTGTGCCGTATTTCGAACTGAGGTGGACATTCAACATTAATGAACCCTTCCACGAAAAAGACACCTAATAGGCACACAGTTCAATGGGAACTCGAATATTGTAGGAGGCAGAAAACCCCCACTCTGGAGGACGACAGATTCAGGGCACAATGCGAAGTTGTCCAGCTCAAAAAACGATTTCCACGTTAATTGAAAATCAGCATAGTTGTCGATAAAAAGTGCCCTCGAGACTTTTTTACCGGAAAAAGTGGATCAATCTCTCGATTGGGCTAGGTTGTGTATTTGTGACGAAAGGGATGTCCCGCAGGGTAATCAGGGGCGATAAACACAAAGGCTCGGTGATGAAGGGTTAAAGCACTTTAGATAATCAAAGGCGCGTCAAAATAAGCCATGAGGACAAGTTGGTGATTCTCAACCGGCATAATCCGTAAATGCTTCGAGTCTTTCAAAACCCTTCACTTTTCACAGGAGAAAATCTGCCAAGAGACGGAAACTGAGGGCACTTCCAAATGATTAAACAGCTCTAACACTTCAGACTTCTATCCAAGTTATATTCCAGTACAGCCTACAGAAGAAAATCCACATTTGTTGTCCACCAACCTACTGGGTAGCCAACCGCTTCATTTAAACCCAAAAACGCCTTCTGGAGATCGAAAAATCGAGGCTTACGAATTATGCTGTTCAATAAATAAACCTGTGCGAAAAATGTGCTAAAAACAGATGTATAGTCAAGACTCGGGTGGAAAATAATTCAATTTACACACACCCAAAAAGCACTGGGAAAGAGCGGATCAACCAAGACGTGACTTTGTGACAATAACCGGCATCTGCGCAAGTATACGGCAAAATAAGCATACCCCTGGCTGAATTTAAGACCCGGCTGCATCTAAGTACAGCACAGAAACACCAGTTCGGCATTTTTTCGACAAACTTAACTACATGTTTCACGACTGGCGGCAATTCGTGTACGCATATGGGGGCGAAACCGGCTGGCGTGGAAACGCAAATATAGGAATGGAGGCAGCAGATTTATCGATATGTATCAAAAAACCACGGTCAGTGTATTTAAATGCTGGAGTCAGGCGAGGGGGGGGGGTGGCGGAGGGACACAGGTTAATGGCGGTGGGGCGCTGTTCGGTAGGAGGGGTTTAAATGCATCGCCAAACGCCGGTGGCAACAGCTGTCCTGCAGCAAAGGCCGGTAGAAGAGTAGAGGCCTACGGCAGGGGTATGAAAGACGAACCCGAGCAAAATCGCAAGGAAACAAGACGGCAGGGCATGATGTAGTTCGAGGCACATGAACGGCAAAACGAAAGGTTACGTGCACGGAATGAAGAGCTCGAAGTGAGGAGGAGAAAGAAATGAAAAGTAAGAACTAGAAATCATTGAAAAAAATGGGAAACAACTGTAGGCAGGTGTTGACCCCAGTAGAGGAGGAGGGGCGGAAGCGGGCCAGAGTCAGATGATGAGCAGTAAAGGGATCAGCACAAAAGTCCAGATAAAAAAGGGGTCCGAATTTATTTTAACAAGTATCACTAAAAAACGGGATCGCGTGATAAAAGAGACCTTCCTCTTTGCAAAAAGATATTAAAACTTAGTGTGAGCAGGAGAACAGGGCTTTACTGGGGGGCTAGCTGAGTATCATGGGGCGTACGGGTGGTTTCGAACCCAGGTTCATGGACAGAGTCCGCCTTCTTTGTGTCTCTGTCATGTCCTTGAAAGCCACCGAACAGGCCTGTAAGTGTAAAGAGGGAAAGGATGAAAAAAGTAAGGAAGCCATGTTAATTAAACGGAAGAGCGTTTAAACCCGGACGAAATAAAAACGAGATTGAACAGTGATTGAACGCTAAACTGACTGGTGCTCCATCGCGCAACAGAGACACGCTTCGCTGTCTTCTACATAAGCAATGAGTATAGACTTCGCTGAAAGTACTCTGTGCTGCCCATGTTAAAATAAACTTGACGATGAAAGTGAAATGGCTAGTTATCACCTGACGCATGAACATCACAAAGACAACATAGAATGGAAATTGTAAATGTCAAGTATTTTGCCAAAGTGTGGAGACGCTCCTCGTTGTCAAGACTGCCGAAAGGTTCGATTCAGACCTCCGCAGCACAGATACACGCGGCAGTCATCTCTCCCGACTAAAATCACCAGGATACCCAAGATGAAATGTCAGAAACGGACTCCGCAGATCCAGATATAGGAATCGACCGGCGCGCTCATTACCAGTGAGATACCGAAACTTTGATAGCGCAGCCGCATTATGGTGAAGACGTGAAGCGAAAAATTCATATTCAGCTTATAAACTGTGATTTGGTAAGACGGTTGTCAAGT
>CACRXP010000355.1:21760-55957 GCA_902702965.1 Spirometra erinaceieuropaei | reverse complement strand
AAGTTATATTCCAGTATAGCATACAGAAGAAAATCCACATTTGTTGTCCACCAACCTACTGGGTAGCCAACCGCTTCATTTAAACCCAAAAACGCCTTCTGGAGATCGAAAAATCGAGGCTTATGAATTATGCTGTTCAATAAATAAACCCGTGCGAAAAATGCGCTAATAACAGATGTATAGTCAAAACCCGGGTGGAAAATAATTCAATTTACACACACCCAAAAAGCACTGGGAAAGAGCGAATCAACCGAGACGTGACTTTGCGACAATAACCGGCATCCGCGCAAGTATACGGCAAAATAAGCATACCCCTGGCTGAATTTAAGACACGGCTGCATCTAAGTACAGCACAGAAACACCAGTTCGGCATTTTTTCGACAAACTTAACTACATGTTTCACGACTGGCGGCAATTCGTGTACGCATATTGGGGCGAAACCGGCTGGCGTGGAAACGCAAATATAGGAATGGAGGCAGCAGATTTATCGATATGTATCAAAAAACCACGGTCAGTGTATTTAAATGCTGGAGTCAGGCGAGGGGGGGGCGGCGGGGGGGGGTGTGGCGGAGGGACACAGGTTAATAGCGGTGGGGCGCTGTTCGGTAGGAGGGGTTTAAATGCATCGCCAAACGCCGGTGGCAACAGCTGTCCTGCAGCAAAGGCCGGTAGAAGAGTAAGGGCCTACGGCAGGGGGATGAAAGACGAACCCGAGCAAAATCGCAAGGAAACAAGACAGCAGGGCATGATGTAGTTCGAGGCACATGAACAGCAAAACGAAAGGTTACGTGCACGGAATGAAGAACTCGAAGTGAGGAGGAGAAAGAAATGAAAAGTAAGAACTAGAAATCATTGAAAAAAATGGGAAACAACTGTAGGCAGGTTTTGACCCCAGTAGAGGAGGAGGAGCGGAAGCGGGCCAGAGTCAGATGATGAGCAGTAAAGGGATCAGCACAAAAGTCCAGATAAAAAAAGGGGTCCGAATTTATTTTAACAAGTATCACTAAAAAACGGGATCGCGTGATAAAAGAGACCTTCCTCTTTGCAAAAAGATATTAAAACTTAGTGTGAGCAGGAGAACAGGGCTGTACTGGGGGGCTAGCTGAGTATCATGGGGCGTACGGGTGGTTTCGAACCCAGGTTCATGGACAGAGTCCGCCTTCTTTGTGTCTCTGTCATGTCCTTGAAAGCCACCGAACAGGCCTGTAAGTGTAAAGAGGGAAAGGGTGGAAAAAGTAAGCAAGGCATGTTAATTAAACGTAAGAGCGTTTAAACCCGGACGAAATAAAAACGAGATTGAACAGTGATTGAACGCTAAACTGACTGGTGCTCCATCGCGCAACAGAGACATGCTTCGCTGTCTTCTACATAAGCAATGAGTATAGACTTCGCTGAAAGTACTCTGTGCTGCCCATGTTAAAATAAACTTGGCGATGAAAGTGAAATGGCTAGTTATCATCTGACGCATGAACATCACAAAGACAACATAGAATGGAAATTGTAAATTTCAAGTATTTAGCCAAAGTGTGGAGACGCTCCTCGTTGTCAAGACTGCCGAAAGGTTGAATTCAGACCTGTGCAGCACAGATACACGCGGCAGTCATCCGTCTCGACTAAAAACACCAAGATACCCAAGATGAAATGTCAGAAACGGACTCCGCAGATCCAGATATAGGAATCGACCGGCGCGCTCATTACCAGTGAGATGCTGAAACTTTGATAGCGCAGCCGCATTATGGTGAAGACGTGAAGCGAAAAATTCCTATTCAGTTTATCAACTGTGATTTCGTAAGACGGTTGTCAAGTGAAATCTGGCTGCCGACTCGTATATGCCATTCTTGATATGACTTACATTTGCATGTAAAATTTTACTTAAGAGTACAATATTTCCCACGAAAGCGCGTGACGGCAAATGGCGTCACGGAGAATGCCGGTATAATTTAATGATCATCAAATTCCGAGAGATTTTGCCCACCTGCGCACAGGTGTTTTGGGGGTGTTAAGTACTATTCATGGCACATGGAAACAGCCCACAGAACAAGAACACGTAACGAAATAACCCACGGATTAACCTAACTCGACTTTGTTCAAATTCATGAAATACGTGTTTAGGAAGTCCGTGGATGCAGCAATACGGGTCTGCTGACAACAGTATAGAAATTCGGTGTGCGTTTAGAGGGCAAAACTGGCAATAACTTGACTAATAACGGCAAAGCCACTGTCTTTTAATGTCGAAGCACAGCGCGGTGGGAGCTGGAGGAAACGCAAAAAACTGGCTGACTCGGAAGATATATGAAACCGCAGTGAAATGAAGGACTTATCGGTGATCACCAATGCGGACTTCAATGCATGTAGACTCCAGCAACATGCAGCTTAGACGACATAGCTCTCAGCCCCTTAGAGAAATCCCTGATCCCCCAGTACTGACTTGAGCATCTCATGCGCACCCTCCATCATGTATCTGCAATGTGCGAGGAAATTATTAATAAACTTCCGCAGGCAGAAACCAATGCCGAAATGTAACGCCCATACACTCTGTAGAAGACTAATAGAGCAGTGAAATAGACCGTGGTGGAAATTTCGTAATTTTTCGAAGGAATTTGAGCTCACGGACTTGACTTCACTTCCCTCGGATGTGTGGCGACAATACCAGCAGATTTTAAAAATGCAAACAAAGTTCATTCGCACCAAAGCGGAAGAACACCATCGAGAACATTGAGACGATCACCGCGGAACCTCCCCCCAGTACTGCTGGCAAAATATTTTCCGGTTTCTATTTCAATAGTCTTAATGCACATGCCAGAAAAAAGTATGGACTCATGAAAAGGCGTGGAGTCGCAGACACTACCTTTGCAAAGCGCTAACGACAGAGCACTTACGAAACGAGAACCAGATTATTGATCGCCCTCGACCTGAAAAAGACCTATGACACGGCGAGGCAGTACGAACTACGAAAAAATATGCCGAAAGTTGGGTGCTCAAGACCGTTCATAGACGGCGAGACGACGCATGATCGGACGTCGCACAAACAATGCGTCATAGGTGACATAGCTCAGGCAATATGCCAAAAAGAGCCGAAACTCTCCAGTTAATCGGAAACCAGCTCAAAATACCTCTACCAGAACAACAAATTAATTGTAAGCGACCTCCAGCTAAGTGAAATTACATGACAATGGTGAGTAGTCATATTAGGTTGGCTAACAATAAGAGCTTTCTTAAAAATGGTGGAAATGACGGAGGCGCAAAAATCCGTGTCAACTATGTTCACCTACGTAGTACATATCCATGCAAACAACTTAGCAAACCAAGCGGTATGTGCACAACACCGTTCAAAGTAACAGTTTCGCATAGTCGTCGCTGCAAATGTCCTCCAAAAACTAGTGTACTATACACTATGGCAGTTAGCAAGCCGTCTAATAATTAATTATATGTTTCAAGGTGTCGTTACGAGAATTGGGTGTATTTATTTTCCTTTATCCGCTAGTTGGGACGTGGTTAATTGATTCCGCGGACAATATCACCGCAAGAATTAACGTCTTCATAAGACCACGTGTCAAGAGGCCGGTCAATGACTATGAGATTGGAGGATTGGGGATGAAATCATAAGCGCGCTATCTTCTGTGTACCAGGAGAAGCTTTCTTCCATAAAAGCGTCTTGTACTGTCTGGTAACGATGGAGTCCGCCGAGTCTCAAGGGGCCTAGAAATGTCAGCGGATAAATCGCGGTCTTCAGAGTTCTCAATCGATTGCCCGCAACGATGTTCCTGTTTTTTTACATGTAGTTACCCCAGCCTTCTAAAAATGATGGTTTTTTGGAGCTTTTATGTCGGATGTTCTGTTTCATGCAGGTGGCAGTTCGAGGCATAGCTGAAAATTCACCTAAAGATGCCGTATAACTGCAGGCAAAAATGGACGTCCCCACCAATAGCCCACGATGCATATGTTCTTGGTCAAATGAAATACCTTCGCTAGTAAGCTGCTATTTGTAACACGGGTAGTCCACGTTCCTGTGCATAACCGTTACCTCTTTAGAATGTCTCTTACTGAAATACTTCGTTGATGAGTGCATGCGCCTCTCATACTTTACTAAAGTACTGAGAGAGGAATGGAACATTCGGCCCACTTTTGCATTTCCATGACCGATATTGGCAATGCTTCTGCCACAATCAACAAGAGTCCTCGTCCCTTGGAACCATTTTTGTCATCGTTGCTTGTTTTTACGTCCCGTTCTAGGGGTATAATGCACTACCGAGCGCTAATATAAACATTCAAATAGTTTTTCACCGATTGATGCTGTGTCTGCCCGGTTTCTAAATTCATGTTAGCAGAAACTAGACTACATGTAAGTGTCTTACTCTGTATCAAAACGTGGCCGTTTGGCAGTGGATATTTTTGATGCCATTTATGCAATACTCGCATATGACGGGATAATGCGGCTGTGTCGATATATATTTACAGATCAACATCTTTAAAGACGAAAAACCTCTAGTTCTCTGACAATAACACACATATTCCACCTTGCCACATCTGGCTTAGGTAGACCAAAAGGCCACGCTTCGTGTCGTCGGCGGTTGTTTTGACAAACTAGTCTCTTCTAGATTAATGTCTTCTACTAGCAAAACACGCACAAATACGCAAATGACGTCTAGGACATCTACTACTCTAGGGACTGGTCCGAATAGAAGGTAGCGTTGCCTTCCAATCAGCATCAGAAATCTTTTAGCGGACAAAATATATCCCTGAAGCACATTTTGCGTAAGAGGGTTTAGTACGTAACATGTTAAGTCAGCAAGTAGAATACGCAACATTATATTTACCCGCAGCTGATCATCTAGACTTCGGTAATTGGGCTGAAGCAGTTCGGCAGCTCACTACCGAACCCATAGACAATTATTCAGCACCAGGCCTCTGAAGGCAAAAACGAAAGTTTACAAGGCCCATTTCCCCAGCCACTTCTTCTGGACTGTCGTGAGTTGGAAATCGCAACCAAAGTGGACATGTGACGGACTGTGGAACTTCTGGCCTCAAGTTAGGTTACTTCCTGCTAATCATTCGGATTCGAATCTTCGGATAGCGTCAGTTCGATCATCCACTAATAATACGATTAGCCTACAAAGGCCTTATCTGAAAGTCCGCGTTGACTATGCTGCAGAATGTAGGGCTTCCTGACCACTTAAAATGGAGGTAAGACTGGTTATTTTTCAGTAAAGTCCTCTCACTCTGCACGATTTCGCAAAACATGCACGGGTAGGCATTAAGTTGCTCGGTGGAAGCTTGTTAGCGGCTGCGTGTGTGGAGTCATAACCGTGTGTAAGTTCTGCAACTGGTGATGATTAGGCCGGTGTCTTCGCCTCTGTGCGCATAAACGTGGCAGAGGATGCGGCATCAGACAAGGCTATGCACACACAGGCGCGCCGCTACGCGCACAGGAGGCCCACACCGCGGGCATACCGTCACACACACACACACACCCAGGAAGGTTCGAGCGTTGCAAACTACGAGGTCCACGGCTGCACCACGAGGTAGACACGGAAACATGGACCACCCCGTGTTACAGGTGGAAACTTACTAGCGAACGTATTTCAATTGACCAAGAACATATGCGTCGTGGGCTATTGGTGAGAAGATCCATTTTTACCTGCCTCGAACTGCCACCTGTATGAAACAGAACATCCGACATAAAAGCTCCAAAAAAACCATCATGCGTAGAAGGTTGGGGTAACTACATGTAAAAAAACGGGAACACCGTTGCGGGCAATCGATTGAGAACACTGAAGACCGCGATTTTTCCGCTGACATTTCTAGGCCCCTTGAGACTCGGCGGACTCCATCGTTACGAGACAGTACAAGACGCTTTTATGGAAGAAAGGTTCGCCTGGTACATAGATGGCGCGCTTATGATTGCGTCTCCTGCTTATATTCCTATCTCGTAGTCAATAACTGGCTTCGTGACACGTGGTCTTATGAAAACGTTAATTCTTGCGGTGATATTGTCCGCGGAATCAATTAACCACGTCCCAACTAGCGGATAAAGGAAAATAATTACACCCAATTCTCGTAACGACACCTTGAAACATATAATTAATTATCAGACGGCTTGCTAACTGCCACAGTGCATAGTACACTAGTTTTTGGAAGACATTTTCACTGACGACTATGCAAAACTGTTACTTTGAAGGGTGTTGTGCATATGCTGTTTTATTTGCTAAGTCGTTTGCATCACCTTTGACACGGTTTTTTTGCGCCTTCGGCATTTCCACCCTTCTTAAGAAAGCTCTTATTGGTGACCAACATAATTTGACTACTCACCATTCTCATGTGATTTCACTTAGCTGGAGCTCACTTATAG
Source organism: Spirometra erinaceieuropaei (assembly GCA_902702965.1). NCBI lineage: Eukaryota > Metazoa > Platyhelminthes > Cestoda > Diphyllobothriidea > Diphyllobothriidae > Spirometra > Spirometra erinaceieuropaei. Next base: position 49,608 of record CACRXP010000355.1, on the reverse strand, counting down.
TTAACTTTTTGTTCTGGTAGATGTATTTTGGGCTGGTTTCTGATTAACTGGAGAGTTTCGGTTAGTTTTGGCACATTGCATGAGCTACGTCACCTATATGGGTAGGTAGATGGATGTTATATTGATTTTTCAATTATCTGGAATATATAATTTGCGGTTCACAAAGGAATATTTTCTAGATTGCGTGCGCCCAAGAGGCAATGCGAGTTAGATTGTTCAAGTTAGCATTCGGCTGTTTGGCTGTTAATTTCATTCAAATGCCACGAATGTTTTTATCGCAAAGCCTAACCTGTTGGGTGGCAAAGAATGCTGTGGACATACCTCAAGCTCTTGGGCTCGCTCAACGGATAACTGAGTAAGTTTGTATCCTCCCAAGGTCAGAATTCGGATGCTCAGGTAGTACTTGGTGTATATGGAGCTCGGGACATTGATGTTGAACTGAATCATGTCAAGGAATTGGCGCTCTAGTTCGTTCCTATGGGAGGGAAAATAGAATGTTTCAGCGTTATAAGAAGTATGGTCAATCAGCATTGGAGTTCAAAACTCTGGCTAACTGAGCGTGTGCTTTATGACGTTAAAAACATGCAAATAGTGTCAGGAAGAATCTGCCAAGTGTGGGACGACATTTCGCGCTCTTCGAACCTCAGCGAGCAAAAAGGGCCAGCTATAGACGCTTTAATATGACAGACAGGGTGATTTAAAAAACACGTCAAATCCGGTAGAAGATAACGCGTCCAAATCTGCCCCCTTATAATTATGCCTAAGGAAACGTCACATGGCATTGAAAAAGACACCTGTCGGTCAATTCTGGTTGACAACGTCCACGTCTACTGAAAAGTTTGTGTCGGGCTTTTCGGAACTTGAAAGTGTACCACACTCAGGTTCCAATTTGTATGACCAAAAACTGCCAGTAGTAGCCGGAAAAATCTGCCAGGAGAATCCCAAATGTCGCACGAACTGCGGATCAAAAATTCTGAATAAAAGAGTTACGAAACGGTACCGTGACTACGTCTTAAAAGTCGGAGGAAGAAAAACTACCTTACAAAAAATCCGTAGGCAGGTTCCTATCCATTGCCAGAGAGGTCAAATGTGACCACTGGATTAATTTATGCTGAAACCGGGCAGGCTAGGGCTAAATATTAGATGCCCTCACCAATGGATATAAAACGCTACTTTCAAAAGTGCATTCTGTATTAGTTTCAGTCTTAAAACCACTGTTTTGCCCCTCAGGCATTACAAGATAGTTTTTTGCAAATTCTAGATGACAGTTCGACCGTCGTGTGTGCACCGTGTGCTTCGCGGCAGAGTGATAACAGGGACGGGTACTAGCGCGTGAATTTGTTTATAATGATAGCGGACTTTCGCCGCAGCTGCCGTACTCTCTCCTCCTCATCCACCCGAGCCCGGTATCATGACTAAGTCGAGATGGCTGGAGGGACGCGGAAGCGCGTGTGGCTGGCACAGCGAAAACCCGCACCTAGGCGAACGCTAACACACTCTGATCTACAAAGTACACTGACCAGGACTTTATGCCACAGGGAGGGGGGGGGGGGCGGTGCGGATCCCAACTGCGTGGTATGTGCCTGCACCTGGACCTGCAGCCACAACTCCGACGTTGGCCTTTGTTATGGATGCGCGTTCTCGATAACACCTGCTGGACATCGATCTATCCTTCCGTGTTGCTCCAGTGTTTACCGCGTGGCTCGTTTTAGGGAGGGGCAAACATGCACACACGCAGACTTTGAAGCCCAGATGTCACAAGCAATTGTACCGACAGAAAGTGTGCCTTCCTCTATCATTAATGTTTGCTGTCGAAGACCATCGGCAAAGGGAAGGAAAGTGGTCTATGGAAATTATAAACCAACGTACACATCATCCACTTGTAATTCTGTTAGGATCTGGCAGTAGTCCACGTTCCACACAGCTTGGTCATCCCAGACTTTGCTGGCGAGTAGTATTGCACAAAGCACAAGGCGCTTCCAGTTCCGCCGGTGAAGCTTGAATCGAACATTGGAAAGAAGCCGTTCGAGATACACCTAAGTTTTTCAAGAAAAAAAAACAGTGCTGTAAAAGTGGTCATGATACGCGATGATGAGGCGAAAGTTTCTCCTAACACGGGCTAAATAGCCCATCTACAGTGATATCTTCGAGCATCGTAAACAGTATGGCAGGGGAAAATGGCCGTATGTGGGCTTCTAGAAAAGGCGCTGACATTCGCAAACACTCGCTAAAATCCTTCAACACGACTTCAAATAGAAAAGGCGACTTAAGTGAGGATGTACTAGGTGGCATAAAATAGGAAATTGATTAACAAACACGATAACATGCCTCTATATAGGAAACACTGACCACTCCAGTAGTAAGCACGGCATGACAGGGAATCAGGAATCCGCAATTCCCCATAATACAGGTGGTCTTGCGCTAAATTCCGGGAAGGGTACTTACTCCCGTGTTCTAACCCAAAATCTAACAAAAACCCTAACGTTAATCCTAACCTTAAACGTAACCCTAACTGTAATCCTAACAATACCACTAATTTCCCTGAAATTTATCGCAAAGTCACCTGTATTACGGGAGTGGCCTATTCCAGTGCCCCACCGTATGCAGGCCTGTAGGTGATTGAAGGTGAATGCATAAGCGCAATCAGATATAATCAGGTGGAGGATGCCCAAAAACTTCTGCTTACACTTGCTTGGCAGGGAATTGCAATTGGTGGCGGAGCTGACGGGATATAATGGCGGTAACTTGGGTAGTAAGTGGCATATTTTATTTATTAAATTAATGGACTGGGGAAAAACATTTTTCTCATGAGGTGGACGTTTTGCAAGAATCGGCTTAAAGAAAAAACAGGTTACCATGGATGTAAATAAGCATTTCAAACCCAGCCGGTGTCCTGGGCTAGTAACCACGGCACAACGCATCGTTAACTTAAACAGGCCTCCTTGAAAGAACAATAATGCACGAGAAAATTTTACCAAAACAGCCTTCGCAAACTAAGGATCCGCTGTTTTAGTCCGCGTAAATCAGGGTAGGAAGGATTTTAATAACAATGCTACTCTCACAACATAGGAGCGCTTTCAACTTCCAGCACTCTGACTTTTAAGTCTGCATATTTCCTTAGTTCTAAGTCAGGAGACCATTTTCATTTTCGTACGGCAATAATTTCTGGAATACTATAGAAGTCACGGGAGACAACCAACCATATCCTTGCCCATTTGCATTCCAAATATATTGAAACATTATTTTCGTGAGACCTATTTTCAGTCGGTATGTAATTTAGAGACCACTCGGGCACCGCACTGGTCGTTTGAGCGATATTTTTGTTAGGGCGGCCAGTACACTAAAAGCAATGTGCTTAAGAATCGAGGCGTTCACGCTGTGGAGAGGTCACGACTACCTCGTGCGTGTATCGGATGAGCAAATCAACACACTCCTGGCAGTACGCGAACTCCAGGTGCCTGAGACTAACCAATGGGGACGTTGAAGTGGCTGGAATAAGTCGCTGAGTTTAGATACGGTTTTTTGTATAGAAGGATTGAAGAGCCGAGGTATGTAGACTGCCGCAGTAACGGTGATTTCCTTGGCTTCTACCTGGCGACATAAACCTCGTGTAAAAAATCCCAGTCAGTGATCGATCTCATGAAATGTTAACTGAAATTCAGAAATATATTTTCGATTGGGAAGGGTTATTTAAGTGGAGTAGTGATATCGATTAGCTTGTAGCATAATCCCACGATATTTCAGACGATTCAGTGTGTTGGCTTTTGAATGCACTTCCATCTCGGCCACTTGCAAAAATAGCAGTCGCTAAAAATGTACGCTTAAGTAGTATGCACATATAAGGAGAGCTGTTCGCATGACTTTCTAGTAACGGAAGATGGATAGACGAAGTAACTAATCGAAACTTCAGACCTCTAACAAACCCCTCCCGGTGAACGCCTCCTCTTCTTTTGATATGCCACCTGGGAATCGCATTTTCAGTACTATTAGTATGCATTATCTCTATCGATTTTTATGCCCTTATAAATTTAAAAATAGTTCGCTCAAAACAGGCATAAAAATATTCATTCTTAAACCCATTTGGTAGAACACCATGCCTACTTCTTCAGATTTCATACTCAGAGAACGGGTATATTTCGGTTTTAAAAAATTTCAAATTATGAGATTTTTGAAGACCGTGCAATGTTCATTCGAATAGCATCGTGTCTGTCTGTTTAACAATGATCCCCATTAAGTATGCACTGGTCCAAAGCCGTTGCTACATTTTAAGAGCTTCACACGGTGTTTTCATCATGGCATAAAGGAACATATGTTTTTTTACAAATACACAAATTATGGACTAAAAACCCTAAACAAAAACGCTATGGCAGATAGAGTTCACCATAATTCGAAAATAGAAAAACTTCCTAAAACCCAAAGATACCCCTTCTTCCAGAATAAAGTCTGAAGAAGACATGATTTGCTACAAAATAAGTGCAAGAATACGTTTATTAAGCTTTTCTACAAAATACATTTGAATTTATAGGGGCATCTAAAATCAATGTAGGGGAGGAATACTGCTCAAAAAGTTAGTTTCAGCCGAATGTGGTTTTTCAGGCGGCCTTAAGGAAGTGGATATAAAAGGCAACATCCTGGCATGTCCAAAATATGGCGGGATTATACTAAAATACAGTCAAGATCACAACCCCACGTAAGTAATCCTAATAGAAAACGCATTTGAGAATTTCGGCTGACACCTCAGGAGAGCGGCAGTGACTTCATTTTAGTATTTATAAGATCATTTAGTAACGAAACTAAAATGGCAGAATAGGGCTTAGAATTTTGTCAAGGTGACTAAAACGGACCTAAAAGACGGGTCAACGAATTCTTTGGTTTGCTGTATAAGACTCATCAGTCCCAGTCGAGTCGGCAGGTAAAAATGCTCAACTTGCTCTCTGACATTATTTTGCTATAAGTGGTACGGGCATTCACCTGTGACTCATCACATCCAGACAATTTTTTTAAAGGGGAAACCTAACAAGAATACATTCATCAGAGTCTTCGCTGTGAAAGTATACTTTTATTGGTGAATGGTTTAGAACAGCATATCAATAAGGTCTAAACCGTCATTTGCATGCAAAAGGACTTTCGAAAATACAGCACATAGCTAAAAGCTTCCTACAGCTGTCCCATCTCGAACATCTTGACAACTGAATACAGAAACCGTCCTCCCTGATGACCAATTAGGGGCACCGAAAACTGCACTCTACTAAGATTTCACGGGCACCCCGACACTCAACGTCCCTCGGAAGATGGACAGTCTTGGGGATGACGAATCTTCAAACACGAAGAAAATGCTACGCTCAATAACTGCGTTTGGCAATCATGCCCAGTATTTTATCCAGTTGCTGGATTACGGCTGTGTGACCTTACGAAAGCTTTTACGCTTGTGACCTCGCCAACCAGGAAATCCAACAAAATAATCTTTCCCTGGCCAGTTGCGAAGAATAGACATCTTGACCTGCGCATCATGCTGAAAACGTTTGACTAACTGCTTAGCCTGACCGTGGCAGCCACCTGCGCCCTCTCCTACCTCCGGTCTTCTTGACTTTTTCTTGACACCGGGATCAGGCGGGGAGGAGACAATGCGGTATACGCTGTGCAAGCCTGCTACCGCTATAAACTAAAGCACAAGTCACCGTGCCTGCTGCCACCTTGCTTTGGAGCGCACGGTGGACACTGCCGGCAACGACGGCCGAACTGTCACAACTGCCATTCGACAGACTAGATTAATTCTTCAAGGATATCCAACCTGACGATTGTCTGAAATGGTATCTGAGAACTTCATTATGCATATTCCATTAATTAATCTGCTAGCCTTCACGTATACTACGTACTTCCACTGATTCATCTGAAACGAATTTTCGTACTTGGTCAAAAAATGAGTAAGATGAGGTTATATAGCCCACCTGATGGACACAATACTGTTCGGCTTGGGCAACTATTTGTCAACCACTTAAAGTACAACCGCGCATTCCCAATAGCTTTTCTTTTGCATACAACTACTTGACCTCGTCGCCTGCGCGTTCCCCGGCCCCACCTGTAAAAACCACTATTACCAACGTTCCAGTATTACAGGTGGCTGGGGTATGTTTACTTAAAGTGGGGCAACATAACCACATCTGACCAAAAAATGGTCATTAGGAGCAAACGGAGGCTACTTAGAACGCCCTTTAGGGATTTTTATTTGCTCAATGTGGTTCATTTTTCTGGAGGGCTCAGTTGGCTCAATGCACTGGGCCGGCTCCTAGCTTATATGGGACTTTTCGTTAATTTCACAAAGTGTCCTCAATTTCTCAGATCAACCAATGCGTTAATGTGGCGTGCAATGTGGTGCGCGTGGACTCTGACTTGTAACGAAAAACTGGACGTATTTTTGTGCTTAGAGACAAATAGATACACATTTTTGTCAAAGAAAATGTACAATAGGTAGTTTTGAAATCACGGTGGCAGAAAACTCAGACCATCTCAGAACACAAAGGAATTAATGAACTTTTGGTCAGACACGGAAATATTGACCCCGCGTACTGTAGGTGGCCTCGTGTTAAATTCCAGGGGGTACTAAGCCCATGTCCTAAACATAACCCAACATTAACCTTAACTCTAAACCCGACATTAACCGCGTCCTAGAATTCGAGCAAGTTCACCTGTGATACGGAATGTCCATGGCCCAGTGTTTAACCAAATCTTCAATCACAAATATGTCCCTTCAAAATGGCCTGAAGGCGCAAACCTCAGCAATCGCGGTCTGACGAAGGGAAATTCTGCACAACTCTTCCAGGAAATATGATTTTAAAAATGCAAAAATCGAGGGCAAAAGTACACTAGCTGGCCTATCTCATGAAATGTTAACTGAAATTCCGAAATGTGTTTTCGATTAGAAAAGATTACTTAGAAGGGGTTGTAAGGCAGATTATCGTGCAGCACAATCCAAAGATATTTCAGTCATGTTAGGATGCTGGCTTTTAAACGAACTTCCTTTCGTTCCCCTACAAAAACCACAGCCTGCAATTAATGACAAATTAAGTAGCATGAATTATTTCTCACTGAATTTTCGATGTTTCTAAAAATCCTAATATTTTTTGCAGAACAAATGCATAAAAACATTATTTCATGCGTTAATTAGGTCTTCTTCAAAGATTAGACTTGAGGAAAGGGCACCTTGCGGTTTAGAATTGTGGGTTTTTGCAAGACCGAAAAATTTCCATCCGTGCAACATTGTATTTATCATTTATATCAATTGCAAACATTCTTAGGCCCATAGGACGTCCTATTAATAGCGTAAAAAATATATGATTCCACCCACACGAAAAGTATGCAGCACGTAGCTTAGAAACCCCAGGAGCGAGTGCAACTGTGGATGGGGTTCGAAATTATTCGTGAATTGATAAAGTCGAAAGACACTCTTTCTTCAAAGATAACATTCGAAGAAGACCAAATTAGAACAAGAGATAATATTTTATGCATTTTTTCAAAAAAACATACTTAAACCTATAAGGGCATCGAAACCTAGTAGGAAGAATTCATACTATTTAACTTGTCATTTTTACAGCGTGTTGTTTTCGCAGGCGGCCGGAAAGAAGCCCGTTCAAAAGCCGGTAACGTGGCGTGACTGAAACATCTTTGGATTCTAATCAAAAATACATTTTAGAGTCTACGCTAACACTTCATGGAATAGACCAGCTATCGCACACATTATTAGCCGGTAATTCTATTTCCGGGTCAAAATAAGGCGGGTGACCTGAAAGATCATCATCCAAAATCCAGCACCGGCAGGACGTAACTCTTGATTAGTTCCTATGTCGCCGAATCTGGTGACAGTTCGACCTTCGCGAACCACAAATGTCTACCGTGTGCTTCACAGCGGCGACGACTTGTGCGTGAATCAATCTACATTGATGAAGAAGACTTGCCCAATATCTGCCGCACTCTCTCCTCCCTCAATCCGATGGCAATACAATGTCAAGATCGGTGTGGGCGCAGAGACTGACAAAACTAAGTAGCTCGTCTACACGTCCCGCACGCGACTTCTGTAAGAGCAGTTCCGACCTAACCTGCGTGATGTGGTGTCGTAGAGGCCACATTTCGAAGGTGCCACTTCAGCCCGACCCTCGACTTGGTAATACTACTACTTGAAGATAATTCAGGTAATGTTTCCTGGGCATCGGCGTCTACTGCATGCAGGCGATGGCAAGCGATTGAAAACGATTATGGGTAAAGAAAAATATGTGAGTAGATCGACATACAACTGCAACGATAGCGCACTCCGGGGAGAGTTTGGCGCACTTGAAGAGCCTCCAAATGAATTTGTAGACAAACTTGTGCAGCCGGGTGGGATCGTCGTTTTCGCCTCCGACCTACATAAGGAGATGAAAGAGGGGTTAATTTAATTGATACGTTATAACTGATCCTGTAGCTGGTGCCACAGCACTTTGGAAGTACTTTTTCTGAAAATGAACAGAAGTTTTTTCCATTTCTGACGCCAATGAACAGAATAAAGCGCTCATCTCAGTTAATGAAAATTCTTTCGCTAAACTGGTGCCTAGCAAGTGCCTTTGGAAAGTCAGATGTGGATCTTAATGCGTTCATCTAAACCAACGCAGTGCCTTATGAGCCACCCTGGATAAGTGGATTCGCCCTATCGATACGGCTTTTGCCTGGAAACACTGACAACAGCTTCAATCGATACATGTCTGTCGGATGAAACTGTACCGATCCCGTTGAAAGTGCCTTATTAACTTACGTGTTGATTTCCGCACTGCGTTAACATCCTGCTAGGAATTTCAGTGGTTCTAATTAACTCCGCCCCGAGAAGTCTAAGGACGTCACGTTACGCAACAGGAGTGCGATGGGGAAGAGGGGGAAATTCCTTAAGTAGTTTCCTTGACCTACAAAGTGATGCGCAAGTTTAAACGACTATACCTACACGTAAACTTCTTCGAAGGTGCCCAAGTTCAACAGCTGCAAAGCCATGGTTTTATAGGTTTTCAAGTTTTCAAGGTAACCGTCAAGATTATCGCCCTGCATAGCCTCAACTAGGTGACGCGGAGAATGTCCTAGCGATTCCATATATAGGATTGGTGTATACGGCATGCCTGGTAGGTTTTGCGGATCATAGCAGTAATTTCGTCGTCGATTTTGATGTTTCGTGAGATGGCGATTCCAAGATAAGAGAACTGATCCACTGCCGTTGACGGTGGCTGTGAGTGCCAATTAACGCATACCAACTGTAACTCCGTATGTATAGCTAATCTTAAGTTTGCACATTCAAAGCCGAAGAGGTCCAACTTTCGTAGCATGCTCGATTCAGTTGCGGTATTCAGTACACGGTTGTCGGTGGAGACAAGGTCGTTTATTCTGGTTTTTTGAGATTTCCCAGATGTAGCGCATGTCACGAATGTTTAACAGCTTCCAGCCACATAGATAATTGATTTTGAATTAGGCTGACCCCCAAACAGATGAGTCCATAAGTGCTGTACAAACCACGAAACTGAAGAGGGTAGGGGCTGTATTCCATCTGTTACGAGTGGTTCCAAGGTTGACGCCTTGTCTGCATCGCGGACCATCATGCTGTCGTGCAGCTGCCTGACCACGGGCGTGTCGAGGGATTTTTTGGAATCCAGAAAGCAGTCTGGCGACCGATTTCTATTTCCCACCCTTTTTTCCCACAAGTGTTGCGATGCTTCTGAAGAAAAAACTAAGGCTCTGGGAAGTCCTGCCGACGGGTGCGCACTCAGGCAATTGAGGAGAGTTCGAACACTACCAGGAGAAGGAACCTCATGGTTATTGTCAATAATTTGGCGGCTGTACCCTCACTTGTAAAGATGGACAACGGTGACATCTTGGAATTCCTGTGCAATTTGTCCTTATGTCCACATTACCTGGAGCATGAACATTAATATATTTGGATATTTTGAAGCATTGTATTCTTAGACTTCTGTCGGGACCGTGTCAGGTTCCCGGATAGTCCGCTCGGGAATCTGCTGAAATAAATTGAACCCATCGTTGATTTCCATCTGAGGGAGTCTGCCAATTACTTCTTCGCAGAGTAAACACGGGTGATTGAAGACGTTCCAAAAGTGCTCTGCCAAAACTCCTTAATCTGCGACTTTGACGAAAGCAGGGTGATTTCGCCTAAATTGAGTAGAGGGGCGGTTAAGGTGGGATGGGGACTACATAAGGCCCTGAAGTGCGCGAAAATGCTCTCCATTTCACCAGGGTCGGCGTATCCTTGCCTTGTCAGTCAGCCAGTCAGTAGTTGTAGTTCGAGTCTGCAGTAGGAAAATTCAACCTTATAAAGCTGGCTCCTATCACACAGCAGGTGCTGAATATTTTTACAACTGTCGTCGACCCAATCTTAGTGCTATCGACACGCAGGCCCAAGGACGTTGGTGTATGTGGTGCAGATAACGCTCTTCAGCCTTCAATCAGCCTCGACGACTTGACAAGGCTTGACAGTTGCACACAGCACTGCATCATGCATCACGGCAGGGGATTTGGACGACTGCCGGTCTGGCAAGGTGCACCTCCCACCTGAGCACCCCATAAACTTCGGGTGAGTAAGCATGAAACGTACGGACAGGTATTGCCTTCTCCGGTTTTCCCCAACAATTAGTAACGGCAAGTAGGGTAGTACAACGATTTGCAAGGCTGCATTAGAAGAGATCGTCTTCGTATATGCATGAATCATTAAAAACTCGGAAATGAAAAGACGCTCAAAAATTCGTTACAAGAAAACCAATAAAGCCACTATGTCGCAAAAGCTTTACTTGCACCTGGGACCGTGATATAACTGCTCAACAGGAGCAAATGGGTCAGAAACAGCCGTATCGGTCTTTGTAAATAATGTTTCTGCTTTACTAGTTGCTCGCCGGTAGGCCACCTCCTGAGTGGCTTCCAGACTGAAGCTCATGACAAGGTGGATTCGTCCGTTCGGCCATTTCGATAGACATGGACTTTAGTACCGAGCATAGCCGACACGGCGTGAATCCCTGGCTCAGTGGTGGAGCGTCTGATTTAAAGCGCAATGACTGGAGGATTGCGGTAGCAGATATGTTAAAATAGTTACTTCTGTCTCTCTTGGCGATTAAAGTGACATTTTTGGGTTCAGGTGAGTAATTATGTGGCGTAAAGCTTATAAAGTATGTGATATGGTCCACATCCAGTGCAAACTTTTATGAGTCCCATATAGTTTCTGCCTAATGGTATGGAGGAATGTGTTTTTCTTTGCAAGGAAGGTATACAGCATGTTGACTGAAACCCTAATCGAAAGTGCAACGGCAGGTCGGGTTCGAAACTATTCGGGAACTGAAAGTTTTTTAAACCGAAAGATGCAGCTGGTCTAACTCATGAAATGTCGTGACCGAAATCTGAGTGAGATGTAAGACTTAAGTTTGGAGTGTTTACTTGTGTTTACCGAACTGATTTGGGACGTCGAAAGCTATTCACTAAAGAGTAAGTTATTTTAATTCAGTCGTATTAAAGGAAAGCAGGTCAGATTACGGCGACCCTTGGTGAATAGGTGCATTTTTCAAATTAGACATTGTTCCAAAGGCCAGTAGTCATGGATTGACTTCTGCGCAGTTGCAGATAGTCTAACTCATGAAATGTGATCGGAATTTGAGTGAGACGTATGTTATACATTTGATGTTGTTGTTAGTATTAATTGAGTTTATTTGAGACACAGAAAGCCATTTACTGAAGAGGGATTCATTTTAAGGAAGGTCGGTCAGATTTGGGCGAAATCTGGCATTTTTGATATCCAGGTAATTTCCTATGCCATTAAAAATCGCAGATCAAAATCTCATGTTTATGCGCATTGTGCTGTCAACTAAGATCAATATAAACAGGAAACGTACGAAATAGATCCCTTCTCGGAACGGAAAATTCGATTTTGTTTTCATGAGAATCAGACGACAATCGACTGTAGACAACCTGGACATATCCATGTCTGAGAGACTATCCGATGTGTTAAATGCAAATCGACAACCAACGAGGTACTGCTTTTTGTACATGTTATTATTACTCATTATTTTCCTCCCTTCATGCGTCACCCAATCTTAGGCAACCTTTTAGTTTACCTTAGTTAAACGATTTGTAATATAGCCATTTTCTGAAATCATAGTTTTCAGTGAAGATTAATTATGTTTACGTTATTATATATGAATTTATAAATCCAACTATACCTTCTTTTTGAGAACGGTCGTCTTCAGTGCTGTAAAATTTTGAGGAACGCCGTTTGGATGGATCTGCGTTATACGGATTTTCCAGTGATAACTCATGGCATTTCATGAGTTATCACAGCTACTGTACCCTTTCCCCAAGTATTAAATTTGCAAAAGACGTCATCTGCCACCAAACGGGCACAAGAAAAAAATTTCCGTTCATAATTTTTAAAAAAACATTTAAATTTTCAAGGGCAGCGAAAATCGGTGAGAAAAGATGCATGCTACTTAAATAGTCATGTTTCACAGTGTTTTTTGCAGACGACTGGAAAGAAGTCCGCTCAGAAGCCGGCATCCTGATGTGACGGAAATATCTTGGGATCGCGTTGCACAACAGCTAATATTAAAACCCTACTTAAGTAATCGTTTCCAATCGAAAATACACTTGTATGTCGTGTAAAGCGGGAAGAGAAGGCTTCCTATAGCAATGTTTTGGAGTCTGAGACACCTTAAAAGTTGATGAGACAGACAAGATAGGGAGCGAACAGCCGAGGCGGCCAGATGGGCAAGCCGACCGACCGCAAGAGAGAGAGATAGAAATAGAGCGAACTAGCGGTACGTACAGTGAGGGGATAATTTCTGTCGTCGAAAATCGCCTCATCCGCGGAGTCACCGCTCTGATCATCATCCATCATGAGGAGACAGACGGCACGCGAAACCGCCACCAGCGTGGCTCTGGGGTCCGGTTTTGAGCATGTGGAGTTGTCAATAAAGACTGTTGAGGTGGAATTGTACCTGCGAGGCTCCAGTCCAGCAAACTGGCGTGAAAGCTGATTTGGGAAGAGAAGGGGGGACCAAAATGAGAAAGAATTAAGTCCGAAGGCTGAGGGAGATACAGACAGAGAGGAAGAAAGCGTAGGTAGCATTGACTTTCAGATTACTGATCTAAGATGCCGAAGGAGAGTTGAGACATATAAGGACAACTCGTACGATACGGATGAGGGGACGGCTGCCTAATCTGTCTTAGATACACTTTAACGGAAATCAGTATTAAGACGCCTCCGTTCAAACATAACAATAATCCCATCCAGCAATGAATTGTGGCGATAGTCAAATGACCGCTTTATTCTACTCTTGCACAATAGTGAAAATGTCCTGTGTGGAGAAGTGGATGCTTTGATGAAAACCGATTCCCGCAACGACAGTGCAGAATATGAGCGCAGTGGTCGGGGCCTGCATTATGAGCTCGGGACTACAACAATCTCTCGCAGCCGTCTGATGCCTGGCCTTTCATTTGTCAACGTTGTGTTTTGTCGCCCAACCCCTTCAACTATGCCATTGGCTACATTCTCGGAGGGGCACAATGTGGTTTTGCTGATGTCGGATTCACGCGCGTACACAGGTTGATTGGCCTCGACTACCCTGAAAATGTCGCCCATCTAGCGTCAAGCTATCATGACCTAAAAAGTGCCCTATGACGAATAGATGGAACAGTTAAATCCGTCGAATTACCTACCAACGCTGAGAAAACCAGCGTTTTAAAGCCGAATTTCTGAGCAGGAGGATACAGTTCTCGGGACTAATAGTTGTCAGCTTAAAGAAGTAAATAGTTTCAAATACCTCGAAGCGCCGTTTCCGACAGATAGACAGGGTAAGGGTGGTGTTGTCTCACGAATCGATGCTGCTCATGGGGCATGCACGATCCCTAGAAAATGTCCTTGCAGCCGAAACGATATGTTCATGGCCACGAACTCCCGCTAGGGCTGGCCATCCGTGCGGCAACTTCTCCAGTACGGCTGTGAATGCTGGATGCGTGTAACCGCTACTGTCCGAGAACCAACCCTCCAGTGGCATGGGGATGGACAACAGCTTTCTGATGCCGCTAAATAATCCAGAAATTCCCATTGCAGCCTCTCTTATCTTTGTCCGTAACATCACCAATTACTGGATGCTCGTTGTTGTACAAACACTTTCAACTAGAGCATCAAAGGAATGAACAATCGCGTGCATCCTGTCCTGTAATCGAAACAGGTAGGTGAAAGTCAACTTCCTGAGACATCGCACACTAAAGATGAAATTGATTTTGATCATTTGGCCGCAACGGATAGGAAACTATGCAACGGTCGGGCATGTGTGATTTCCTGGACAGGATTAAAAAAATGCGCATACGAAAAATTGTGAAAAATATGCTTTTTCTTATCGTTCCTGATCGATTTTCGTAAAGCAGATGCGCCCAAGCAAAAGTTTTTTTATAAAGAGCAAACACACGAATTGGTGGGTTCCATAATTTGCAGTAGGCTGGGCGGGCAACATAGCCAAAGTTCGACTAGCCCAAGGCTATCGGTGGAGGCCCCATGTCTTCGGATGGCATGGGTTTTAGCTGAACTCAAGCCTTGCCTCCCTGTTGCGAATCCAAACTCCGCAAAGTTCGCGGACTTTTGCGTAAATGGGACGATTAAATTACTCATATTCCCGAAAAACACCTATTGTAGAAGATAAGGCTCAAATGCAAGCATAAAAAGCCAGACTACCGGGCATAAAGGGACTAGGAGACGGTTGCGATCACCAATAATTAACTTACGCTTTGACGATTGGATAGACGGGCTAAAAGGAGAAGGGCAAGACGATCATTGGGAAAAATGTTAACTAACTAAAGCCATATATACGAATTTTCAAAAGGCTGAGGGCGGGCAAACTAGCCTCAACTGTAACTGTGCAGCAGACCTACGTGATAAATGGGGAAACGACAGGTTAGCAGATGTAGCGAATTCCGGTTAACTGGGAATCATTCGGCAAAAAAACAGTCGGTTGCAATAATTATCCAGGATTTACCTGACGTAGTCTAGTTGCAAGATAGTCTCATTTAGTTTTTCACAGTGGTCTCCTGACACGCATCCTTCGAACAAATGCAACGGAGAAACATTAACCGAGAGCTGCGCCACAGCACGATACCTCCCTCACGCTACTATTTATAGCAGGCCTGCCTTGTAAAGCTGGTCGGCAATGATTAATTTTCACCCGAATACGCATGCAGCCAATGAATGAAAAACAAATTCTTGCATAGCGTCAATGACTTAGCAGCGCCTGTATGATGAGGCTGAACTGACCCTTAATAACCATTCTCTCCACACAACCGCCTCAAAAGCGCCCAACATTCCTTCACCACTTTGACGGCTCCAGCACTTGCCTGTCCGAGCTTTGTCTCTAGGGCTTACTATCCTTCGCGGATTACAGAAGAGGCAAGATCTTAAGGTAGGACTATAAAAACTACCGCAGTAAACTAAACTTGCAGTCGGGCCCACAAGACTATTTTTTGCCCACAAGGAAGCCACTGAACAACTAGCGCGTGTCGCGGCAATGATCAGGTCTGATTTACACAGCCTCGACGATTTGGTGGATTGCGCTCCTTTACGAGTGATAACTTGCTGCAGCGGTTGTGGAGGGAAAGACTCACACTCTACTTCAGTTAAGGAGAACAAATACCGAAGGCCAGAGAATCACCTCCGTGCCTTGACGGACTGTGCTGAACCAGGTTTTGGGCTGACCTGCCTTAGGATACGCAGCGGCGCTGGATCAAGGACAGTAACACTGAACTGATGGAGCAGATGACAAAGAACGTGTCAAGCCACCTTATCATGGATAGTATGAGATATATTGGAGGTGTGTCGCGACGAGTGCGAAAAGTTTTATTCGAGAAGAATCCGGCGTACTTCACTGGAGGGTTGGTCGTCAAGCAACAGTGGTCACACGCCTCCAGTCTCCGTCAATATTCCATGAGCATAATCAGCATTCACAGCCGTAAGGAAGGACTCGCAACACGGATGGCCAGCCCGCGAGCAAGTTTGAGGTATCGCGCCGATTCTATAGACACTTTCCAGGGCTCATGAGACCTCTACGGGCGGCATCGATTCGTGAGACGTCGTCCTTCCGCTGTCCGTCTGGCTGAAACTTCGCATTTTTTGTCGCGTATAGCTGACTTTGATGCCATTTCTCTGATTCGGCAGAAGGAATCCCTGTTCCGTGATCTAGCTCGAATTGCCTGAGTGGGCAGTGGTAAGGCCTTTGGGCCGATCCAGTCACTGCGACGTTGCTGGGTAGATCTAAGAATTTCCTCAGCTGTCTCTTTGACTAAGGACTTCAATGATGGTAATTTGGCACACACTTCGGTTTCGACTCGGACTGTGCTCAAATCCCTTGCTGTGCTGGGTTGTTGACATTTTATGACATCAATGGGTTTTATAGGAGACATTTTGGACACGGATGGAAGATGATTTTTCAGGCTTGTACGAAGAAGGACATTGTCTGATCCATGGGCGTTGCCAGTTTCGGTTCCAGGCACTAATTTGCCGTCAGGGTTCCAACTACGGAACCCTGAGTTGGCTTGAATGAAGTTAACCCGGTTAACTTTGCGAATACCAACTGAATGGCAGGTTCGCAGTTGCTTGTGGCAATGCTGCAGGCATGAGTGGATAAAAACCAGCCGGCTCCGATCAGCCGGGCTCGTAATTTCATCATTATCTAACCACCCCACTTACCGACAACTGGCATATCAAACCGAGACTCAACCGGTTTTCCTAACTGCTGGCTGCCCGGCATGTCTGCAAGTGGCGGATTGTGTAACGGCCTTCAGCGAAGATTAACTGAAAAACTAGCAGGCTCCTGGGTCCGGCAAATAAACAGTCGCGGGCCAGCAACGGAGGTCCGGCACGCCGACTGCCTTACAAAGTGTCACAAAGCCCGATGACGGCACAGTGACATGGCACCAGTGAGCCGATATTAAACAGATTTGCTGACCACCACTGCCTTATCGTTAAGTTCTTGGCCAAAGAAATAGTGTAACAATACCGAACAAACAATCCGAGTGACTGTTGGGGACCCGCCTGTACCCAAGTGCCCTAGAAAACCTCGTGAAAATGTCCGATCCAAGTGCTAAGATCTTTGCTACAGCGTCCGAGGGGAACTTTCAAAGAGTCGAGCTGTCCAGATCCGACGCTGGGATTGTCAGGCGCGGAAACAACAACATGCGACATCATCGAGGCCGGCCAGATAAGGCATGATCCGAGCTATACCCAGTACTAGTACGAAGCTGCGAACAGGAGGTTCCCTTATTTCGCCGGTCGGCAATTGGTGTTGGCACGTAGGCGGAAACGGCAGACATGGTGGAAAAGTGTTCCTTCGGACGAAAGTGGGGTAGACTGTCATTGGTTAGTTTCCACGCAAGGAAGGTACTGCCGATCGATTGCGAGAGGGCGGTCGCCTCGCAGCCTTGTCTTCCTGACATCTGGCATCAAAAAATCACCGACCCAGATTAGACCGAATGCTATCGACATACGCGGGGCAAAGTGGCGTGGTTTTGTGCATCAACATTTGCTCTGAATAAATGACTGTCCAAAACGAACTGGCGGTCCCTTTGGGCGCAATCTGCTGTAGACGACCAAAACGTATTGTCGGGTTCTTGTTATGAGCTTGAAAGTGGCTCAAATGAAGACTTCGTAGAAAATGATGAAAAACTGGTCCGTTATCTCGGTGGAGATTATTTCCGCAAAGCTGAAAGTCATACTGCAACTGGGAGCTGTCTCTTTAATTGATTACATAAGCCGGAAGTATTTCCACGATAACTACGTAAACTTCTTACGTGGTATGATGAATCAGAACTGGCAAGATACCTAGGCCGATCGTTTATGAGTTTTTTGAGTAATGGTAGTCAGAAGATAAACGAGGAGCAGAGAACAGAAAAGACAAAATATTTACATTTATACAGTCCAAAGAAAAGATTTACCTTCGTATTTCATGAAGAGTGGGAGCAGTTTGATGTTGACTGTTGGATCTGTTCCCTCGTCTGCACATAAAAGGTAAAGTGCAATATAAACACAAATCAGGGTTCTAAGACAAAAATTAGGCACAATAAGAAATGGGGTCGTGACCGGCATCTTCAGAGTAAACGCAGGAAGAAGAGGGCAGAAAACCCTGGGAAAGGTTCACTACCAGTTTATTTCTACATGAAAGTACTCAATAAAACGGCATACAGCTACGTAGACACAGAGGTGGCTACTTCCCGACGGCTGGAAATGCACATCGCCCAAAGTATTTTGAATATCGGAGAGCAAAACAAGAGTGTGACGAGGTCATTCTAGGCGATTTCCCCATTTGCAAATAAAAGTGACCTTTTACTTAGTAAGGCTGTGACCATGACTGATCTAGCCACCCTCGATGATGCCACGTATTGTACCTCTCTACGCGTGACTATTTGTGTCAGCGGATCTGGACGGCTCAGCCATTCTCTTCTCCAGCGACGGAGACCGAATACCGAAGGTCAATGAACCACTTTCATGTCTTAGCGAACTGTGTCGAGTCCGGTCTTCCGCTGACCTCCTCTTCGATGCCTCCAAGTAGGCAACGACGCCGGATCATTGAGAGTAACAGAGAGCTGGTGAGGCGGGCGACGAAGAACTATCTAAACCACCTCAGTCGTGTCTCTTGGATGGCCTGCGACACCCTGACACTATTGTCGCAGCGAGTGAGGACTGTCATTTGGGGCGAAGTCGGTGTACTTCACTAGAAGGTTGGTCATCAGGCAGCGATGATCCAATGTCTCCAGTTTTCCCTCATCTCCCAACATTCACAATCATAGAAGAGGAATGGCCAGACGGATCCATGATACACGCGGAGCGTCGTGGGGATGGAGATGTCGCGTACGGTCCATAGACACATTCTATGGATTAAGAAGAGCCTGCAAGCAACATCGATTCGGAATGTCGTCCTTGCTTGTCCACTAAGCGGAAGCCTCGTCCCAAAATGTCTGGCATTATCTATTTTTTCAAGTTGACGACCATTTAGTCCAAGGGGTGCTTTCTTCTAGTCAGGGATACGATTCGAAAACGATATTATCTTCCCAACGTTTCTGGATAAAGCGAACGAAGTATGGATTTTATTCACCTGTGAGACCATAGACTAGGTCACCACGGCTTGAAGTTCGCAAGGCTTTTAGCTGGTACCTGTGCGGTCAGGTATGGTGCATCAGGCAACCTGCGTACATACTACTGGCCATCTACTGGGAGTCTATGAATATTACGCAGTTATCTCGCTGTCGCTGATGGAATTCATCCGAAACATGCATGTTAACTTTTGGCCTAAACCTTGAAGCCTAACTCAGACTGACTTACTCCAAGTCAGCGATTAATTCCTGTGGGAATTAAGAGGCCGCAATATTGTCAATGTTGTCGAGATGAGTAAGCCGGCGTCCGCGAACAAACTCAACACCGTAAAAACCGTGCAGGCCCCATCCGAGAATCCAGTCAGTGGCGTAGTTGAGCAGAATGGGCGAAAGTATGCAACCTTGTCGAACACCAGATTGGAGATTTAACGGTTGGGAAAGATTGTTATGGACCAAAAGTCGCGCCGTGGTGGAACGGTGGTAGGCCTTGATCATTGCGATGATTTTGGCAGGCACACCATCTAGTTCCATTATTTTCCACAGGGATTCGCGATGGACGGATTAAAAGGCAGTGGCGACGTCAACAAAACAGACGACCGTCGGTAGGATACAGTCATGACGGAATCCCAAAATGGGCTTCCGTGTGAATACCTGGTTCGCGCATCCCCGCCCAGCTTGGAAACCGGCTTATTCGGGCATCGCCCTAGATTCGCGCACAGACTGCAATTATCTGAGAAGGATAACAGTCACGATCTCCACGACAACGTCGATAAGGCTTCTGTCGCGGTAGTTCTTGCATTTGGTTTTATCTCCCTTATTGAGGACAGGCAAAAGGATACCCGAGCCCCAGTCATCGGGAAAGACCCCATTTGCCTGCACTTGCCCAATCACATCACAAAGCCGGGGCTCCAGAGTGTCAACACAAGACTTGTCGATTTTAACCCGAATACCGCCCTCTGGGCACATTGTTGTTGTAGAGCCTCAGAAGGAAAGTCGCACGACACTGTACAGGCTGGAGAAAGATAAAATACGGCTGCAGAGGAGAGCGAGGGTGTGGTGGGTGGCTCGTCAGAGTTGAGAGGATGCTCGAATTGCCCATGTGATCGGCCTTGGCCGAGTTGTCAGCAACAGAACCGCCATTCACGTCGCGAACAAAGTCACTACGTGTCGAGAGCTTGCCACTAAATTGGCGGATAATTTGGCACAGTTTTTGCGTGTCACCAACGTTTGAGGCCCGCTCCATGGAGGCCGCTGTTTCAGCTCAGTATTTTTGCCATCAGCTGACTTCGGCCATTCGGCAGTTTTTGGTACTGCCGAGATGGAGGGGTGAATAAACTAAATGACGAGGCGTCCTTATTCCTGTTGTGAAGTTCGAAACTCTTGGTGTGGACGAAAGCTTCGAAAAAAACGAATCCATTTTGGCTGCGTTAATCTAGTTATAGAGCGTCACATGTGCCCGATGGAGTGACCGTGACACACAAGCTGGAGATCGCCAAAACATAGGATAATAGAAGACATATATGTTAGTGGTCATATACTACGTCACAAGGTAAGGATGAACAGACTGTTTAGAATACCGAGATAATTCTAGTTCTGGTTCGTTGGATTATTTCCGACCACCGTCCTGTCACGGGCTGCGGTAGCCCTGGGGAGACTATGTGAACCTTCAGTGGTGTCAGAAAATGTTGGGTTGGTGGAAAAAGGACTTAAGACACTTAGCTTTTGCGCTATGTCTAGTTAATCCTGCGGGCTTAGTGTCAATCCCGCTAAGTGCTATCTGACAGATCCTCATAAGAGAGAAATAAGAAGATAAACTGAAAAGGCCCAAACTGCTGCTCATCTAATTGCCCCAGCTGTCGTGTCGTGCAATCCACAACGTATGCGCCCAATACAAATTCCAGGGATGTGAAACTTGGAGATGACACTGAGGATAAACATAAGTAGCATGCTTTGGCCATCAGCTTCCATGAAGGCTAGTGAGAAAACCATTTTCGTTCTACAAGAAACGTATTAATCTGTCGCCTCGTCCGTCGCGAAAAATCGCACAGACAATTCTGAACAGGATGCTGGAAATTTTAGACTTACCTAGGTTAGATAGGATACTACACACTCAGGTGACTGCCTCCAATTTTCGACTACTTGGCTTCAGCGTCCAGAAACAATCAGGAAAACATCGGTGTAACTGACGGAGTGGAATTTGCCTCAAGACTATTAGCGGACCTTTGAGCTTAGTCAAATATCCATCGAACTTTATAAACTATGACACCACGAACGCCAAGTCTACCAGGTTGCCGCTCCGACACATAAATACCACAAGATCTTGTCAGTGGCAAGATTTGAGGAATATGAAGACAAAACCGCTACGGACAAGTTGACCTTTGTAGTCTAACTATATGTGAAGTGGATGAAAATAAAGTAAACAACAAAACCGTTGAAGGTGTGTGTTTAGCAGAACGCACGTCAAAGTAAAATGAGGAAAAACTGAAAATAAAAGTTGTGGATCGAAAAAACCGCTAAAACATGGCTAGTCATAGCAGACAGCCAGCACGCAAGGACCCTTTTTCAAGGTTGAATGAGCTACCAACCCTAACAAGCAAATTACGTAGAGGAGTCAGTTAACAAAGAAGGATGGGGGGAAATGCCAAGTCACTCACTTTCAGGTTCCCGTTCGGATATATGCTGGAGACCGCAGATGCCGAATTCACTGGCATCTAATAGCTGCTCAACCTTAGAATATTCCATAGAATTTTGTGACCGCATAGGTTTGGACTTAGTAGTAGGAACAGGGACGCGATTCTGACAAGCACTGTGTGCTTCCTTCTTCACCATGGAGAGTCTAGTGGGTGAATTTGCAGCACAGTATACTGGATCGGGGATGCAGTTTTCTGGTTTATTTAGATCGGTAGGTGCTGCAGATGTCGATGCAACTTTTACACAACAAAGCCCCATTTTCCAGGTCTAGACAAGTGCAAAAAATAACGCTCTGATCACATTGCTCATAAACATAATTTAAAGTAATCGGCATCGAAATCAGTACATAAAAAATAAGGAACCGATTTATAATTATGACAACGTCGAAAATCGTAATATGTTTAAAGACGGCAGGTAAAGCGAAGATTGTCGCGATAGGCGGTCTCACTGAGGTACTGTCTGACTGCAGGCAACTGTGTTGATACAAGATACACCTAGAGCGGGGTGCAAAAGGATATGGCACTTGGATATTGGGACGCGATGTTAACTCTGTATTCTATGGACAACGAAGACTAAACACAAGCAGCTGCAAGTCACATGGGCATGGAACGAATAAACAGTGATGGGGCACGTGTGGAATAATCGTGTTTGGGATTGGTATATAAAGCATTAGACTTCTGTGAATGGAAAGTGCAGTCTATGATTCAAAGACGGAGGGGTTGTCGGGGGATCGTGCTGGAGAAAGGCTCTAGGAGCCAATATTACAAAAGGTGGCGAGTATTGAAGCAGCATCGTTCGCTCCTCGATCCACAGAAAAAAACTTAACAATCCATCAAAGTGCAGTCTTGCCATTAGTATTTGGTCGAAACAAGGGCAGAGGCAATCTTTTTGCCTGTCTAAAGATCAGACTTAAAGGTCATAAACCCTCGGAATATTACGAGGATCTATGTTGTTTCGGCTTTATGGTTGTAGACAGCAGCGCTCACGGTTGTCATTAACGGTGATTAAAATAATTTCCAAAAGGAAAGCATGCAGACAGCCATCAAGGTCAAAGGAAGAGTGTATAGGATATATTTCAGCACAACAAGATCGGCAGGCGGACAAGACCAGGCGAAAAAGTCTAACAACTTGAATAAGCGGTGATGTGTTCAGCTTTTGTAAACAAATGGAATACGAAGCTCAGGAACAGACCGGTCAGAATTTTTCGTTTGATTTCTCACATATATCGAAAAATCCTGAGATATGACGCACTGCTAGACGTTTCGAGTAGCTTTATTTGGCGAAATGATCTGTTTTTTTTCATATGACGGTCTCTCATTCCAGTGATGTGCGCATGTGTAGCAGCTAACTTGCTGACTAGCACCAACTTCAGTTCGACCTAGGGAGATTATTACTTTCAAAAAGATAGAGAATCTTAGTGCTTATCTTAGTCCTAACGCGTTGCATGTAAGGATGATGTCCAGAAGTAAATAACCTCACAAGGGCTCCAGCCAGCTCTAAGTAAGCAAATTTCTTTAGGACTTAAACTACATCGGAATCCAAAAAACAGTCCTCGAGATTACGCTATCTAGGTCGCAAAATATTTCCCAAGGCAGAAAATCACATATTCATAGTGCCCTACGTCATCAACTGTATTACCTTATGACTTAAGTCATATCGAAGCTACTGGCGGAACCCTCTTTTTTCGCCATATACTAGTAATCTGGTCACATCTCCCTTGCCCCCTCCTCGTCTGGATTTGAAACTGACTGTAGCCAATTGCATATGGGTTCCTATTGACTCGAGACTGGTATTCTATTCGCCAATTTGACATGAATATCCTCATCCGGCATATGAATTCTGCCTTTATGATGCCCCTTTCGAACTTTTACTGAATACCACATACAGGCCACTCCTGACTGACCCGCCTACTTACTCCTTCATGAAATCCGTTATACACTGCCACATACAGACCGCTCCTGCTTGTTTTTTATACATTCAGGAGTGACGGTCTTCCATCTTTGAGAGTGTTAATTGAGGCATAATCATTTTGTTTATATGTTAGGTGTTTGTTTCACTGCGCGTTCATCATTCTTCGTAATATACTACTTATCCAATAACTATGAATTGAGCATTATATTGATTCTGTATACCTGTTCTAAAATTCTAAAATTAATGTCAAAGTTATTTTTGCTTGCTATGAACGGAGCCACACTGGTCTTGAATAAAAAATATTATTATTATGGAGAGTTGTTTATGTTCAATACGTCCTTGGTGGTCAGCCCCTTTCAAATAATGTGGAACAGAAAGACCTGGGCGTCCTAATGACCTCCTCGCTGAAACCATCTTCACAGTGTCAAAGGGCAGCCAAAAGTGCGATAAGGGTGTTATTTGCGCTGAGGCGAGGATTTGTGCAGATCGACAAGGAGCTGTTCGGAAAAACCTATGGGGCATTCGTCCGGTCTCACTTAGAAGACGCAGTCCAGGCCTGGCGACCGTGGTTGAAGAAAGATTATGAACGACTGGAAAGAGTACAGGCGATGGCTACGAAGATGGTCAAGAATCTTCATCATTTGCCTTACGAAACCAGGCTGACCGAACTAAATCTCTTTCCTCTAAATTACAGGCAACTGCGCGGCGATCTCATTCAAACCTACAGGATTGTCAGAAGCCGTGAGTGCGCCCTAGACTTTGATGAATTCTTTGAATTGGCCCGGACTGACCGTCTGCGTGGTCATCCGTTCAAACTGCAAAGGAAACGGGCCCATTCGGACGTCCGACGGAACGCCTTCTCTCACAGGGTCATCGGGGCATGGAATGGACTCCCTGACGCCGTCGTTCTTTCTGAAAGTGTCAAATCCTTTAAGTGCAGACTGGACTCCCATTTGCTGAGAACCTACTGTACATACAATAATGATTGTTTTAGCGGCGGCAGTTTGCGCCTAGCTCACACTTACCGCTAACTTCTTAACTTTTCGCATTTGCTGATGTAATTGATGACTTTATTTCTGTTTATCGATATGAATAGGGAGCTCAAGGGTGAAAGCCTCATTCCCTTAATAAACTGACTTAGAATCATCTGGCGAATTGGACGGCAAACACAATGGCCTTCAGTTTCATCAAGCACCTGTACACTCAAAAGAGAAAAGCGAACGAGATGCATAGTAAAAAATATCCAATAATAACTGTCTGGGGCAAGAAATGACGCACGATTTTCAGAAGTCGAAAGAATCGTATAATCTGAAAATGACCCATATCAACTTTCGCTTTCTTCCCCATATGATGGCACTCTATGGTGAGAAAGAACTAGTGAAAATGCATGTTAGAGGGATTATGGAAAGATTATGCAGACAATGTTCAGTGTTCAGCTCTTGCTTATAAAGTAGACAGACTGAGGTGAGAAACGGCTAGTGAATAGAAAATAAACTACTCCATTTTTCAAAAAGGTCAAAATAAATGTGGCTTAACAAGTTTTAAGGATAAAAAACTATCGCTCATGAGAAGGTAAATATACGGGTCCGATCGAACCATCCACCAGGTGAGAGTATTTAAGGGTTCGAAACGTCCCCCGCCTCGGTATAATCCTAAAAGTCTATGAAGCTTTCCACTGCAGATGTGGTCACAATATTGTTGGGATGACAGCTGACGCAACCGTCAAGGTGGCGAGACAGGAGAGACCCAACACCATCAGTCACGGTCCGTTTGGAATCCAAGCGAGGATAGGACACTAATGGTTACGAGGTTGATCAAGGCGCGTGAATATACTACCATGAAATTCCTTTATTGACCGAACAAACAACTAGCAGATGACGAGAACAGATGAATCTGCCGTGATCGTCAGCAGATCACTTGGGGTCAAAATGAAATATCATCAGAAGACGCGAAAATTTTCTCTGTGAAGAGATATGGAGGGGCAGGTTAAATTCTCCATGAACGTAAGATGAGAGCATGGAGATATACGATGATGGTAGACCCGTGGTGTGGCTGACAGTGGGGGTTTAAGATAGGAATTCCAGAGACCAGAACGGAATCCTGATGAGGGTTGGCGATAGGCGACATGGAATTATTTTGGGACGTGCACATCAACAAGGCCAAAACTACTTCTCTGAGACGTTATTTAGGCGGACATCGCGTCGTGTAAATTACACGATGCCGGTACTGGAAAAAGAGTTTCCCTTACAGTGTCTGCTGTGAACACCACCCTTAATTGTATTTCTGAGTGGTGAGATTTTTTGGGGTACGTAATCATCAGAGGCGGTCTATAGGCATACACAAACATGAAGAAACCCACATACTTACTGCCTGTTGACTTGATAAGGTTCGCGCAGACGAGTTCGTTAGGCTCTAGATTTGCCGAACTTAGGGAAATGCAATAGCTAGTTTCGTTTTTGGCGGCTTTCTTTTTGCTAGTCTTTGGTGTCGATTGAGTCAGCGGTTTTTTTAACGACTTCGTCCTTATTTTCTTCTTGTTTCGTTTAAAAGGACGTCCATCGGCGTTTACTGTTTTTTTAAGACTCCTGTGTTCCGGGTCATTTATGATTTCCATGTCGTTTTATCGTGTACTGGGCGTAATTTTGCTATGCTTGAGGAGTTTTGCTATTATTTCTTTTGGGAGGGCAAAGTCTGCCTCTTATCTCAAAGCTCTGTTGGGAAGATCTCGTTCTCTATCACGGCATGTGGACATTTTATTGCTGGACTTATTTGTAGCTGCTTTTTGAGGTGTGCAGCGATCTTCGGGATTGATCGTCGGGGAAATATTGCGCTTAATAGGAGCGAGTTAAGTATTTCCGATATGTTCTCGTCACGGGAAGCAGAAAGCGATTTTCAAAAGAGGAGCAGGTTGTTATTTTCTGAGTGTATTATTTCTTTAGTTCACCAGCTGTCCGGACGTGGCGAAGTGGTTAGGAGCATCAACCCCCATTCGAGATGTTTGCGGTTCTAATCCCACTCGTGTCGGCGAATTCGTATCATACGTAGTAGCGTAGTAGATATTTGCATTTACCAAGCCAATAAGTGCTATGGTCCGCCTGGTACTTGAAATACCGTGGAGCGTATACGCACTCGATACTCGTCTTTCATACTTTAGCAGCAGACAAAGAAAACACGGCCGGCCACGGGAAGTGTATTAGAAAATTACTGCACGTCCAACTATCTGAAAGGTGACTCATATTTATAACATCGTACTGTAGTTCGCCGACCCAATGACCTTCGGGAACAGAGGAGTAGCCAACGAAGAGGCGCCCGACCAAGATGAGAGCGCTGTAGAGAGAGTAGACGCATGTGATCTCCAGTGATTGGTTGGTTGTAGTTTTTGGGAATGTAGGCACTCCCAACAATAGGTTCTGTATGAGCTTGCGTTTATTTATAATTTGCGGAATTTATTGGTATGTGGTTAGTCCAATGGGCATGAAGACAAGCCCTGTTTCAAATGAAGTTCGCCATCAAATGTCAATTTGAGGCAAAAAAACGACTTGGCCAGTGGGGATAGCATGTCAATAGGGCTTTGATTTCTGCTGAATTTGATGACTTCACTGACAGAAGCACGTTATAATCGGTCTTCGTGGGAATCCGAACTAAGCTAAGTCCGACACTTCGTTAAGCTCCGGATAGCAGTTTCCTGCTAACTCATAATGTAATCCTACAAAACTAGGTTTACTTATACCTCTTAACTCTCTCTCAGCTTATCATGAGCAGTCTTAATTTCGGGCAGAGATATGTATATGTATATATTGAAGGGTTACAGGCAGAGCCCTTGATGACCCTATTTATGTACAGTGCTTTCGCAGGTTCATACTCAAAAATAAAATAAATTTGCAGGCATTTAAAATGTGATTGGGTCACAGTTCAATCGTAATCATAAGGTAGTGCAAGGGGTCACTGTAAATTAATGCGGAAGATAGTATATGACAGATTTTACAAAACTGGCTGTGCATAGTCATGCTGTACAAGCCGATTTCTGTCGAAAACTAGACGAGCAAGTTTTCTTTTAAACACATAAACTGTGTCAGCCGTCACCATCTCGCTTGGAAGCGAGTTCCACG
>CACRXP010000355.1:9644-20824 GCA_902702965.1 Spirometra erinaceieuropaei | reverse complement strand
CATTCTTCCGGGAGCTCGCCGTCTTCAAATGACTTTTGAAATATTGCGGATAAGGGTTTGCACAGTTCATTAGCAAGTTCACGAAGTGCTAGGGCGGGAATTCTATCTGGGCCAGGCGATTTCGCAGGTTTCAGCCGGAGTAGCTCGGTCCTAAATATGGTAGATGAAAAGAGTGGTTCCTCGGTTAAGTAGGGTATCGAGGGGATAGGAGGGGGAAGGGTACTGGGAGGAGAGGTTGGTTGGCAAATGGATAGATGGGCAAATATAGCACTGGGTTCTCGGGTGAAGACGGACTGAAAGAAGTCGGAAAGGAGGGTCGCTTTAACCTGGTCACCAATCTCCACTTTTCCATCTGCAAACCTATGGGCAGGGATCAGCTCCTGAGTCCTTTTAGTACTTCGTATATAACCATATAGAATTTTCGGATGCTCCAACGAATTTCGGAGTATGTTTAGTTCAACTTCTTTCGCAGCTTTGAGGCCTCACTTTTACAGACGTTTCGTTGCCGCTTATATTCCTGTAAGTGTTCTTCGGAGTTAGTTAGTCTGTAACGCCTCCACAGACGATTCCTTTTTCTGAAAGAGGCCTTCAAGTCCGGGTTAATCCATTTTGGGCGGTTTGTGATTGTCTTCCTTCTGTGAGGACAATTGGAATAAACAATCTCTTTCAGTAAAGAACTGAAAGCAATCAGTAAGAAACTGAAAGCATGGATGGAAGATGGATGGCCGAAATATGGGAACAGGTGAAGATGAGCAAGTTTCATACAGATTTCAGTCAACGCGCGGTCTCTTCATGACCAGTTCGTCATCCGACACTGATACTTCATCTTCAGCCAAAGTGACGGATTTATCGGCTACGAAGTCGAACGCGGGGTCCTCAAGGTCCTGTCAACTTAAGAGGAGGCGAGCGGACAAATTACACCGCGCACCTGTCTGTGCCCTCGTTAATACCTTAAACTCATTTGACAAGTCTTCTCAGGATCATGATACGGATTCTGAGAGCCGATACGTTAGACCTGCCCTTAGGCGCAGGAACGCTGTTGGGTGAACAAAATTGCGCCACCGATTACGACAATGAGCAATAGTAATTACGTTCACTTAGGACTGACGCGCCAGTAAATGCATGATTGGCGAGTTTTGGAAAAACACCTTTACCTAATAAACAAAATGAACGGGATTGGATTAACTTTAAAGGAGAAGAAGCTTTCGCTAATTGGGGGATAAGAATGCGCGCAGGACCGGCCAGCAATAAATAATGTGAAAAGAATTCTAGACGGACATCGTCAGGCTGACAAAATTTCACTCAGGAAAATACAAACAAATGTGTTGGACTGGACTGACCTGCATGCGGCACTGTATGAGGGATCCCACACGGATATTGAGAAGGCAGAGTTCATACGCCGGATGAGGCTTTTCGCGCCAAAGTGGCGAGACAAGAGGAACACAGACGTGATCGGTCACACTGCACTTCGAGTCCAGATGAGAAGGAAGCAAGGGAGATACGACCATAGGATATCATTGCAGACCGACCAAACTACTAGTATATGGCAAATACAGATGGTTCTGCCTTGATTTTCGACAGAGGGCTTGGGGTCAAAATGAAGAGCGGACATCGAAAAACTGCGAAAATCATCACTGCGGTGGAGGAGCGCTAACAGTGGATTTGATAAACAATTTAAAATAGGAGGTTGTAAAAATATAAGTGGGGTTTCCACTTGATCTACCACTAAACCCCAAGGGCCCTCTCAAAGTCAAGAAGTTCAGTGTTCGAGAATGAAACGACCAGTAGTGACCTCATACCTTCTGGTGAAAGGTGCTTACACTATTTAGATTTGAATGTCGATAACTTAGACGATGATCCAATTTATGCTGGAAGACTGTTCCTAGGGAAGGCATATTTAGAAGCAAAAAAGGGAACACCTAAATGTAGAGCAAAGAGGCGGCGGAATCAGCATGGAGGAGTGATGCGTGGCATAAGACCGATCTCTCGGAGCTAGAGTGTCAGTGCGCGGAAGATTGGACATAGAGTTCATGTGAAAAAGGAAGAAAACACTGTCATCGACTCTTCTAACCCACGAAAACTTGATGTTCGCCAGCAGACACCTTTCAGCATAAGAAAAAGCGGATACAGCTTGAGGGAAGGGTTTCGAGTGAAAATTCTTTGAACACATCCGATTTTATCACTGTCACAGGCGCTCATTAAACCAAAGAAAGGTCAGCAGTATTCGAGGACAGGAAGAACAGGAAAAGAAAAGATTATGCGATATGAACCCACGGACCTGCGCAGCATTGGCAGAGATTCCATCTGCATGAGATGATAAAGCAAGTTCATTTGTACAACCTTAACCTAGGTCCTTTACGGTGAAACATTCTGAGAGTGGGTTATCTTGAAAACTTATGGAACCAGGAAGATTGGCAGGGCCAAAAGACATGAAACTACACTTGGATGATGAAAACTTCATCTGTTATGTTGAACCCCATCTGCTCAAGCGTAGTAAATCGGCCTTTATTTTTCAACAAAAACATCTGCGTTGTCATTGGAATATGAGTAAACATATTTGAGTTCATCGGCATAAATAAAAGTTTGCGAATTTGTGAGTTCAGTCGAAATATCTCTGATGTAAAGAAGAAAGAGTTGCGGACCAAGAACCGGGCCTTGAAGTACGCCAATCATGATCGAGTGAGGTGTGGAGTAGCTATTACCGACCATGACTTTCTGCTGTCGGTGGGCTAGGTAGAACCTGATGAATTTGAGCAGAGGCGGTCGGATGCCGAGAGCTTCGAATTTTACTCAAACGCTTCCATGCGGCAACTTGTTAATATTAATAATAATTGTATTTAATGCCAGTCTACAGGCATTGCCAGGGAAGCGTCAAACACAAATATGGCCAGCAGTGAAAAAAATCCCGTCAAAAACGATTAAAAATAAAGCTTGTGGCGGTTTTTATAGTTTGGGGGGTTCAGTAGAGTGAAAAACTGCTGACTACAAAATGCCGACCGTCAAGACGGGAGGGTTTGCACTGTATCGGCTATTATCTGCCGCCAATTCTTTTCATGAAGTTGAATCTGGTCCAAGCAGAAGTGCCGAAGAACAGCTGCCGCTGTTTGCTAAAGAAATTGACCCTGGTTAGAACGGCCATTGATATCAGAGACTACAAACCCCATCGCTAAGGTAAAGTCGATCAATGGATTCAGCACCTTAAATTTCTGGAAGGTTTTCTGACAATGTCAGTTCAGAATCCCGTATACATACCACATTTAGGCCAGTCCTGTCTGACCCGCATACGTACCTCTCAAGGCAGACATTTATTTTTGCCCGACGATGTCCGATTATAATCCGTTATATACCGCCACATGCAGGCCAGTCCTGCCCGCACTGTTCTGTTATTATTTTCAGCGAGGGGGGGGGTTTATCCTGTAAAATTAATCCAATAATTTTTAAAATTTTAAGTGGAGTTTTTTTGACCTCTCGCTAGTCCTTTTCCCAACCGACTACTAATTCAGAAACTAGGTATGCATTTTGTACGGATGTTGCCTACCTCGTCTAAAATTCCATGTTAATTTATTTTTGCTTGCTTTGATGGGACCCCGACGATTCTTTAATAAAAAAATTATTTTTGGAAATCGAGTATTAGTTCTCTTGAATAAAGGATGATTTTGCAGATTTTAAACATTTCTGGGTCGAACGTTTTGCTAAGATCGAAGTAAAGAACTACCACTGACTGCTGTTCATTGCGAAGAGAATTGAGTAGATTAAGAAATGCCAAGTGGCAAGTTTCGTAGAATCGTTCAGGTAAAAATCCATGCTAATTGGAGCTCAGAAGCCGATCAGCTAGAGAGGTGTCAGAAATTTCTTTGGAAATGATCCTTTTAAGATGCTTTGCTTGAGACAGTGTTTTGTGCACGTCCCGATAATTATTAACATCGGAACGAGATCCAGACTTGAAGAGAGGAAAATTAAGTGGCGTTTTCCATGTTTCAGGAAGGAATCCTTTTGAAATATAAACCGAGAATAAATGACAAAGCAATATGGGAAAGTCGGATGCTTGTTTAATATTAGAATTTGGAAACCCGTCCGTTCCTGAGCAGTTTGATTTTTCAAACGATTTACGTATTTCTTAATGAGATCTGAGGAGGCATCGATTGTACTCAGTGTCCTATCTGAAAGTGAACGAAAGCAAGGGACTTATTCGGACTCAGTAGTAAGGTATTTTGCAAACAAAGCACCAAACAACTCAGCCTTGTCAGTGTCATCGATGAGGAAGACTTTGTTATCGTTTAGTATGCGTGGATGTTCGTGACCGATGACGGAAGATGTTAGCGACGGATCTACCAGGATTTGGATCACTGAGAAAAAGTTATTGTCTTTGCCTGTCGCACGCTTGGCGCATCTTTGATGCCAATTCGAAAACGTCTGGGATTCTAAGAGGAAGGGATAAAGAACTAGTTGGTTGGTCACGCAACTGCCGTCTCAGTGTTTTTAGTCTTTTACGAAGAAAATAAGGAACGAGGGGAGATGAAGAATTATACTTGGGATATTTACGCGGTACAAGCCCTAAGGTGTCTTTGGAAGCATTGGATATGACGTCACAAAGAACGGTTGTATCACTACCGGAGAGAAAACCACGCCAGTCCAGTAATCCAATATAGGTATTTATTAGGTCTTTATCCATGCAATCGTAATTTAGGCAGGGCCGAACCGGGCTTATCTTTTTTGGAAAGGTAGGCGGTAAGCAGCGATGCATTAATACATGGTCATTATCAAAGAGGCCGTTTTTGAAAGCAACAAAAAACAGAGGCTATATCATTAGTAACGATAATGCATCCCTTCGTTAGCAAATTGTTTGCAGTCATGGTAAGTCGCCAGATGTGCAGTCGTTTTTCAGACCGCTGAATGAAGTGTTATTTACGTTGGTCCGATGTGATCCGCGGGCCTATATAATTGACCGGAATCTGCTGTTTCACCTAGTCGCAATAATTTGTGACACACCTGCAAGAGCCTTCATAAGGCACATTAAAAAGTGAATGCCTACATTGGTTGCGAAAGGTGTCGTGTAAGAGGATGAATACGCAGAAAACGCAGTCTATAACAGCGTATGCGGACTCGCTAAGGCAGATAAGTAATTCCTATCCACCACCGATGACTGCCATCAAATATGCATTTTGTCTCTGTTATCTTGTGACGTAGAAATTATTTATTCTTTCCCTCTCGATCTTGCGCATTGAGTTTATCTGTATCATTAGAAGGCTTCTGAAATTGTGGCGTCGAGGCCTAAGGAGAAGTGTCTTTTGGCTTTCAACTCCAGCATTAAATATGGTTAATAATAGGCTACTTTCTATGAATGCGTACTTGCCGCGGTAATTTTTAAATAAATAAATAAATAAATTTTAATTTAATGCCAGTTTACTGGCATTGTCAAGGGAAGCGATTAAACACAAATCCGACCAGCAGTGAAAAAAAACTCCTGAGCTTAAGGCATAAAAATATAGTTGATGGTGGTTTTTGTGGTTTGGAAGGCTCAGGAGAAAAAAACTGTCGGCGATGGTAGAATATCGACCGTCAAGAAGGGGGGGAGGGGTTGCACGGTATCGGAGATTATCGGACGTCAAATTCCTTTCATGAAGTTGGGGATAGTCAAAGACAGGCGTTGAGGAACAGCTGGTGAGACGGGCCATAGTGTTCAGAGACCACAAACGCCATCGGTACGGTACAGTCGATCAGTAGATTCAGCACCCAAAATTTGTGGGAGCTATTCTGAATGCAAAAATCGAGTAATAGTTCTCTTAAATAAAGGAAAATTTTGCAGAGTTTTCACACTCATGGGTAGTTTATTCCAAATAGCATTTGCATTTACAGAATAGAACCGACGATATTTAACAGTACGTGCCAGAGGCAGAAATAAGAAGACCTCACGGTGACTGTTACGTCGTGGGTGGATATGATGTCTTAAAGAGGTGAGCGGGTTAAATGTGTGATTATATAAGAGTTTAAATAGCAAAAATAGTCCCTTTTGTAATCTACGGAACCATAAAGGATCGAGGCCTGTAAGCCGGCAACGTTCTTGGTAAGACAAATGTCGGTGTTCCGGGGCTAAAATTCTCTTGGTAAAAAAGTGTTGAATGGATTCTATTTTCTTCCGCTCAGTAGCACGCATGAGGCTAAATGATAATGAACAGTATTCCAGACCAGGTCTAACGTACATGTTGAAAAGGCGCATTCTAATGCCCCTAGTTTTAAAATTTCGGAGGATAAACCCGGTCGTTCTGCGTGCTTTGGAGACTATCAAGGCACAGCGCTCCGAGAGATTAAGACTCTTGGAGTATGATACGCCCAAATCCCTTATAACCCCTGGCACATTTATTGCGTGACCTTCAATATTTAGTTGAGGTTGACGGTCGTCGCCAACCACCATGACTAAGCACTTATGCCAAGAAAAAGAAAGGCGCCATGTGCGGCACCACTGGGCGAAATCCTGTAGATCGCTCTTTAGGAGCTCAAGCACGATGTCATGATCTGCCGGCTTATATCGATATGCAACTTTAAGATCATCGGCATACATGAACGGCTTACCATTCTGAAATAAATCGGGTACATCATTAACGAAAAGGCAAAATAAAAGCGGGCCGAGTACACTACCCTGAATGACTCCACTCCTCACACGTGTGGGGTTGGAGATGGTATTGGAAATCTTAACTCGTTGTGTACGAGTGTCCAGGTGAGAGAATATAAAATTCAAAAGTTTGCCACCTATTCCGAAAGATGACAATTTCAAGAGGAGAAGAGCATGGTCAACACGGTCAAAAGCCTTAGTGAAATCGAAATATACTGTGTAAAGAGCAAAACCATGGTCCCTAGATTGGAGAACATAGGCAAAGAAAGAGAGTTGACAGGTGTCACAAGAACGAGCTTTGAGGAATCCATGCTGATCAGCACTCAGTAGGTTATTCACTGTTAAGTGACACATCATCTTATCCTTGATCAATGTCTTTAAGATTTTCGAAACTGCAGGGAGGGTGTTTACTGGCCGAAAGTCATCAAATGATGTAGATTTGCCGTGCTTAGGAATGGGCAAAATGTGTGATTCCTTCCACAAGGTAGGATAAGTTTTACTTTCAAGAGCAAGATTAAATATCTTACATAAGAGGGATGGGAAGATAGTGTTTGCATCAGCTTTTAAAATGCTTACTGGGACACCATCAGGGCCTGGACTATAAGATTGACGAAAACGCCGAATCGCAACAGTCACATCCCACAGAGTGAAAGTTATAGTTTCTAGAACTGCCCCGGTCAATGGCTGGATGGTCGGAAGCGGAGTGGTCGAGTCTTCAATAAACGTTTTGGACAGGAAATCATTGAAGCTATCCGCGGTTAACTGGGCATCAACTATAGGATTTCCGAGATCGTCTTGAAGGATGGGATACTGCGTCTTTCTCTGAGTTCGTATTTTTCTAGAGAAAAGTTTCGAGACACTTAACGAATGGTTTTCGGTAAAGTGGCCCTCTTCGGCTAGCTGCTTTTCTTCAGACAATCTCTTAGCTCGATCAAAAATATCACAAATCAAGGGCAGAACAGAAACATCGTTCTGCATATGGAAACGACGGTTAAGCCTGCGCAATCTGCGACGAAAGGGTAAAGGTAGGAAAATCTCATTCCCAACATTAATAATTTTCTTACGGGGGACAAAACGAGAAATAAGCGGACCCAAAATTTCGTACAGTTTTGCAGTGCAAACATTTACATCCGAACTAAGGAAGAACTCAGTCCAGTCGTAGGAATTAAGGTGTGTTAATAATTCGGTTGAGCGAGTTGATCGGAAATCGCGGAAAAAGTTATACTTTTGGGACGACATTTCGTCAGCCTCGAATTCCAACGTTGAAACAACTATGTCATGGTCTGAGCCCCCGAGTGGGCCTAGGGATGACACTGACGATGGCAAGCAGCCTCTACAGAAAATTAAGTCAAGTATACTTGAGCCTCGGGTGGGAAAATCAACAACCTGAGTCCACATCCCGACATCCACAGCCTCAAGAAAGTCATCGAACCTTCTGGGGCCTGAAGGCGGAGACCAGCGGACTTCAGGGAGATTAAAGTCACCCGCAACCAGTTGATACTTAAAACTTAAGTCGGCCGCAGCATGAAATGCCTGTTAGAGTAAGCGATCAAAATTGTCATTGGCGTTGGGAGGGCGATAGACGCAGCCAACGAGTAAGGAGAACTTATTTTTTAGTGCAACCTAAAGCCAGCAGCTGCCTTTTACCGCTGAAAAGTGCGGGAAGTCCAACGGCAAACATGTAAGTGTTTGCTTAACGTAGACGCAGCTGCCCCCACCACGGCTATCTTGGCGATCATTTCGAATGCAATTGTAGCCTAGAAGAGAGAGTTCGGAGTCAGCTACTGAGGCTGATGCCCACGTCTCAGTTACTAAAACAATATCAGGACAATGGACGAACACCTGAGTCTGAAGCAAAGGCATCTTATTAAGCAAGGATCTGGCATTTAAAAAAAGTTTGAAGGGAAAGGCTGTTAGTTTTTGAGGGAGGTGGGCTACATCGTCCAGTTCTGGGTCGCCCACGGAGCAAACGGTCCGGATGCAACCATCCGGTTCTCCAAAAAATTTTGTGGCATCAAAAAATTCTGACGTGGATAAAAAGGAGTAGGACTTGGGGGAGGGAATGACGGGCAGGTAAACTGGTAACTATTGTTAGCTAACTTATTTTCAGCTGGAAATCCGCGGGGCAGATACTGCAACGTATTCCCGCCGGGACGAAACTGAGGATCGGATGAATTAACTGATTCAGTATAGACATTATCATGAGGAATAAATTGGTAAAACGGCCGTGGAGGAAACAAGTTAGGGGGTGGGGGACGCATTGTTTCCATTGGAACAAGGGGTCTATTAAACGGTGGGAAAATCGGCATATTCGGCCTAACTGCCTCTATATGAGGGCTGGGGGGCAGTTGCGAACCCGCTACGTTTTGAGTCGGGGTATCTGAGGCAATGTTCGCCGATTGTGGAGTAAAACATTTTATACTGGTGCTGGATTTATTGGGTGTCCGAGTGGCTGAGGCAGCAATTGGATTTGCCTTTGACTTAGGCACATGCTTAGGCTTACTAGGGGTTGCTGAGGGAGTCGATAGAGGCGTGTTTATACCAGGCGTGGTGGTGTGTTTAAAGAGGTCAGCATTAAAAGTAGTCGAACTCCCTACGGAATTGACTATGCCGTGACTTGCAGATGCCGCAGGTGGTGTTGTAGGGGACATATTCAGACTGAGAGTAGGTGTCATTATCTTGGTGTTGGTTTTTGCCGATTTCAGTTTATTCAGTCTTCGCTGCAGGGGTGTGAGGTCTGGCGAAACGGAGCAGCGCCATTTACGGCAGAAGTCTCTAGTCATCTCCCTACTCGACAAGATAAAATCGACTTCTATCATGGAGAAAAGGGTAACTAGTATCGGCGCATTACGACTAAGCGAGCGAAGTCGCTTAGCTTGTGCGACACTAAAACTCAAGACACAACTTTGTAGGAACACATGCGCTCCCCCCATAGCAGATAAGTGGCTCGGAATGTTTCGCAGTACGAAATTATGCTTGCGTTTAATTCGTTCCTCAATTTCCGAACTTATTACCCCAATAAGTTTAAAAGCTTGTTCAAGCACTTTTTCAGAAGTGCTGTTTATGTCTCCATAAATCAGCTGATCGATTATTTCGCCGGCTGATGGCCTGCTACGACTAGCAGAGGCGTATTTTTGGACGACTGAAGGGTCGAGAGGTTCTACATGTACTAAAGGGATTTGTGAGCTAATCAGATCTGCAGACGGCGAAGAACATACGCTGGCGTCTGCCATGTCTTTAGTCACGATTTTAGCACCCAGAGACGGTGGGGAGGCCGCAAGCTTTCGCCTTTTAGCACGTGCTCTGCGCGGCATTACAGACAAAAAAAAGTTTTTTCGTTACAGAAGAGGGATCAAAACGGAAACGCGCTCTGAGTAGCAAGTATTACTGTTTTTTTACTACGAAAACTAGAAAGCGGTAGTAGGGAAAGGATTCACTACAATGGATTTTTACAAAATACGACTATTTTGCCAGACTGTCAAACAAACTGGGAAAAAATTTTACCTTATATAGAAAGGCGCCTTTTAAAACGGACTCAAGTAAAAAAACAGGCATTAATTACTTAAGAATATCCAGATAAATGCAGAGCTTCACTTATCTTTGAAATTGAGCTGCAGCTAGATAGATCTCTCAATGATTTAGACGCATGCAAGTGGACGTAAAGCTTCACTTCCTGCTTACCATTAGTATAATAGTTCTGCAAGTGATTTTCCCTGGAAAATATTGGAAGCATTCTCCTTCATCGTTTACAGCAGTACGCTGTCTCGTTCACCCGCAGTCGTGCATGCACCGGTTGCGCATGATTGTTGATAGGTTTTCTTATTCAAAATGCAAAGGGTGAAAATGTGCACAAAGTTCACGGCATTGTACACAGACCGGGTAGTGTTCAACGACATGGTCCACTTAATAGAATCTATTGATTCGCTTTCAAAAGCTTCTTTTGGAAAACTGGAGCGAATGCTCAAAAAACTGCCGCGGCCACTGTAAAAGGTAGTACTAGTAGTCACCCATAGAATCTTCGCACTTCTTCCGTGATTATATCTCCTCCAGCTTCCTCCGCCTCTAAGCGCTCTCTTTTTTCCCTTCTAGACACGCATTCCTCTGGAATGACCTTCCAATAAATATAAGACCATCAGATAATCTACACGCGTTTAAGAGAAGTCTATGCCTTTATCCGAATACTGACTCGATTAAATTTTTGTATTACTTATTCTTCTCGGACAACTTTCTCTATGACACCGAGTTACCGTACCCTCTCACATCTCCCTCCCTTGTGTTTAGTTTTGATTCCTAGGGTCCCTCATCAGAAATTTCGATTTTATCGACAAATTCTTTTAATGAAATAGCTCGGCTAGGGTGACATGACGCTGTAAGCGGCCTCAAATTCACCGATCGCCAACGCTCACGAGAATTTCACTGTGGCCTCCGTGTTTTCGAACCCTCACCCCGCCGATCTTGATGGTGAACGCGCGCAGCACGATTTTGAAAAGATAAGTGAAAGTTATTCAATTCAATTCAATTCAATTCAATTATTTTTATTAAAGACCCGTCGGGGTCCCATCAAAGCAAG
>CACRXP010000354.1:647119-658063 GCA_902702965.1 Spirometra erinaceieuropaei | reverse complement strand
ATTTCAGGCAGTGCTTCAACTGTGGATCTTCCAGAACGCTGTAGGATAGGAACGATACAATTAAGTACAATAAATACAAAACGAGGACGGACTACGGAACTCCCGCGTGGAAGGCATGACTCGGACCACTGAAAATTTTAATCTGCCAACACTTAACTTTTGTGTAACAATTTCGCCGGCTCTTGGGAAGGAATACCTACGTTCCGTTCAGCTTCGGAAATCCTGGGAGCAGTCGACGTCGTTTACGAATTGTGGTAATCGATGGAGGAGCGTTCCTTCCGACTAAAACCCTACTAGGCTGGCTCACGACAAACAGTCAGTAAAAGACAGTTTCCATTCTATTAAAGAAATAAAGCATCAGAACATTTCCAACAAAACCATGATATCCTTGGACGTTGTATCACTATTCACAAATGTACCACTCGATGACGCAATCGATATCATATGCGCCCATGCGTCTGAAACCCGCCTTTCACCCGAAAAATTACGTGACATGTTGAAACTTTGCGCAAAAAACGTTCAATTTCTGTTCAATGGACAGCTATACAGACAAACTGATGGAGTGGCAACGGGAAGTCGACTTGGTCCATCCCTTGCCGACATTTTTATGGGTCACTTAGAAGAAAAGTTCCCAGCAAAATTGAATAAGAAAACACTGTACAAAAGATATGTAGACGACATTTTTGCTATTGTTGATAACGAAGATGAAGCCGAAGACCTACTTGTTGCCATGAACAGTTTCCATCCTAAGATTAGATTCACAATGGAGAAGGAGCAGTGCAACAAGCTTTCTTCCCTGGATGTCCTCATGACTAGACAGGAAGATGGTTCAATAAGGCGGTCTGTTTCCCATAAAGACACGTGGAAAGGCCAATACCTGCACTTCTTGAGCTTTGAGCCAATACAACGAAAGCAAAATTTGGTTTATACTCTATTCCAAAGAGCAAGAAACATTTGCTCTATTGAAAGGCTGGATGATGAAATTTCTTGCATCAAAACAGCCCTGCTTAAACGGGGATATCCAACACGATTCACTGAAAAGTACAGCAACACTTTACGGCCAAAATTGATGGAGAAATCAGTTCCGAAAAAGCCCGTTATAATATCCTTACCCTTTAAGGGCGATAACATCTCTAATACCATCAAGCGGCGATTGAGATGCGCTATTGAAAGAACTTACAACTCAGCTGAACTCATCTTCTGCAGTCCTACTAAGGCCATCGAAGTTCCACGGAGGAAGGATGCCTTGACATTTCACGCCACGTCAAATTGTGTTTACGAATTTACATGCACTTGTGGATGCAAGTACATTGGGTGAACGCAAAGGCAACCGGCAGCCAGGGCCGTTGACCACCTGCCTAAATGGCTTCTAAAGCAGGAGAACAAGACTCCACGGTCTTCTATTACAAAACATCGCCTTGATTGTGGCCATTCGGTTGACCCCAAAACGTCTTTTCGAGTATTCGTTCGAGCAATAACTACGCGGTTATTGCGCTACCTGGAGGCAGCCTACATACGGCACGAGAAACCCGACCTATGTAAACAGTTAGACCACGTGGTCAACCTCAGCTTGCCCTGGTAGACCTGAGCCCTTTTGATTTATGAAATCCCTCGGCGTGTTTGCCTCCCCATTTTCTTTCCTGTGTTGCCTTTTGAAGTTAACATTTTATTGACTAGTCTACGCGAAGTATACGATGAACTTGCTGTTTTACATTGACTTTTTCTCTGTCGAAGTTCAAACCGCTGTATCTTTCTCACTTGTTATCTGTGTTATGCAACGACAGGCTGCAGTTGATAAGCCGTCGCGAAATTTAACGGTTTCAATAAATTCTGTTGTCCTTGCTTGCTTTAAATTCATTCTGCGGAAATATTATTTCAATTAAGGCCTGATATGTAAGCATGGGCGAAATTAACGGAAAATATGTCATAGGTGGCCGTTTCGGTGGGCCTATGGCGAAAGTGAAGGGGTAAAAAGTTTGGATCGAGCGCAGGAAATCTTTGCTATCGGATCAGACACGGAAGCAGGATTACTTGGCTATGCTGCACTTACGTCCATGCTGACAGGAGACATTCCAAAGTGGCTTCGTATTGACCACAGGCCAGATAGTATTCGCCCAGGGTGGAGGCATTGGTTGCCCACTCAACTGGGTCGATTCGAACCACGGAGGAGACTAGCCAATCACTGGGCGGTACCGCCACCGTGTCGCCGTCCGTACTAGCTGCCTTGTGGTTCTCCACGCCAAGGCGAGTAAGCAGAGTCTCAGTGCGTTCAGCAAATTGCAGCTGGCGTTGTAGCGTCTGTTGACAGTATTTGGCCGCTTCTGCCCTTTCATCGTCATTGGAGTAAGCCTGGTTAGGTGAAAAAAAAAGGATAAAATGATTAAATCCACGCAAACGGAGAGTTGCACGCTCAGTGTCTGGGACGACAAGAGCAGTAAAAAGTAGACAAACATCCTAAAAAGCAGGACGTTTTTTGGAGAGCAGCGAAAAATACGACCTATAGGGCTCTTCCAGATCCAGCGGTGTTGGAGACAAAACAATCAAGAGTGGAGTAGCTATTGCCAATCCTGTCGCGTGCCGGCTTGCTGCGAGTTGATAAGATCAGCTCCGATCGGATCCCTGACAAGCCGTAGAACAGAGGTGCGAAAAGTAGGGTCTTGTCTCCCACCCTGACGGTCACATGGATCGTTTGCACTTACCTTCTTGACCGGTTGAATCACTTTGGCACAGCCTGCTAAAAAATTACGAAGCATTGGCCACACAGTCAGGGGAGGATTTATAGCCTTCCAAAAACAACTTCCGGAAAAATTCACGACAGGCATACAGGCATGGGGTCCTTGACAGAAAAAAGTCTTAGGAAAACGAAGTGCTGGACGAAAGAACAAATAAGGTCCCTTAACCTTACGTCATTTTAGATGATTTTACAGGGGTACCTCCTCTCACCTGACCCTTGTGAGCACTAAAGGTGACTGCACACGCCCCCTTTTTCAGAAGGTCTACGGTACAGTTGCTCGTCATTACATGGAGTATGGGTTACCAGCATAGACGTTGAGGCTCGGAAAAAGCACGAAAGAGTTTGAGAAAATGTAGCGTCGCGCGACCAAATTGGTGAAAGATTTGACACCTCGAAAGACTAAAGTGGCCTAACCAATCTTCTTCGAGTTACAGACAGAAAGGCACCATCCTATTCTGACCACACATGGTCTTGAAGAAGGGCTGCGCCCCGACGGTATTTTTCCGCAGTCCCCTCCACCTCACCTCCATGAGCACTCGATGCAATCGAGTCGATCTGGCTTTTTCACACAGCCAATATTTCAGCGATTGAATAGGCTCCCTAAAGTAAAAGTAAAGTTCACGTCGCTGCAAAAAAAACTGTAGATGTTTTTTTATTTGCCCCGGCAACATGGGACCAGAGACAATGGCCAAATGCTTCCATGTCTCCCGTCAAAACCATGTATAACATGAGTGCTACTTAAACAATATCAGTAACAGGGTTATATCGACGTTCAATCAGTCGATATTTGTTCTACCCTAGTAAGTACGGGCGTGTGCAAGAAGATTCGCCTCAGTGTCAACATTTGATGATGGTTTAGAAAGGATAAGGAGTCAAGAGACAACCCACTCGCTATGAGCAGTTAAAAGTAAAAACAAGGTCGTCACCAAAAGCCTACCTGAGCGAGCATGAATAGAGTGGTCGTGTAGCCTGTTTCAAACATGAGCTCTTTGACCAGCTCGATCGTGTCTCTCCCAGTGGGATTGCTGGCATCAAGGCTGTCAAAAAAGCCCAGACTCTCCCAACACTCGGGTGCATTGTCTTGAATGTGACCCCCAAAGAGGCGGAAGTAGATCTGGAAGACTGCCTCTGCTCTACGAAGCCAGTAGAGAGCCGTTGACTCGGTATCGGTGTCCGGTCTTGCCTCTTCCTTCGCGTCGGGTTGGTGTGAAGAGGGCGCCGAGACGACAGCTAGGGAGTTGAAACAAGACTGCAACAGACCGGCAAAAGTT
The DNA here is from genome assembly GCA_902702965.1 of Spirometra erinaceieuropaei. Taxonomy (NCBI): domain Eukaryota; kingdom Metazoa; phylum Platyhelminthes; class Cestoda; order Diphyllobothriidea; family Diphyllobothriidae; genus Spirometra; species Spirometra erinaceieuropaei. The sequence continues at coordinate 654,058 of CACRXP010000354.1, read as the reverse complement.
TGTAGATCGGAGCGTGGGAGGGAAGCAATGACGTCGTCTAATTCAGGCCGCGTTGTCTCAGTAGAGGCAGCAAGGGTTTCGATCGCCTGGAAACATCCTGCCAGTGTGGGTCTGGACTGCAGGGTAGACAGAATTTCGCGCAGTTTTTGACGTCCTAAGCAAGGAAATTATGATCTATCATTGAAAATAACCATGTGCATGTACCCGGCGTTCAGTTGATGGGACAGGCATCATAATTGAGATATGCAGAAACATCTAACTTAGAATTTAATCCAGACGAATGCTGTCCGGCCCACAGAAAGTTACGTACTAGTTTGGTTGCTAACTTCCGAGTGGAATTAAAAACCGTTGATAGGAGTATCTCTGCCCGAAAAAAACAGCTCGTCAAAACATGAACAACCGGGAACTCATAGATAGGTAATAAAGACGGTATCAAATCATGATGAAGTTGGAAGTAACTGGTCACTGACTAAAACCTTAGCGCCATAGCAATAGAAAAAGCCTGGAGGAATCTTGTCTGCAAAGGATCGGAGGCCCGTGAGGAACACCAGTCTTTGGAAAGTAATATGAGGAAAAGTGAAAAAGACATGAACCTTTTCACCAGAAAACTATGAATACTCCCATATTTGGCACGCGATCACAGCCTGCAGAACCACAGGGCGCCTTCAGGCTTGAATAGATAGTAGGCAGCATCACACAACTTCATAAAATGATAAGCCAGTGAGAATCTGCACTGTCACTTGTGATGGGGTTGGACCGGGCAGCAAACTTTTTTCTTGATCGCGCAACCGATTGTGTGCAAAATGCGCGACCTTGTTAGACCTCTGCAGGACTGAAATGGTATCGTGTTTCCTGTGAACGGTTCAACTGAGAACATGAGCACCTTCGACATGACTTCAGTCAAAACAGTCTGGAAGTGTTAACCCGTTAGAAAGATAGATTGCATGTCTAATGTCTGTTCGTGGACGAGGCAGATTTTCGGAGCTGTTGTTTAACAACGACCGCAGAGGAGCAAAATCCAAAGCGAACGTGTCAAAATAAGCTTCTAAAAAAGGCACGAGTATAGCTGATAAAAAAACAAATTCAAAGAATGGTTAGTGGCCAGAAAATCAAGTACCTTTCTGTCTCTCCTCGGTCTCGATAAAAGTGGTTGCAAGCTTGAAGTTGAAAAATGACCACAGTAGAGCGGACTCGGGGGAAGTCAGACCATCATCAACCTGCTTAAGCATGTCTAAAAGGTCAAGCAGGATGTCGCGTATTTTGTATTTTGATGCGAAGATTTTGGTGTCGTTTGGGGCGGTGTCGGTCGTGCATTCGAGCTGGTATAATTCCACAACCTTTCTGGACGCCCGTCTTTTTAGAGTTGCCAAAGTTTCCGACATGTCGCACTGAAATACAGTGAGAGAGACGTCAAGACAGAGTCAAATTGTAGCGTTTTTAGAAAAGCATTCATACCTAACTAGATCCGATGTCATAACGTGGTTGTCAATTGCATTGCAACCCATCCAGAGAACGTTTCCAAAATTTCGGCCGCCTATCGAAGTCTATCCCAAAAAAATTACCAAAAACACCCATGGTTTACTGTCTCTAGATATAAAGAAACAATCTTCTAATGGAGAGACTGTCCATCAGCGGAGCGGTGGGCTTCATCTTTCATTCTCACTTATCAAGCCCACATTTGGTGTCTCAAGTACCTTCCAGACTGTCGGAACTACTTGACTCGCCTGATAACAATTTTGTTTGCTGCATTCAATCGGTTACTATGAAGGGGACTGCTAAAGGTCCTGATTAGTTAGGCGAACACTTAGTTGTTATCTTTGTGGGCGGAGAGGTTCTAACCATACGCTTTAAACCGTTTAACATTGGTGTTGAAGGGAGATAGAAAGTTCAATGTCGATAGAGCAGAAAATATGTATGGTGGACACCAAATTACGTGAGCCTGGGAGTCATCTGGTGTATTCTGGATATACTACTTGGGAAATCCCGCTTGGACAGTCAGCTTACTGTATCAGATTTGGTGGCTTCCAAACATTGCTGTATGTTGGGCGGGTAAACTTGACCCAAATGCGATTAAACTCGCGTCGTCCGGTGGGGCCTCGTAGCCCAGATGGTTAGAGCACTGACGGCACTATGGCCTCCCCTTGTTGTCGTGGGTTCGAATCCCACCGAGGCACCGATTTTTTCACGATTGGGTCAAAGTGAATTATTTAAAATCTGCCAAAACACCTCCGAATGTAGGATATAAGTTGGAGCCATACCGACAAGAAATTAAAACCATATCGTTAAGTCAATGGTGCTAAGCACCTAAAAGTATCTTACAAGAGCTAGGATAAGATAGCGGGTTGTCGAAGTAGATGGACTCCCACGCGCAGTTTAAGTGTTTACTAAGCTTTAAGATGTGCTTTGCTGTTTGAATATTAGTTTTGAGAATGTCGTCTAGTTATTTTGTGCGTTCACATGCAACTCACTAAATCAGTAAAGGCAAGGTATATGGACAGCACTGATGGACAGTAAAAAGGTCGACACCAAACAAGAAGTACCTAAAATAATAAATAGTGGTAAGTGGTAATGAAAACGCCTCAGCACGAGTACGAATATCTTGAGCGTCAGGCCAGATGATGAAGAAATTGCGGGAACCATGATTTTATTTTGTTACGCTTTTTCACAATGTCTACGGGCGGCCTAATCTGCTGTAGCACGGTGATCTGCGGTTTACCTGTACTTAACTTATAAATAGAACGGACATGCTAAATTGTTGGTTTCTAGACATCTTGCTAGCCTGTACGACACGTGGTGAGTCAGGGCATGTTAGTCAGCAATAATTGCGACTTCAATGGCCAGACAAGCGCAAACGGCGCCGTTAATAACTGATTTCTGTGTAACATGCATGCTTCTTGACACTTTCTGCATACTGCTATTATTCTCTGTAAGTGTTGAGTTTTCAATTCTGCTCTTTGTAATGTTTAGGCTGGAATCGGAATGGGAACGTTGAATGTGAATAGCAGGTGTGCTGAGATTGCCTCTTAAAAGGATGTGGTTGGCAGTGGGAAGCACCGTACATTTACGACAAACTGGGATTCGGTCGCAATCAGTTAATAATATATACCGAAATGCGATAGTCAAAGAATGCACAGCAAGCGTATCTAGGAAAAACAGAAGATACAAATAAACAGCTGATCGCAATGCCAACTTCACACCTATGGACCCTTAAGAGGAATGGTTTTTAGGACAATCAAAGTAATCATAAGTGTTATTGCAAGCTCAACTCAAGTTCGCTTAAACATCCAACTTGTTCGGAAAATTTAGCAGGTAGGTTTGCGCTTAGTTAGCGTACTTTAACGTTTATCTCTTCAGCTGCTGGTTATTAACTTAGTTCAGCTTCTTGCTTTTAAGGTCTGACTATTAACAAACAAGCCTAACGTCTCCTTCACAAGATCTGGGCAAGCTACAGTTTACTTACAGGTATAACTAGGTCAAATATTCCACTGGACCGACTATATAGTAAGTCCCGTGGGAAAGAAATAATTCCTAACCCACGTCTCAGTCTCCTGAACACAGGCAGACCTAATCGTTCTCGAAGAGAGACCAAATAACGGCAATCTTGAAATTTCGGCAGACCCGGTCCCAGCTGCTACCTCCACAGCTGGTTCTTAACAAATAAAACGACATCATATAACGTTTGGTAGTCACATCGATTGCGAAAAATAATCAAGCGATCATTTCTTATTGGACGTGTCATATGCAATAAAAGGCAGGCCAGACTATAGGTGACTACCATGTGGTTGTAGCAACGAATAAGGCTACTATTCGTAAGTGGGACTGTTGTTTCAGTCCACTTAAAGTAAACTAGCAAGCGTCGCATTCAGAATGCTGAATAATTTGTAGTTAATCACTTGTGATTCACTAGCATCGGAGATGACCAACGATTTAGAAGAGACAGGAAAGGCTGAAGTAGGTTGCTCACTGTCTAGGTTTTCACTAACTTAACCTTTTTTTCCGAACAACACCCTACGATACCGGACGTGAGACGTTTATCTTCAATTATCCTTTAGTATATTCACTAAGTCCGCTCGCCACTGGCATTTACGGTTGAAAATAGTCACCCAAGCCAGGCTGCCCACCCGTTTTCCTTCTCCCAAACGAACTGAACAAATCCTCCTTGATTAATTATGTTCTCGTCGTTGCGGAATTGAATGCTCTCATCATCGACTGGCACACTTGAACTGCTTTGGGTTCACCGGTCGCGTTAGAGCATTGTTTGCTTAAGATGACAGCAGAAAACTGGGACCCTAACTCATAACCTCTGGTATTCGCCCCAAGGACAACAATGTTATTTTTTATTTCTGAGCGCCCCAGGGCACTGACAAAAAATTGATGCGTAAGTAGACGGTAATGTATACACACTATAGACCGTAATGTTCTGGTTGGGCAATCAAATGTAAAAAATAAATTAGAACTCCTTTCATGTGAAACAAGAAAAATACCGCCGTCCTGTGCGCTTAGTCTTTTTTCATAGGTCACTTGAATCAATAGTACATACAAAGGTGCAATTCTGGACGAAGTAGAGGAAGTTAGCTGCTGAAACTGAATGGACGGGGAAGGTTCGGGAAACCCGCACCTGCAGTAAAATTCTCATTAGGGAAAGCAGCCTTATGAAGGGCATGTAGGAGCAGGGTGTGTTAATCATGGTCGATGGGTGCAAGTATACATTTTGGTCAACAAGTGAGTAAAATAAGTTATTATAGTACGTCATTGGAAATGGCTGCTAACGTTTAAACTTGAGAAATGTGCCGCAGTGCGGCTCAAAACGAAAGAGCAGGCAAATGTAAAAAGCTTTATCGACACTTCTTTGATGGAACGTGTCTTTCAAGTCCAACCGAAGAAAATTTTTTCTTCGCTTGCCCACAACAATAAACCTACGTGGGGAACTCAAACTCCGAGTAGCCCGGTATCACCTGGATGTTTGTAGGTACCTGTTTTAGCAGAGAGTTATCGGTGCCTGGAACAGGCTTCCCGATGAAGTGCGGATAACGGACACAACATATACAGAATAACTCTACCAACGAAACAAGGAAGACTGAAATGGCCACTTCTGACTTATTAGCCTTCGTCATCCACTAACACCCAACCCCGAGGTGTGGAACACCTGGGTGAGATGCGCGTGGAGACTGTGATTTGCAACTGAGTTAATTGGTAGTGATGGCCGACTTGTGTTTTGTCTACCGCATGCTCCCCTCCCTATCCTCTTTTGGGTCGGCGTTAAGATAAATTCAAGAAGGCCACAGGGAGGATCAGACGCATTGGCTAACAAAGCCAGCTCGCACACAAAAAGACCAGGGCTTTCTCACAACAAAAATTGCTCGTCTACTATCTCAACTGAGTGGTAGTGCTATAAAGGCCTTATTAAGGTTTTATTTCGTTCTGTGAGTAGGACCGAGTTATTCCGTCTGTTTACAGTGTCCCAAGCTGTGGCTCCTGACGCATCTTGATATATTCAAACGCGTAAGATTTTTTATAGCAAAGACATGAGTTGAATATCACGGAAACACAGTCTTCAGAATCAACTCCGCTCTCGCTTCGCGGTCCCAGACATCAGTCCGCTTTTCTAATCGACCGCCTATTTGATGTGGGAATTAAGCACAATGGATGACGGAAGTAAATAACCCGACTGCGCGTGTCATATACGCGACTTGCTCCCTCGCATGGCATGCCTGGACCTTACATGAACAGGATGGGCTGCTGAAAGTCCAAATGCTTGAGATTGCAACAGTGGGGTGTGCAGGAATTTTGCTCTCAGTCCACCAGTCGGCCATCCACACAAAAACAAACTGGGCTAACTGCGACAGCCAAGTTGCGCCGGCAACTGGCAACCTCCCGAATCACGACGTTTTGCGTGTCGTGACAGTTTCAAGCACGTCGGGATTATTAATGTGAGGAATTCCCTGAAGTGTAGCTGGGATGATTTTCAAAAATTCGACCTTTCTCCCTTTTCCCTCTGCCGGGCGCTAAATAGTTGCTCGAGACAGTTAACAAGCGATTTTCGTGCTGGACACAAAGCGAGAAACATAAACAAAGCAGATCGTCTACGTGTGCCACACACCACCGACCCTCTTCGTGCAACAAAGTTCGCCTTCGCACAACAGGGGTGGGCTACGCCCTCAACCGTTCAAGCACACAGGTGTGGAATGCGATATCCCACAGGGTTCGGTGTTAGGGTCCCTTCTATCTGCCGTATGTGTAGACGATTGCCCTTATGGTGTTTACTTTGATGTCATCTTGTTTTCAGATCATATGAAGGCCTAGAAAGCAATCAGCTGTGTTGACAAAGCACACAAAATACAAGAAAACGTAGAGGAGCCAGCTGTGTGGTCCACCAAACGACTTCAAACGTTTAATCTATCCAAATGTGTAGTCCTGCGCTTGGAAGCCGGTAGGGGGCGTCCTCCAAAGCATCAGTTTTGAAAAAATTGGGTCCCACAAAAATAGGTGGATGTGCACAAAGGTCTAATAATAATAATGTTATTCAAGGCCCGAGGAGGTCCGTTCATAGCAAGTAAGAATAACTTTCACACGATCTTTATAACAGGTATACCGAATCTATACAATACTAAATTCATAATTACTAAATAAGTAGTATGTTACAGGGAGTAATAAGCGAGCAGTACTGATAATTTCGGACTTCCTGTCCTCTGCACACCATGAAAAAGCGGTCTAAATGGCAACGCGAATCATACACTCTACTAGGCGTGCTTGCATATTTTTTTCCTCCCGAACACTTCGCATGAATCTCTGGTGCGTTCGTTAAATAAATAAATAAATTTTAATTTAATGCCAGTTTACAGGCATTGTCAAGGGAAGCGATTAAACACAAATCCGACCAGCAGTGAAAAAAAAACTCCTGAGCTTAAGGCATAAAAATATAGTTGATGGTGGTTTTTG
>CACRXP010000354.1:623067-636590 GCA_902702965.1 Spirometra erinaceieuropaei | reverse complement strand
GTGTGGACCAGGGGGTGTGGTGGAACGCCAAGGTGAGGATCCGTCCGAGCCATCCACCTGCGGCCTCCCTCGTCTCCGGTCTTCTTGACTCTGTCTTGACACCGGGCCCAGGCGGGGGAGGAGGAGAGAGTGTAGGTAGATGTAGCGCAAGTCTACCGGCACTATAAACCCCTGCGCAAGTCACCGTCCCTGCTCCCACCGCTGCTGTAGCTGTGGGGCACACGGTGGACATCGTCGAAATCGACGGTCGAACTGTCGTCGTCGTACTAAAGCCTTCCCCTTACTGTCGTGGGTTCGAATCCCACCGAGACGCCGAGTTTTTCACAGTCGGATCAATATGAATTATTCAAAATTTGCCAAAATATCTATGACTAACCCTAATCTTAAATTTGCCCAAACCCTAACCTTGAGCCCGATATAGGTGCATTTAACGCCATTAATACTAGTGAAGGTGGAAATTCGGGCACTGCATATCCCCTCTCGCGACCGACTGTCAGACCAACTGTCATGAACCACGCCCGCCTAAATGAGATTCAAAGGTAGATTTTCGAACGACCAACCAATGGGGGTTACACATCCTACCCTCACCAACTATTGTTGTCATTGTCCATTGTCTTTTCTCCATATCAAGTGGTCTACTTGTCCAGTAGAGAATAGTGTAGTGAAAACCAATCAAATTGCGCATTCTATTTTGCTGCCAATCAGAGTAGCTGCCAATCACCATGTTTTCTTTTAAATGCATGGGTGCTACTGTATTCAACCTTTCCACAATTTGTAGAACTCTGTCGTTTTGGATAGTAAATGACGCCTAGACTGCTGTTTTGCCTTCTGTCGTGTGCTAACGTCATCATTTCGTGCTATTCGCGATTGCGTAAGTTCTCACTACCATCTGTTACTTTACTTCAGTTGGTAATTTAGTTACCTGTTGATTCTGCCCAACACAGTTCAGCAGAGTACGATCCTGTACATTCATTGCTTTTAGGGCAAACTTCCTGTCCGCACGAAAATGGTCTGATTCGAATGACTGACGTCGCTCTCCACCTCGTTAGAAGAATATCATTTTTTGCTATCGCGGAGAAGAGGTTCGCGCCGATAAATATTTCCGTGACGAACCCCTCACGAAACGAAGAGCCTGTCCATGGGTGTCGTTGTCGGCCCAACCTAAGAGTCAGTTGGTTCAAGGATTGTTCATGCGCTTTTACTGCCTTTGACGTCCTCCTGCATATCAATCAGGTAAATGTCATCCAGTATCTTAAGTGATATTCAAAAATTACCTTTGGCGCTGCTGAGAGAAAAAAACTTGCCTGCAGATATCTTAACAGTTAATTATTTCACAGGTGGCCGTTGCGGAACTGAAAGGGGGCGCCGTTCTATTGAATGCAAAGCTGATAATATCCAATTGGAGCACGCGGAACAAGGGCCCAAACATAATAGGACTTTCGGACGTCGAACTTCCAAAAACTCCTGCACTCATGCGAACTATACCGCTGGACGAGAAAAAAGAAAATCCTTGGTTAAGGATAAGCAGCAAAAAATCTACAATTGGCCTACTGCCATACAACCGCCACGGAGAATCAATACTATGCGAACTGTAAATGCTTTTTGATTAGTAGGCCAACCGGTTTCGTGAAATGAGAATTTAAAATGTCTTTAAATATGATTAAACATGTACTGACGTCTTGCTTTAAGAATGTTTTGTACAAGTCTCAGAGATATACTGCATCACCATAAAATTGCCAATTTTTTGTTAAAATAAATCTCTAAAGTTGTGCGACTTGTAAATCGATAGTTTCGGTGATTAGAGTTGCGGTTGTTTTGCATTTTATCCCCGACGTTGTTTCTCTCGACAGTATGGGAGGCGGAAGAACTTCCAAGCACTTGAGTATCAGAAATACCTCAATGCATGAGGTGTTCGTAGCGTCTCGCTGTGGTTTTTAACTTAATGCCTTTAAAATGATAGAGGTAGTTGACATCGATAGAAGCGAACAGGCAAGTTCCAGGAAGGAATTAAAAATAAATAGAAGAAGCAGAAAAAGAAGAAGAAAAAGAAGAAGAAGAAGAAGATGATGATGATGATGATGATGATGATGAGGAGGAGGAGGAGGAGGAGGAGGAGGAGGAGGAGGAGGAGGAGGAGAACGACGAGGAGGAGGATGAAGAAAAAAGAAGAAGAAGAAGAAGAAGAAGAAGAAGAAGCGATCACTCAAACAAGAAGTTTACTGGCCTGAGGTTTCGGATTCTCACTTGAGCCAATCATCACTGATACGAGGCTAATTCCTAGGTGGCGCTCATTCCACGAGACGCGACCATGTTTTCAAGTCTGATGGGGCCGAAATTCTCACAAGAGCTGCGAGCTGCTCGAGTCGTGGTTCTCAAGCTAAAATGACCTCCCACTACCATATTCGGTGTCGAGACATTCCCTTGGGAGGGCGTGGGCGAGCAAAAATCCCAGGGACAGCGAGCCAACATCCAACATGAAAGACGAAATTACGACCATTAGCGACCCGTACACGGACTGACAAGCCTTCATTTTGTCCATTAAGACCCCAAGCGGTGATCGCGAGAGAGCTGTTAATTTCAGCACGCATGTGATCCCGTGGCAGCTACGTACTATAAATACTGCAGTTTTTGTGCCTCCACTACTCTCATCTGCGACTGTCTCTGATGATGGGTTTTGGGGAGAATCCGAAACAACAGGGCAATAAACTTCTTGTCTCAGTAATCACTTCTTCTTATTCTTCTTCTGCAGTTGACATCGCCTAATGCGGCCGAAGTCCTGTTGAAAAGGGCTAAATTGATCACTGAATCACTGCGTGATTTGCGCCATAAAGCATTAACAATAATGCCTGCACACGTCAGAAATTTACTTGCGGGTGATTAATGGACAACAGTTCGATAGAGAAATTGTGAAAAAAGGGGCTCCGTCTAATTTGAAACTGTTTTTTGATATACTCGGACCGCCCGAAAGGATATTAGAAACAGCGAAAAAACCCGTCCGGAGGAGCATCCAAGACCCGACTGTGGACTACAATAGGACAATTTTTCTTATAGAGGTCGGTTACGAAAACTGTCTGTTTCGCTGGATCCTTCAGTTGAAAGCATCTATGATGACCCAGCATGCTTGGAGTTGCAAAGAAATGCGGTGGGAATATCTGCTATGCATATGTACAGGCACTAAAAGGAATATCCACTCTTAGTCGCTAACAAGATTACTAAGTCAAGCAGTTTAACTAGCCAACACCATTTATTTCATGTTGGCTACTTGTGGAAGGCTTTGATAGGACCAAAAGATGAATCCTCATAGCTGAGCCGGACTTATTGAGCCTGAACCACGTTCCCTGCGTCAGTTAAACGCCGATAGCATACAAGTGACTACTTGCCTTTAGTTTACTTCACCTTATGTGAATAAATCGCTATAATCAATTAATGAATTATTACACAAAGCAAATGCGTAATGTGTGACTACGTAGTCCCACCTGCTGGACACGATACTGTTGGGGTTGGGGTTAGGGGTTAGTGTTATGGCTAGGGGTTGTGGTTAAGGGTTAGGAATTAGAGTTGGGGGGCTAGGGTTAGGGCTAGAGGTTAGGGTTATGGGTTAGGGCGACTATTTCTTAACCATTCAAAGTACAACCGCGCACTCCCAATAGCTTTTCTTGGTCAGATGTGGTCATGTAGTCCCACGTGAAGTAAACAAACCCCAGCCGCCTGTAATACGGGACCCGTGGTAATAGGGATTTTCGCAGGTGGGACCGGGGAACGCACAGGCGACGAGACCAAGAAGTTGTATGTAGAAGAAGAGCTATTGGGAATGTGCGGTTGTACTCTGAGTGGTTGAGAAAAAGTTGTTCTAACCAAAACCTCTAACGCTAACCATAACCGCTGACCCAAACTCCTAATCCTAACCCCAACCCAAACAGTATGGTGTCCAACAGATGGCGCTAAATAACCCCATCTTAGTCCTTTTCTTTTGCATACAACTACTTGACCTCGTCGTCTGTACGTTCCTCGGCCCCACCTGTAACCTCCCCCCCCACCCTATTAGCACCGGTCCCGTATTTCAGGTGGTTGGGGTTTGGTTACTTCAGGTGCGGCTACATAACTACATCTGACCAGCAAATGGAGCAGAACAGATCATTGTTCACCAACTGTTTCGCCGTAACATTATTTAATAACTCTACCAATGTCTCAGTAGTTGTGAGTAAAGAACATTACTCAAAAGACAGGAACTTCATCCAAGAATGCATCAACCGCCGGGTAAACTGCGTAGCTCGTCCTGAATAAATTGCATCCGGGTGAGTTACGTGTCGGTTGGGCTAAACCGCCTCGCGAATCTAACGAAAGGGCCCAGACACAATTCATGTATTTTAACCTGTAGATGTACGCGGGTCCGGGCTTTTAGTTAGTACCTGTGTCAGTACGGTAAAAAATTACACAGTTGTATACTTCTGGCTGCCTGTCGGAGGTTTGTTAATATAACGCGGTTGTGCCCTAACAGCTGATGGATTTTAGCTATAATATCCATATAAAAATTTCGTACCGTACCTGTAAAAGTCTGTCCCAAAGGATTTACTCCAAGTTTGCGCATTAATTTCCTCAAAAATTAAACAAGGCAACTTGCAACTGGAGTTCATACACCAGAAAACACACGGGCAAGGCGGGGAGACCCACTGATGAGCCAAGCCCCTCGCAGTTACGCCAGACAACTGCACAAGATTGGCGGAACACGAATGTCTGCGTTTTTCCGTTTGCACCTGTGTTTTCAGAATTAAAAGTCACCCTTCTGCAGGCCCACGTATACCACACAGTCCTGAAAAGGAAAACCGACTTCATTGGCCTCCGAAATACCACTGTTAAGCCAAACCCAGTTTTGTGAGACTTGAAAATCCACAAGTGTTTCACAAAATTAGCTTTTGTCAAAATTCTTCGTTATGTGAGGACGAAATCAACAGATTAACCAGATGGTTTTACGGAGGATGTTTTCTAAATTAATACTGTCTTCGAAAACGTTTCCTTGAGTTTTACGTATTTTATTCGGATAGTTCGTTGCAGCTGTTTAGATGGGGGTCTGGACATTTCATGAGTTAGCCCATCTACTGTAACTCGAAATGTGGACATCAGTAATGTTTACTTTTCTCATTTGTTGCTGTTAAGGAGCCTATGAAAACAGATTTTCTTCACCTAAAACAAACTTCTAAATCGTACATTGGTGAATAGGCAAAAAAATACAAAATTAACGAAACCAAAATGCAAACGGGATGGAATAGTCTATCTTAAGCTCCTTTCCGGTGTTCTAAGCAGACTGACAGCGTCTAGAACCTACTAAAATAAACGAAGTCCGATGCATCCGGTCCCCTATCGCAATATCGCGGCCCAGTCCTTCAAACTGACACCTTTTAGACACGACTTTCTGCAGCAGACTGCGCCCCGTGTACTCAAATGAAAAAAATTAAGACGTTTTTCGGGGAAGATAGGCTTTTACTCGTGAAGGTTTGAGCTGATGACGCCAACTGGTCGTCAGACGAAATGAAAATAAGAGAGAGGAAGCTAGATTGTCACACTGGACCATCGGCATGGGGGAGGGGCAGAGTCGAATGACTGCCCAGTCCTCCTAGTCATTTAGTTTACTCATGGAGAGGCATTAGGAGACATCCTGCCGTCTCTGGACGTGAGAATACAAAGGCTGAGCTATGGCAACTTAGTAACAAACCTCCATAGGATAGGATTTAAGACAACGGTGTAGAGAAGGACCCCGCTTCACAGTCAGTAGACCGTGGATCGTGCCATACGTTTTATGGGTGAGGTAGCATGCTAGACAGTAAGCTGACAAAATGAAAGAAAACAGAAATTGCCTGGATTCATACCGAAAGGCTTATCCTACGCAATTGTACGAGAACGGAAATGAGAGTGGAAAGTAAACAAAAAACAAATAGCAAATTTAGTAGAATAACGGATTCTGAGTTAAGGCGTGAGGTCGTGGGAAGTAATCGTTGTTGGCGGTGTAGTTTATGCAACAGCCTGCGAATGCATGCGAAAATCTTACATGACACGACCCACAGGCTACTGACTACTAAGTGGGGTCCATCTCTACACCCTTGCCGGATTAAATTCCGAAACCATCCTTAACTATGAAGGCAACCATCCTGCGGCCCACAAAAGACTGCCATCCACCTTGCATCTTTGCATATCTCAAATATATGTCTAAATGTCAAGCTCTGTAATCCCTTCAGAGAGTATACGAGACACATGCTTAAGCTTTTGACTTACACTTCGCACTAACAGTGTGCATCTCAACGCCCGAATGGAGCATACTCTCAGTTGCCCAGATAATTTTTAGACTAAACTGCCCGGAACACTCCCACACATCGGCAACTTCTCAGTTGGATGGAGAACCTTTACTGCTTAAAAGCCCCCATAGCACCGCCCCCCCCCCCCCCGGAAAAGTGACTCTGCGCTCGGCAGACCTGCAAAAATTGAGGCACTGTGCAATGACCCGCGCAGCAAGCCGAGTTAACCATGAACTATAGACATTCCTACTACTTAATTGATGTTTTGGCAAATTTCGAATGATTCACTTTGTTCATATTGCTCCGACCGTGAAAAACTCGGCGCCTCGGTTGTATTCGGACTTACGACAGCAAGGGGGGGGGGTTTAGTACAGCCAACGCTCTAGCCGCCTGTGTTACGAAGGCCCCACCGGGAGACTAGTCACATCCGGGCCGAGTTACCCACCAAATCTCCTGCAACGTCTGCAAATCTGATACGGTAAGCTGACTGCCCAAGCAGGATTTCCCAAGTAATACATCGAGAATCCACCAGATGACTACCAGGTCCACGTTATTAAAGCCTCCATTTGTTGTCGTGGGTTAAAATCCCACTGAGTTTACACTTAGGTCAAAGTGAATTAGTTGAAACCTGCCAAAACACCTCTGAATAAACTAACTGTTTTTCTTTATAGTCTTCAAGACTTGCCATATATTCAGGCCTTGGGGGAGTGTTAAAAATGGAGTTTAACTTTGGTGTCAGCATGACAAGCATACATTCTATAATCTGGGCCTCATTTTCGTTTAAAAGAACTAAACAACTAATTAATAAATCATCAATTACGCATAATATTTGATAGGGGACCCTTACCACTGTATGCTTCATTTTAATAGCAACGCGAGGCTCGGACATTTTTCAAGCCGAACTATAGAAACATGGCAGTGCGCGACCGATCTAGATAGTTTCAATGGTTCAGTAAATATTGCAGCAGAAATATATACTCGGCATTTTAATGGATGGGACAGTTGTCTCCGTCTACAGAGCCACCAGCGTGAGCTGCCGACCGCATGACTCGCAAAGCTGACCTATTTTGCGGCCAAGCCACTGTTCCAAAATAGATTTCGATGGCAACCCCCGTATATGCAGAGGACGCCCAACTCAGTATTACTTGTTTCTTTAATTGAAAAAAACAGGTTCAACTATACAGGGATGACTTGTTTCTGGAGCTGAGGGGATGAGGAGGGAGGAGACGTAATCAAATCACACAAAAGTACGTGAAAAATACATAGAAAAGAATAGGGAACTGGGGTTGGGGAGGGGGAATAGTATTGCAAAATTCGTTAGTATGCGACAGGCGCTGAGTTTGATGGGAGGGGATCCAAAAGTTTCCGTGTGTGTCGGGAAGAGCGTACTTTGGTGGGAGGGGGGGTGCGGGGGCGGGGCTCAGATGGGGGGCTGACGGGGACGAGTGAGGAAGGAGTTTAACCGCTGCCTGAGGATGAGGCTGGGGCAGGGTCCCGGCGGGGGGAATGGACAAATGGGCGGAAATAGGAGGCAGGCGATGATCAGAAAGGGGACTAGGAGGAGCAATAGCCCCAGGCAGGGGGAACACCACCCTCGCTTCCGCTGGACGCCTGAAACGGGGCCAGGGACTGCAGCAGAGACGGCTACCTCTCTGAAAGACGAAATACGTTTGAACAACTGAGTCATTTACGGAAGGATGCAGAGGAGGGGGCAGTGACAAAAGGGGAGAATGAAATGGTCGTTTCTGGCTTATTGGACGTCACCAGCCAACCATACCCATTCCGGGTCCTTCAGTCATTGAGTCATTGAATCGCGAGCTCTTTGTTTTGTAGGCTGCGATCGGGAATACTAACCATGCAATTAACCCAGAACCGTGAGTTCCACAGACGTCAAATTTGAAACGACGGCTTACGTGTCTCCCTCCCGTACTGCGCGCACTTTGTGATCACTGTGATGCCAGACACTCAACGGTATATGGCACTGGTCTTAATCCATCAGAGGGAACAGTCTACTTATACGAGGCCGTAATGTTTATAAGTAGCTCTGCCGCGTCACAAGTCGAGTGCCGATAAACCCATGACGGCGCAGCCGCAATCAGGGCACTTGACGGGACTGCATCTTGGACGGCTACCTCTCTGCAAGAGGAAATACGCCTGATTGGGGTCAGGTTTCCAGTGAAGGTAACTGAATTATACGCGGAAGAATACAGAGGAGTAGGCAGCGACAAAGGGGGGTGTTTAAATAGTCGTCTCCGGCTTATTAGACGTCGCCAGCCAACCAAACCCATTACGGGTTCTTCAGTCGTTGAACGGCAGATAGTTCAACCTCCCACCTCTAGGTTGTGATCGGGCATGTAAAGCACGCAACTACTCCGGGACCGTAAGTTCCGCAGATGGCGAGTTTCCCTCCCCAAATTACCGTAAAGCATTACACCAGCTATCACCGCGGAAAAGTCCAGACTACCGGCCAATAGGACATATATGTTCGTGAGCACACTTCATGTCTAGACACGAGTACCCCTCGTGATGATTGCCTTCGTCTCCCATCGCGAAATCGAGAGTTCTCACGGAAGTACCCATAGCACTCATCGAGCACACCTAGAGCAAGCCCTCAAAACTCAAATGGAGGTAGAAACCGCTTAATTGCCAGACTACGTGCACCACAAGGAAAATGAGAACCTGCAGTAGACGGTGCCGGAAAAGACGAAGAAAGAAGCCTCCGGAACAAATGTTAGACTCGGTCGAGGTAACGACTGCTGCTGGGGTTAGCAGTAGATAAAACTGGAAAATAAGAGGAAAGAAGTCTCCGAAGCGAACTTCAGACTCTGTCGAGGTAACGACGACGGTGATGAAGCAACATGCCCGAAGAGTACACCAACACAGTGGGTGAACGAAGGTCAAACGCATGAAGTCCGACGAGACGATCTATGGCATCTGCGATGGGTGACGAAATAACACGGGGAATGAACAAAAGACTCGAAAAGTAATCCCTGGCGAGCTGAGGAATCTGATGCAACCAAAACAGGCGGTCAGTTTAATCGCAGGCAAAATCGAGTCTTTATTGAGACACCAGACTCAGCATCCAGAATTCCCGGAGTAAAAAAAGAAACCGTGACTCAGGCCTCCTTTACCGTGAGATGGTGAGTCATTTACCATCCGCATATTTAACATCGAGTCTACTTTTCCGACTAAGATCCTCCGAAGTCGTCGGCCATCGCTTCAATCAAGAAGGAACTGCAGTTGTCGCCATGGCTAACACCGAAGAAGCTCAAGAATCCCCCGAAGTTTGGCACTCTAACATGACCAACACCAGTCGCCATGTCGATCTGGACGCTCATTACGAAAGTCTGCGTGTCCGGTTCACTGACTTGCGTCCATTACCTAGCAACAGCCGCTAATCCTTACTCGGCCATGGCACTTTTTCGCCAGCCCCTCCCCCGCAGACACAGCGAACCGTAACTGCGACCCCAAACACCCCAAACGTTGGCGCGCTGACCTCTGCCCGCCTGCCGGATCGACGACCACTAAGTCCACTGTCTGCAGTCCCATTGAATCGCCACCCCCCTACCCCCCTACCCTCCACTCATTCAACATTAAGTCTTATTGCCCGACCAAGAACCTCTAAAGATCATCCCAGCAACGGAAGCCCACGCTCTGCTTCCATTGCAACGAACGTCATCCCAAGCGAGTATGCACGTCAAAAAGCCCTTTTCGGCGGAAGCACGAACCGAAAGACGGCAGAACTGAAAATACTGTCGACAGCAAATATTACTACCGAAGTATGATGTTATTTCGCGTGCACTGCCCCCCTAATGCCAGGACCCGATGATTACTCCAATATAGAATTAACGAATTCGGAAAAATCAATATACAAACAGGAGAACTTGTTACCCTAAAGCGACTTTGTCGCCCTGTCATCAACATCCCAGCGACACTGGCTGACAAAAACGTGTTAGATTTATCTCTCAACGAATGTCACATCCAGTACATAACTTCCGGAACATCCCAGCTGCCAAATCCCACTGGCATCCTATGACGTGGCATTCAAATAATGTCCAACTGGAATACAGTGACATCGCAGTAAAAGTAAAATGCGATATACAAAAGCAGACGCTGATTTTTAATGTACTCACCTTTCTTTAGTAGGACTAATGTCGGCTGACGGTTCGAGACCCTAAAAGGGACGAGAAAAAGTCATACAGGCGAATGTTGGTAGACTTTTAAGCAGCACTGATTGATCAAAGATCGCTTGAGCGTAAGCAAATGGTCTACTTAATCCTGCCCAGTAGGCATTTATTTCAGTATAAAAATGATGGCACAGTTACTATCTAGACGCCTATGCCTGTCAAACGGATAGGTGGGGTCTGAGAACGAGCAGGCGGCCAGCCGAGCCTCTACTGCAAACCCTGCTATCCTACACATGCAATTATCTGTGGGGGAGTAAAAATATGATCTAATCAAACCGCAGCATTTCCGACGCCTCTCCACAGTGAACCAGCGCCAAGGCAACCTCGCTCATCGGCGCGCAGTTTCCAAGACAACTGTGCAAAGCACAGGCATATCAAAACCTTCGAGGAGGCATCAAAGATTAGCTGAACGCGCAACACGAACAGGGAAAACTAAGAACTGGACAAAAGATGCGACACCAACCAACGCTCCGCGGCCCTGAAGTCAGTACTCCACTGCGCAGCACGAGTTAAAATAATGACAAACAAGAACATCAACGGTAACACGGTTGTCGCCGGTGGAGTAGCCGCTGTAACTGATCCCCTGCCAACTATGGGCTAGCCAGGCAGTGAGATAGCTCTGGTGTCAAAAAGACTGGCCGACTTCGCGTCCCTGCCATCTACCACATAAGGACCTGTGAGGGTATAGTGAAGGATATCCACGCACCTCGGGAGGAAGTCGTCATGAAGTTTTAAAGTGTGTTCCCTAATTATTACTTTCTTAGTTATCTTTCCTGCAGGAGGATACAGCTGAGGAATTTCGGTGAGGTTTGATTGATCCTAAGGCATACTGTAGGATTGAGCGAGTCCAAATATTCTGCAAAGAATGTCTTGGTCCCCGGTTGCTGATACGGAAATGGTCGGAGGCCCCTACGGCACCTTTGAACTTGCGCTCGTCTGCGTACCGTGATTGTTTTAATATACGAGCTACTCGTTTATGTTTAGTAGAATTTATTATCGCAATATTTAATAGGTTCCGTGACATTAATTCAGCGCTCCTACTGGCGAACTAGGGAGAGTGCGCTTTTACTTTGAAATGCGTCAATTTTCCAACAGACAAATTTCCGACCACCGCCTACCAGGGAACGCGAAATATGCATCGTATTATTGTTGTGTTCGGCCCTGCCGCAAAAAACGTGCAGTCGGCAAGAGATGGCGTATTTAAATTAGCACGACTAAACAGAGGACTAAATAAAGTTTTACGTGGGCAAACAATCAGTTTCCTGGGCACAAGCAGGAAATCCCAATTGGCAAATTAAGAGCAAAAAGTGATGCCGCAAACTGGAAAGCACGCTTGGTGTCCAATAGCCTGCCGTAGAGGCACGCTATTGCCGCACACTGGGAAGAACGCGCTCATGCGGCTCATTTCCCTTTTAATTACCATTATCTCTTCCAAAGAGCCTACCTCCAGCTGGACATCCTCTGGACTTATCTCAACCCAGGGTGTGGGCAGGCGCTCGGTCGGATGGGAGTACTCGCTCGACCTGAGGACCTCAAAGTCCTGAGGGTCGCGCGCGGACAGCGATGCTGCCGCAGCCCCTGCCGAAGTGCCAGAGAGCTGTAGACTGACTGAGAAGCTGGGAATCTCTTCGATACCGAAGACAGTACTCGAGGGCGAGGGATCGTCACCCTCTCGGCGTTTTCGGACGTGGGAGTGGATTTCGAGGCCTTGCGGGGAGACGGCAGGGGAGGCGGCCCCCTGTTCGGTGGACGGGGGATAATCGGAGAGAACTTCAACCACGTCCTCCAGCAGGGAACTTTGGCTTGGGGTTTGTGGGAGGACTGGCGGAGATGGTCGCCGCTGCTGGAAAGGAAACCATATTTAAAAGACTCTTCGGATCATCAACAAATGGGACTATAGCAGTTAACGTGGAGACAGTATAAAAGCAGGAAGTGAAGTTTTTAAAGAGTTGTAGTGGGGCAGGTAACGAAAAAAAGGCGAAAATGATGGTGGCAACGACATCAACTATGGTGGATGTAACAATAGGATCAGCAGCAGTAGTAGCAACGGTGCTGGTATAGAATTAGTAGAAGTGATATAAAGGCATCGGGAACAACAGACGAAGGAGAAGTAGTGGCGACGGTATAAGGATAAGAGGTGGCAGTAGTAGTAGTAGTAGTAGTAGTAGTAGTAGTAGAAGTAGTAGTAGCAGTAGCAGTAGTAGTAGTAGTAGTAGTAGTAGTAGTAGTAGTAGTAGTAGTAGTAGTAGTAGTAGTAGTGATAGTAGTGGTAGTAGTAGTAGTAGTAGTAGTAGCAGTAGTAGTAGTAGTAGTAGTAGCAGTAGTAGCAGTAGTAGTAGTAGTAGTAGTAGTAGTAGTAGCAGTAGTAGTAGTAGTAGTAGTAGTAGTAGTAGTAGTAGTAGTAGTAACGGTGGCTGTAGAAATGACGACTGTTTTAGAGTGCTTTCGCAACCGGCAACTGATGCAACGGCAATAAAACACGGCTACAACACAAAAAAGTAATAATAATGCCTACACCTCATGAATACTTATGCATTTTGTCGAAGTGATGATATACTGAGCAAAATATATGACCTACAATGGGGCCATTACAGTTTCATCCCTTTTGAACACCGAGCACACGCCAGTAGTTGAATTACTTCTTCATGCAAGAGACTGGTCGCTGCAAGACAGCGGCAGAAACGTGTGCGCGATTGGATGTGTCACGCTAGCAACACCTTCGGAGGCTGACCGCCTTAACCCCAACACCACCCACGGTCACTAAAGTGCGACACTCGGATCGCGTATTACCGACACGCCCGCAGGTGTCACGCGGTCCTAGCCCTACCACCTGCCCCTGGCTTAACTGCCTCTAGCATTCAATAGGCGGAAAATGACTGAGGTCAGGGGGGGGGTGGGGGCGCGGAGGCTGTCGCAGCAGTCTGCCGGCATGCGGGTGCTGTCTGGATGCGAACGATGGGCGGTCTGGGTTGCTATGCGCACAAGCGGACAGCGGAGCGGTTGCTGGCCCGTAAATGCAGCTACTTGCGACACTCTCTGCCCTCATCTG
>CACRXP010000354.1:590457-622988 GCA_902702965.1 Spirometra erinaceieuropaei | reverse complement strand
ATAAAACACGAAATGCGTCGAAACTAATGAAGCGTCGACTGAAATTCCCTCGAAAACTTCATGAGAGAAAGGTGGAACTGCAAAACGAATGAAGAAAAACTACTTTGAAATCACTTGTTGGTTGCGCGCATCTCTCTGTCCTGATTAAAAGATGGCTTACGTCGGCTTGGTGGTGATAAATAAACCAGAGGAGATCATTCCAGTTTCTGCACCACCCCAAGGTGGTAGCCCAGTCCTTGTGAGTAACACTTCTCTACCTGTGGGCATTTCATCGTTATTTGGTTGATTGCAAAAAGAAATAATAGTATTCCATCCTGTAATCAGGGCAAAACAATTAGAGCTCGGCACATTCTCTCTCGTGGTCGACAGGGCCTGGCTCAATGGCCCGACGGCAGAACGTTAGTACATTGAACAAAGAGGATCCGGTTCAAACCTAAGGTCTGTCTGCTGCGGGATTTGGTGAGTCTGACTGACGATAACTTTTTGCCCAGAAGCGGTCATTTCGGTTTCGTTTGCTCCTGTCGGTTGCACCTTTTAACACAATCTCGAATTCAATCCTACACTGATATTTTCGCTGAGGTCAGGAATTCCCACGCCCACGAGTATCTGTCTGGCGGTTGTGAATAAAAGCTTTTGTTAGGCAATACGCATCATCCACTGATGTTCGTGGTTTGCACCAAAAATTCTGCCTTTAATGGTGGACTTACGGGAAAGTACATATTTTTGGATCATAGGAGTCAGGGTGAGTATTTTGATTTCAAAAAATAACAATTCGGAGACTTTCAGAGGGGTTCTACAAACTGCGGGATGGTTCGATTTCCTGAAGTTCCCTAACAAGGCAAGCTGACTGTTTCAGACGCGTGGAACTGTTTTATGAGTTTAAGGCTGTTTCTTCACAGCTTCATCGGTAGAAATTTGGATTTTTCTCACGAACCACAACTAACCATATGTTACCTCCCGAACTGCGGCGTCGTTCGTTGATTGGCTAACTACCCCTTATAACTGTCGCTTGTTCTGTTACTGCAGTCATCTCTGGTGATAGACTCCCGTATGAGTTTGAAAGCTCCGGAAGGGCAAAAATGGTTTCGGTGCTCAGTTGGTCTTCTTCTTCCTTGATTATACATACACAAGGAACTAGAACATTCGCCTCCATTCATACTTCAAAATGACTGCAAGCGAATCCGTCTTCGCACAGTAGGACACATGTTTGATCACTAGATCAGATGTCATTCTACGAAGAAGACAATAGAGCCATTGTCAGTGTGTACCACCAAGTCACGAATGCTGTCAAGGAGTCGTTAATCGGATAAAGCCAAACTGCACACGCATAGACAGCTTGCCGATACCAAAACGTCATCACAAAGTGAACAGTGGTGGAGAGACGCTCGCCGATCGTTCTTACGGAACTCACTTGCCTTATGGGCTCTCTCTCTCAAGCCCAGTCAGCAGCCGCACAGCGACGCATGATAAGCCAGAAATGGCCATTCCAGTCTCCCTTGTCTTTGTCGGTAATAACATCCTGCCTATATCATGCGCCGCTGTGCGGCTCCCGGTTGGGCTCGAGAGAGAGCCTGTAAGGCACAACGGCGTCGGACTTCTAACTAACAGGTCGCGAGTTCGAGCCCCAGGTGTTCCACACCTCGGGGCTGGGCATGACTACCTGACGACGGCTAATAAGCCAGAAAGTGATCAGGTTCTTCAGCCACGCGCCAACACCGACAAGTGACCTCCAAATGGCAGACCAGGCCACTAGCCTCAAGTTTATTGCGTCAGAGGAGACAAAAACTCATTGCGGAGTCATCCGTATCTGCACAACTGGCGGTGAGACTGGTAATTCAGTAGTGGTAAATCATTAGGAAGCCTGCTCAGCCCGCCTGAGCGTTAGCGGCGGCGGCGGCGGCGCCGGCGTCTGCACAAACAAGGCAAATTGTGAGCCAGACTCTTGAACCGCTGCACTGCGCGGCGCATTCCCATGCAATAAATTATTTCCAGTTGACTGACTGCACTCTCGTCTGCACGCCACGCGTCACGCCTGCTATTTTCGTGTATTGCACAAGCCGGTGTGGCATGCAGCATCTCTGCCTGTTGGGTCATTGCCGGCCTTTCTGTGTCAGCTCCGAAGTGCCAGAAAAAAAGAACGACACTCAGACACCACAAGCCGGCAAATGAGGAGGCCTAAGCTGATACAGGGTACCTCCGCCAGGTCCTGTTGCAGAATACACAGTTGTCTTTGATGGCATGAGACCTTGTTTAGGAGGAAGAGGCACTGGGTACAAAGGAGTCCGCATTACTGGGGGTTTCTAGCTAACCAGCATAGCAGTGGCGGCGTAGGGTTACATTGGCAAGCATACCGCCAGGAAACAGAGCCTAAAGTGATCAGTATGCCGTTCTGAAAACTTGTGAAAGGAGTTTTGGCAGAGCTGGGATTCTCCATTGTTGTCTTTACTGCCCCTCCTAGGGGATTCTGTAATGCTCCCACCTAAATTG
Source organism: Spirometra erinaceieuropaei (assembly GCA_902702965.1). NCBI lineage: Eukaryota > Metazoa > Platyhelminthes > Cestoda > Diphyllobothriidea > Diphyllobothriidae > Spirometra > Spirometra erinaceieuropaei. The sequence goes on along the minus strand of CACRXP010000354.1, from coordinate 620,501 downwards.
GATTATTTTGATACTAAAGTCCAGCTGCAAATAGGGGATTTGTGTATGCCGGCGTTCGTGATCTTCACTATATGCTCGATCCTTCTTAATGTGGCCTCTATGGTACTTCCACTCCGTGGGATCAGAGCCGGGTGTTGAGGCACGCCTATGGGCGGTCCCGACCGCGCCGGCCGCGTGCGGTCCCTCCCACTCCGGTCTTCTTGACTTTGTCTTGACACGGGCTCCGGGGGGGGGGAGGGGAGAGAGTGCTGTAGGTGCGATGCAAGCCCATTATCATTATAAACTAATTCACGCGCAAGTAGCCACTCTACCCCCTGGTCCCACTGGAGCACACGGTGGGCAGCGTCGAAATCCGTCATGTTCGGTCAGTTCCTTTGACTTACTCCTAAACGACATGGAATAAGTTAATAATAACAATAAACAATGAAAATAATGAGCACCATCGATTTCTGAAAATCCCAAGGACGGGCGTCCAGAACGGTCTTGACGCAGCAACACCCAACATGTTGTCCTCTTTTGAACGCGTTTTCCAATAACATTTTATACACTTCGGTTACTTCAGTTATCAGTTCACACGCGCTTTCCTGCGCGCGTTTCAAGCCCTGCTTGCGCCCTCTCTATTATCCTACTCCAGCGAGTGGCCAAGTAGACTTCCTAATAGAATTATTCCGACTATGTGGAACTCCGTCGGTTCCACTACAGTGGCCATGCACTGTGAATTGCCACGCGGTTGCCTCCGTGGCCTTCCAGTTTTGATTGAGCCCCTCATATCCTACTAATCCAGCAAGTGGCTGTCTCAGAGGGAGTGTGTAAACGTCCCCTTCACTCGCTTCCCTGCGCGTGCTTCGAGCTCTGCTTGCGCTCTTCATCCCTTCCTAATCCAGCGAATGGCTTAGGTAGGTATGTTAACAAAAATGGTTTTAGTAAGTACGGTACCAATAAAGCGGGGCTGCAGAACCAAACATCGCCGGAAAAGTATTGGCCTGGACGCACAACGGGAGTAGAGAGTCTACCCACAAACGCAATGAGAATTCCTGAAAACTCCGTGGAACCACAAACATGATCTTCGCAGACAGTCAACTGCAGGAAGAATGTCAGGAGAAGGGAGCCAAACCCTGCGCCAACCTTGTCAATCATGCTGATACGCGGACGTCAGAAATTATTTGCAAGAATGGGCGCGTCGTGAACAAGGAGGCGAGGGGGATTGAACTCGGAAGCACCTGTGGAGACCAACTGGATGAAACGGAACAGGTGTACTCGCTCCCACCTTCCTCAGCAACGTGTTTTGCTCAATGACGACGAACGTCTACCCCAAGGCGCGGCCGGGAATCAGCAGCAACTACTGAAAAACCTACTGAACACTCCACGTATTCGGTCTAAAGCTTCAGGGCCAGTGTTTACGACCAGTCATCTGCGTACAGCTGCGCGCTGAACACAATTATGTGCCACCTGGCAGTTCGACCGTCGTTGCCGACGATGTCCACCATGTGTTCCACAGCTAGGTGAGACAGGCACGGTGACTTGCGCGTGAATTACTCTATAGTGGTAGTAAACTTCCACAGCATCGACCGCACCCTCTCCTCCCACCCCCACTCGGGCCCGGTGTCAAGACAGAGTCAAGAAGATCGGAGGTGAGGGAGGCCACAGGTGGATGACGCGGTTGAGCCTGCACCTAGACGTACAGCCACCACCATAACGGTCCCTGGTCCACACACCAGATGACCAGGATTCTAGCCAATACTATCATCAACAGCCACAACAACGACGACAGCAGAGAGATAAGGGCGACTAGGCGGCCAACGAGAGTGCCAGCGCATCCGCCGGCGTAGAACTAGATGCCAGAGAACTGACAGCGCATACCAGGCTGCAATGGCTATGATTTGCTGGTCCTGGCATAGCAGACGCTTTCAGACCTTAGAGAATACGACAGGCACCTATCAGGTGTCAACAACACTGGCCTCACATCTATGGAGAAATTCGCGCCTCAGGAAACATCAATAACGGGAGGGGGGCGAAACTGAGAAGCAGGTGTAGCAGGCTGTAACGTCAAGTCTGAAATCTCCCCAACCTCATCCTCAACAGAAAGTGAAGAGGTACATACAGTAGGTGGGCTAACTCAAGAAATATTGACCGAAATTGCGAAATGCGTTTTCGTTTCGAAAAAATTAATTATGTAGGGTTGTAGAATTAATCATCATGAAGCATAATTCTATAATAATTCAGTTACCGCAGGATGCGGGCTTCCGAACGAACTTCCTTCCGGCTGCATGCAAAAACTATACTCTGAAAAAAGTTACTACTTATGTAGCATGTATTTTTCTCATTAATTTTTGGTACTCTTAAAAATTCAATTATATTTCATGGAAAACCTGCATAGAAATATTAATTATTTTGTTCATCCGGTAGAAAATTACCCCTTCTTCCAATTTTATACTCAAAGGTAGAGCATTATTCGGTTTTCAAGGAGTTTTAATTGTGAAATTTTTTTAATACCGATTAATGGCTGCTCATAAGACGTCATGTCTATGCATCTATCAGTGTGGCTTGTAGAGGTAACAATGCGGCTCAAATTCAGTGCTAAACTTTATGAACCCCTTATGGTTTCCTCTTAATACCGTAGGGAAATGTATGGTTTTCCGCACGCGGAAAATACGCGGCTTGTGGTTTGGAAACCCTGAATGCAAGTATAACAACAGGTCGGGTTCAGACTTATTCGGAAAGTGGGAAAGTTTGAAAACCGAATTATACGCTTCCGTTGAGTATAAAATTGAAAGAAGACGTAATTTTCAACCGAATGAGCACCATCGTGCTTCATTTGGTTGACAAAAGTCATCGGATAAACGTCAGTCAAGCATTTCGAGTCATCTATAAAGTGCCGGTGATGCACTCCAATTTCCTGCGTGAGCGGATACTTGGGTTGCCAGATTTGGTTTACAGTCTGGATTTGCGGCTAAAGTTAGTGCTAGGGGTATAGGGTCAGGAGTTTTGGCTAAGGTTTCAGAGTTTGGGTCAGGAATTTAAGGCCTAGGGTTAAAATTGCAGTTGCATTGGAGTTTTCCCTAAATGTATACAAGTGAGGGGTTAGGTGTACCCATTACACCCATGGTCATCGTTGGCCTTAGGGCCATAGTTAGCTACGGTTTTCTCGGGGGTCACATACGATACCCTTGCCGCAAAATTTTAGAGATCAACGTCGTGAACGCTGAACGACATTCGTGGTACAGATCAACTTCATGCGGCGCCTCTAGGACCACCGCGACTTCAACACAACCAACGCAGACTGAGTATTGACAGAGGCCAGCAAGGTCGGGTTGTCCGTGGCTGACTTAGTAGTCATCATCAGTTTGCCATGCCTTAATCCCAGGTTTGAATAACCGAGGATTCGAAGCCTGCATTACATCAGGACATTCTACTGGACAGGACTTATTACTTTCTCTTACTAGAAATAAAAAATAGTGGATCGATGAATAGCCCCTAAATTCTCTTACTTCATAACCGAGCCATGCTTTGCCGAGCACATGGGCACATTTGTTGACGAATTGTGGGTGTGTGGTGTGAGAGCAACAGGCCTCGTCGGGGGGTTGGGACATAAAATGTGCGGTATAAAACACGCCGAGGGACCAAGGAGTGACTTACTTCTGGCGATTGCTCCGGGGAGGCTCCTACGTGGGGAATCCTCTCTGCATGTGAAACCTGCACATTCAGGGAGGCGTCAGGATCAAGACTGGTGGAGGTCTGAACGGACCGAGAGAAGGGCAGCTTCCAGCCGAAGAAGCCAAATCCCGCGGGTGGAGGGGATGCGGAGGGAATGCTAATGGTCTCGCGACGTCGTTCACCGCCCTCTTCCTCCTCCTGTTCCTGCTCAAACTCATCGAGGAGGAAAACGGGTGAGGAACCGGTACTGGAGGCTGAGGAAGAGGAGGAAGCGTCCTTCTCACTGACTTCGAGCGTTTCGCCCACTTCATGTTCGATGAGCACTTCCGAGGCAGAGTCTGGAGCTGCCGATTCCGATGTCTATTTAGAAAAAAAGGTAAGCGTTTGTTGTTACACAGAGCATAGTCTAACTTAGTGGAGACTTATTCACGGCACAGCAGGGATCGAACTAATGTTTGACGATGTCGCTGCCTGCGGGTACAAAATGCACCGTGTTTGGACGTCAGACACAAAGACAAGCCTGCAACGTGTTACGCTACGCTTACGGTAGACCAAGCCTCAAGATCGATCTGAGCCTAGAATCACAGCTCAAGCCAACCTTCCTAGATCTTTCCAGCCGACGAAACGGGAAAATTGGAGACAGACCCGAGGTTAACGGTGCAAAATCTTCCCTCATCATACTCTAACAAACATACACACCTGAATCATCACCAACTGCCGATTGCTTGGCAGGCTGTGATGGTTCCTACTTACTACGACTTCGGTAGCAGCTCTTGTAAAAACGATCACTTAGGAGTGGTCGGTCACTGCGCTCTATTCCAGTCTCAGTGTCCTGAAATGGCCTTGCCACACAGAAAGGCGATTAAAATCCTTACGGTGACTTTTACGTCATTTTGGCGAATTCTTATGGCCCCTCCCTAATGTGACTGTGACGGAGGGCCCAAACGGTGCTGAGCAACGGTCGACGGCGAAACGACGACGGAACCACACTCCATGCAGCAGGCCAGGCCGGCCGCGGCATGTTAGGTCGGACAGCCAATTAGCGTGCGCCGTCTTATCGAGCACTCGTGGTATTTTTGCTCACGCGTGCGGCCGGTCGAATAATCGATATTTTCACGTAGGGCGTTCTCGCGCACCGGCTGGCCAATCGACGACCGCCACGCGACAGACCGGAGGCCTCTGGATCGCCGGTCACGAGTTGGCATGTGGAACATTCCGGAACGCTCAGGGGACCAAATAAATAAGGCGAGTTTAGATAAGAGAAAAATTCTCGTGTTCGCGGGCTGTCAATAAGGTGCTTGTTTTCCGAACCGGCTCTCTTTCTGTTCCACTTTCCCGTCGGGTCATATCAGTGACGTTAATGCGTGCGTCGGATGAGGCTCTGGAGAGATGAGAAACCAGCATAACGCTCCGATGTTGCGAGACCAATTATCAGTCGGGGCGAGCGAGGAGCGCTTACTAAAATCGACTTCATGCACCAGTGAACACTGCCCAGGCAGACGGGGGAAGGAGTCTTCATTTGAGGCGCGGATGGCTGTCTCAGAAACCCTAAGTTTGTCACCCTACACACGATGACGTTAGTTTGGTCAACTTACAGCCTGTTCAACTGTCTTATGCGGGTGCATAAGTGCGTCTCCAACCGTTTACAATTAGAAAATACTACGTACGTGGGATTCCAGTAGAGATAAGACCTGAACTCACTTCCGAGATTGTCAGTCATAGCGGATGTATATCACACCTCCCTCTTGACTAACATGCACGAAAATGACGGACAAAAACAGCGGTTACTGAGACAGTCACAGTTTCAGCCACTTAAAGGATCATGCGTGAGTCTGAGTGAGGCGCTTGTATGGCCACCTCCGCCTTTGACGGTCTATGGCTGTCATACTTTAATCTCTAAATGGTCAAGCTTCTCCTTGGCTCCGTTATGGCCAGGGAGCGAATGGGGAGACATTATGAATTGTCAGCTACGCACGGATATCATGCAACACCTATCATAGGACGGAAGCAGAGTCGTTATGCTACAGGGGATGCTCTAGCGGGCTGTTCCTCTGTTAGGTCTGTTATCTTTGCGTGTTAACCAAGCAAAGCTGTGGACAACCGTAGGATAAGTTTCGTGTAAGCAGGAATCGAGTTTACAGGGCGACCGATATGGGTTTTGCACTCACTCAGTTCAAAGAGAGACGAAGCAGCGATTAGTTCTCATGCATCAAAACAAGAGTCCGAGGCACTAGAGTACTACAGTACAGCAAGAGTACGCAAATCCGTAAGTGCAGGAACAAAGTGCAGGTCGGGTGGAGGGTCTCGTTCTCAGAATATCCGCTGACCCTTCCACGTGAAATCAGCAGTCAACATACACCAATAGGCCTGTAATCACGTGCAACGGTCAACAGCGAAGAGGAATGTGGGATCAGCTGGCTGGGCCGGCTCCCGGACTCTCGCAATAGCATCCTACGCACTCAGGAGGCCAGCAAAACTGTTTCTGGGCTGACATTGCGTTAAGAACAATAGACGCCAACAAAGACCCTACCAGAGTCAGCCGAATGAGACCCCACATGCTGATAGCTTTTTTACTGAATGCCACGGTTCCGGCAATAAAAAAACAGAGCAGTGTTTTAAGTAGGATTCCTCATGCATGTTACACTGCGCAGGAACGCATTGCATTGAAGTGAAGGAAGTCACCCGCTGAAACGTAGCAGGATGCCTCGACCCTTTCCGGTCCGATTCGAAACCCGAACCATCGGTTTCGCGATCAAGAACCAATCCCAACGTGGCCCAGAGACCAGTTAACTGAAATTAGAGTGTTTTCCTTTCGGGCGTACGGATTTTACATGGAACGATCTTTTGTATTCAACCACAATAATGGTAGGTAGTTTTGTGATGTCTAGAAAGAGTGACATTCCAGAGTTAAAAACGAAGAAAAGCACTAGTTTTAATCTCGACCAAGGAAACATTCGGCGTCTAAAAGGTTTTCGGCTTCTATATTGCACTGTTCTTTCGGGATGAGCGATTGGCTCACAAGTTCAGCTGGCGGTCCTACCAGGGTCAATTAAGTCCACTTATTATTATAGTCCGCTTGTCAATCATATTATTAATTTGATGTCGTCAGTGAAATGGACAAAAATTGCATCGCTGGTTGTAATAAGGACAAGAAAAAGAAACAAAGGCATCTTAAACCAGCGTAAGCGGGCAAGAAAAAGAGTGGTTGAACTCTTTAAATCTCGGTTTTCTCTAATGTTTGCGTGCTTGGCTTTCCTAATCTCTAAAGAAATTGTCGCAGTTCTGAGTCATAGGAGACTAATCCACAATTACGACTCCTAGTGGAGGGCGGCAGTTTAAAGTAGAAAAAATGGTTTGGAGCTCTGATGCAATTGAATTCATTTTGTCCTATGCTAGGAGGCGCATCAAACGGGACATTGTCCTAAATTCAAGTGTCGTTAGACCTGATAGGAGCAGAGATTTGAAAAGCATTTAGCCAACTTATAGTTTGCAGCAAACGGGGAATAAGTAAGACAACTTACGGACGGTGCTTCTGAGATTGCCGGTCGTAATCCTCCGACGCTACTGCCCGAGGCAGCGACTTCCTCAGTATGCCCTACCTCATGGCTGCCTGACTGAGACATATCCTTCGTGTAAACGATAACTGTGTTGCAAATGTAATGTCCGTGCGGTTTTCACTGATTAAAACGGCTGCGACACGAATCAGCATTTCTGCTGTTCATCTCTCCAAGCAACATAATGCCTTCTAATTAATTAACATGGCTCCAGCACTGTAAATAGTCGCACGACTGCCGTATGCGTGCATGAGTGCGCGCGTGTTAACGAGTCGCGATCTGCTTGTGAACCGATCCACTCCCGATGCAATCACCAATCGGAAGCCTGGCACCCAGAGCAGACAAGTCGGCTTCAGCTAATTGCTGGTAGGCACGTGGCGAACAGCCTGTCGGTACCAGCTGCCGCTTGTGCAACCCGCGAACGAATCGATAAGTTGTCCTCTTCTGATTGGCCGAGCGTGGACCAATGGGTGACGAGGAAAGAGAAGACGCCCGCACAGCAGCAGGCGTACGCTTCAGCCCGTTAGCAGCCACTGACTCTCCCACTTACAGACTCCAGCATTAACTCACGCTTCGGAATTATGTGACTTACGTTTATATGACGCAATTAGTGTGTTATGATTCAACTCGCCGATGGCGTGTAGACACGGTGGTGATGCCGTCAGAACCGTATCAGCACGCTAGGATCGAGCACTAGAGCCCACGTCTACAAATGACTCAGCAAGTTCGGCTTTAAAAACAAACGAATACAATTTGGGTGTGAGAGCGGAAGACATGAGGCATTGTGGTGCGTGTGTAGAAATTAGGTGATTCGTCAGACCTAAAGTGCTGACATGGGCGGTCCCTCCAAAGTAACAGTCACCTGAACTCCGAGATTGACAATACCATTACCTTTCTTAACGAACGGCTGTTATGATCTGTTTCAACTGGACATAGCAGCTGCCGGTATTTAGGGACGGCAGGGTTTGTCGAATATAAACCGGATTTGCGACGGCGACAAATCAGCCGCAAACTCTGCGAAAATCTAGTATGCGCTGCAAAATATGTCTTATAAGGCAGGACGAATCGTCAAATTCTAGGTTACAGACCCCTGAACACCAAGATCCGTTTAATAAGCTAGAGGAGAAGCATAAGAATCCTATGAAACAAACTGAGACCCAATGAAGCATTTTAAGTCAGGCGCTTTTAGCCTTAGGTTACGTGTCAGCTGAGATCAGGAGCCTTCAACGTCACAAGGAAGTGTCGTTCACTCATTTGTCCTAACTGCATGATTGAAATGGGTATTTCCGTCCTGCCTGTGGAAGCCCCGAGTCCAGAGTCAATCAATGAGGTCGCTTCGGGAGGAAATAATCAGGAATTATTGCGGAAGAGACAAAGGACACTAGTGAGGCTACTTTTGCCGTATTTGTCGCCTTCAGCAGGTAACACCCTAACCCGAGATTAGATTTCGACTTTGTTGTTCATCGCCGTGCTAATTAAACAGTGACCTTCAGACGCTGACTAACTGGTTACCCAGCCTTTGAAGGGTGATAGCCCGGGCAAATGCAGGGCTGTGCGTCAGCCTTCTCGGCCCCAAGGCTTGTGAACGTCTGCTACGCCATGATCAGCAGACCATGGCTCTCGCAGCCTCGTGAGCGCGGGCAGTTCTCCGGTACCTGACTCGCTGGCGGTAGATGCGATCGCGCTCTCACTGGTTATACAGGTCGTGTGCATGGCTGCCCAGTCATCCACGTCTTTCCTGTCGTTGATGTTGTTAATGGTCAAAGTCCTGACGAAGTGTTTGTTGTGGACCATTGCTGTGGAATGGGAGGCCAAGGTGCGGGTTCGCCACGCCATCCACCTGCGTCCCCCCGCCTCCGTTCTTCTTGACTCTGGCCTGACACCGTGTCCGGGTGGGGAGGAGAGAGTGCGGTAGATGCTTCGCAAGTCTACCTTCACTATAAACTTATTCATGCGCAAGTCACCGTCCCTGTTTCACCTTGCTGTGGGGAACACGGGGGACATCGTCGGGCAACAACGGTCGAATTGCCAATTAAATTGCGCGCCAACCGAGTATTTTAAGGAGAGGTAGTACAGGACCGGTCTCGTTCTCTAAATGAGGCATTTCATGACGCAGACGCCTGAACGGGGCTGTACACACAACTCAGCCCCACACTGGCGCTCTATCTTTTAATTTTATAATTCGTCCAGTCCCCGGACTCTCTGTTGTTCCGCGTGACGTGGCTTGATTGTGAATGCCTCCGGCGGGCCATAATTTAGGCAGAATACCATTGTTGACAGAGACAAGGAGGACTGGAGTGGCCATTTGTGGCTTTTTTGCTGTCATCAGCCAGCCATACCATACCCCGAGGTCCGCAACCGCCGAGGCTCGAACTCGCGACCTGTTGGTTAGAAGTCCAACGGCTTATCCAAGAGGCTAGGACTGACCATCCCAGTATTCATTGTTTTTGTCGGCAATGTTATTCTGCCCTTATCACGCGCCGCTGTTTGGCTGCTGACGGGACTCGAAAGTCAGAGCGAGAGAGGGGGAGGGAGGGAGAGAGGGAGAGGGGGAGGGAGAGAGAGAGAGAAACAGCCTCAAGGCACAGCGGAACGATTGAGTTCTGTAAGTCGCTTGGTGCGCCCCCCTCTTCCAGACTATAATTTGCGTTTAAGGTCCAGGACATACTTTTTTAACTGACCTTTGTTTTATGCGCCTCACACGCGGTCCGCACAAATTGTCGACTGTTCGCAGGAGCAGACATTATTTCATCACTACCATAGGTGCCTGTTTTATGCTTTAAGCTGTGTTTACGCCCATCAAGCGATTTGAGCACCCTTTCGTCTTCTAAATGGTCTCTCTTACTGGCTTTAATGAGAAGGACTTTAGCTTCGTGATTGTGTTTACATAATATATGCAAAAGCAACTAACCCCTGGTATTCCAGCTAGCGCGCTCTGTGCAGGGAGATCTGGAGGCCGTTCTAACTCGACTTTTGAGGATTTGGCGATTGTCTCGTCGGTTTGAGCGGTCTTCCTGTTCTTCCGATTTCGACTTCGTCTTGCTGTCTTCTCCTAAATATAAAAATAAAACAGGTCACTTTAGCAGGACAGGTAAAATCATATGTTTGGGGATATTTAGAGGGCTGGCTGGGATCCCGGAAACTCGCAAGGGTGACAGACACGGTTGTCGGGTGAGTCGACTCAGGAACCCCTTTATCGGAGACACCAGGAAATGTGGGTAGTCGCCGACTCCATATCACTGCAATAACGAAGTCGAATGTGGGCATTCGAGCGATGATCTTTCAAAATAAACGAATATGTTACTGACAACGTTTTAGTAGCACATATGTTTAAAGTTTAGATTGTACGCGCCGCTTTCAATAGGGTCATCAAGGGCATTGTCTATTACCCTAAATAAACTATATACAACATACGACCATCTGAGGCCAGCGCCAGAAGCTGTTAATTGTGGACAGACATGTTGCTGCACAACGATTGCATCCACGGTGTGAACTATTTCAGGACTATATGGCGGAGGATGAGAACATTTTCGTCAAGGACATCAGGCGGAGTAGTGGGTGTCCGAAGGAAGTCAGCGAGAAATACCGTGACTCCAAATGAAATGCCGTTCCTAAAGAAACTTGTGTCCAGCTGCCTCGGGTTTAAAGGGGGACAAAGTCACCTGAACAGTTAAACGAGGACTCTGCAACACAGTTGGCGGAGCGTGCGCCAATCTCGTGTTTTCAGACTCCCCAGGGAACAATTGAAGAAGCTCTGCCCAGGGGCGTCACCTCTAAACGCATTAACAAGCCGCTGCACGTACACTTGGCGAACGTGACGCAAGGCGGCAACTCGCTCTTGGAAACGGAAGACAAGGTGCCAGGCAGTTGAGTTCAGTTTATTTGAGGGAAAGTAGGTGTGCACCTTTGAAATCCCTACTTACTACACGCAGAGGAATTATATGGAAAAGTTGGTAAGGGGGCAACATCAAAGAAACACAATGAAAATATTAAAAGCTGCACAGATGAGGAAAGCATTTCATGCTTTAACAGGATTTGAAGGCATACATGCGTAATACAGTGATTACTTGAAGCCCATCTAAGCTACAGATAAAGTCATATGACCTGTGGTCTGGAGGCTACTTGGTAAATGCGAGCAGTGGTGCGCCGTAGCTCAAACATTAATAAATTGTATTTGAAAAGTTTTACTTAAAGAGTTGTAGTAGCATCATAACAGCGCTAAATCGTTAGAGTAGGGTATCAAGACAACAACAGTTCAGTCACAAAGTATTGTTCAGACGCTGGTTACAAGGCGGAGTTGATGATGAAGTATAAGGCAGAGTGTTGAACATTATAACGCTCAATAACCAACGAACGCGAGATCGAGGCTCAGCATGTGAAAACCTGGGTTTGGGCAAGACTGGCTGGCGATAGCTAGGAAGGTGGAAATGGCCAACCCGTCTCCCTAGTCATTTGGCGGGATGGGGGCAGTTTATTCTGTCTATATTGTTGGTCGCTGCGCGACTGTCCGTGGGGCAATAGGGGGCGTGCATATCCCGTAAATCGACCGATTAAGGCACCAACGACAGAGTATGGCGTCGGTTTCACGCAAGAACACCTCGTCACCAATGGTGTTCAACGCTCGCGATATCCCGGAGTGAGGAGGAAAGGTGTTGGCTGAAAAGCAGCTTGATCACGTGCTCAGTCTTCCAAAATTTTGGTATAGTCCATCCTACAGGCCCCATCATCCCCCACACACCGTATGTGACCTCAGTCATGAAACTTAATGAAGGAAATTGAGACGATCAGCTGCCGGCAACTTAAGTGCTGCAAATTTTACTTGTTCGTTTAGTCTTTTCCGGAAAATGTTTTTTTTGCATGCACAACATGTCTATGAGTAATTATATCAGTCAAAATGTTTACGAATTTGATCGGAATGATGCGTTAACTTGTATTCCGGCGGTTTCCTATGCTAATAGCTATCTGAGACTAAGTTAACGCGCCCGCGCCAGTTTATCTAGGAGAAGAAAGAATTCTAAATTTGAGGGTTTACCGAACGGATCGTGCTGCACTTGAAGACGGATGTTTTTAACTGCGTAAATCGGATGAACCAAGATGTGGGTATTTCGGTTGTTTATGTAAAACCAGACGTTTTGTTGAGTTGAAAAAATCAGGCTTGCAAATCAGTGTGATTTAATGCATCTAAAGTTAAGTAATAACGCCTACCGGAAATTCTCTGTTTAAAAGACCTATGACTTCTCCAAATTTTCATTATTCTAAAAAAAATTGGTATTCCTGAATAACGCCGCGTAAGTTGTAATATTTATTTTATATTTCCGATCCGTCTAAAGTAGTTAAATTGAATTTCAAAGCTTTGGTTCGTTTGTTTGTACAAGTTTGATAGTGATTGGAAATATTTCGTAAATTTCGGCACATTTCATGAGATTGTTGTGATACTTTCTAATTTCGTGACACTCACACGATTCATTCGTCCCTAGATCCCCGCGTATCTATCTGAATGCGCGTTTTAAACACCCTCCTTGGTGATTTCTATACTGATAATCCAAACAGCAAACAGGGTCGGTGGGAAAAAGGTGGCGGCTTACTAACCGTCCTAATCCTTACCACAACTAACTTCCCTGACATTCCGGGATTCTTAGTCATCTTCGTTAATATTCATCGAGTACTGACTACCAGGCATTGACCTGCAGTCTGCAAAGCATCTGAACTCTGCCCTGTACTGCAATCAGGATAGCGCGGTAAACACCGCTCTCACATGACGCCATATTGCGCATTTCCGATCTCCGCTGACACGGCGTGGGGCGGTGGTCCAGGTGGCGCGATCGCAGGACTGTGACGTCCAACGGGCTATTAGACCGGAATACAAGCCTAGGGCCTTCAAACACCTGGCATTAGCGGACGAAGACTATTCCTAGATTCCTCAGTCCTGGTCTCTCCCTCGCATGCACACATTCCTAAAAGCCCAAGACCCTACCAATCACGATGGGACTTATATATATGCGTATATATTTATATATAAGATGACACTTACAGGACCCGATATCTGCTCCTGCTGCTGCAAGTCGAGTGCGACACCTGATTCGCCACCGATAGCTCCGGGTATCGCTGTCAGCCGCAGCTTCTCAATGGGCCCATCGCCACTTCCGTGCTCCCTGTCTGGGAGCTGGACGCTGTTCTTCATTGATGCCTCCTCCGAAGTCAATGGGGCAGCCTGATATGGGGCCTCTAGCATCAGCGAGCCGTCTAGCGCATCGGTGGCCTCGACAGTCGGTGCGGCCTCTGTCGACTTCTTCTGGTTCTTACCAATGACCTCCGACGCGTTGGCACCTTTCTTTGACTTTCGTCCTTTGGATTTCTGTGGTTTAGAAAAGACACAAACAACTGAGACGTTAAATGCGACGGTAAATAAAATCAGCTACCAGTACTTTTACTGCAAGAAACATTGCCGAGCGACCTGTACAATCCACCACACCGACAACCGACGCTGCGAGTGCACTCCTAGGAAGACGCCTTGACGAAGCTGCCTCGAGAACCTTCCCAGCAGCGAGCGTCCGAGTATCATTTTCTACTAACGCTATTTGACGCGGAGAAGGTAAGGATAGACTGCCACCTCGGACCACCTCAATGTGCATCTATTCATTCACTTTCTCCTGTGAAGCAAGTCATATTGGTCGTACGAGTCGGCGTCTATCCAAAAGAATACGAAACCGCCTCCCAGCATGGCTGGGAAAAGGCGAAACTATGAGCATAAGCAGCGCCATTCTCGTTGATTCCGGACATTCCCAACGAAACTTTTAATGATCTATAAGGTCCCATCAAGCTACCCTAAGCTACCGGGCCACCGCCTGTTGGCAACAGCAGAAGCGGTCGCCATCAGGTTACGAAAACCAATCCTGTGCGCACAGAGGAACCACGTTCAGGCTCCGCACCTACAGTGGTCAAAGGTCGACTGACGCTGCAACTCTCCGCGCCCTTCCGCTCTCACCCCGCCCCTGGCATTGACTCCTATTACTCACCCCCCGCCCTACCCCACATTCCCACACCCCGCCTCCGTTTTACGACGAAATCGATTTCCCTTATCACTGACATGTTTTTGCTCCAACCCGTTCCCATATAATTGTGCTGGCCCAAGGAGAATTTATCGAAAGCTACGTATGCTCACTAACTCGTCTTCTGATTACTGCTATGGGAATTTTCGCAACTCTAACCAAGGATCACAGATTCTTCAAAGCTGGGTTGGCCACTGCGGGAGAGTCCTCGACCTTGATCTCCCGCCTTCTCTGGTGGAAGAACAATATCGCAGGGCTCCAAGGAGGACACGCTCTTTCACCTCATCAATGGAAAGGGAGGCTCTAGAGTCTGAATAATAGCCTACGCCACAATGCCACAACCTTATAAATGCAAATCAGTAATGATGTATGTTGGTGAACGGCACGACCCTGCATTCAGAGCGTCGCATGTTTCGACCGCGCAGAGAACTTAAATCTCTTTTGCTTTACATCGAAAAACCGAAAACTTCAATAAAACGCGCCTACTTTCACTATTGACAATGTAGAAGGCAAGTGGACAATAAAACACCTAAAATACTATGGGTGCTGGTAAGGGCAGGGTATGGAACCCTTCGGTGTGGATTGTGTGCTTCATAACGATTTGCCTGGTGGTAGGTCGCAAAAGGGATTATGCAGGAGACAGATTTCGACGTACAAAAGTGTTATCAATGTCAAAGTTGCCCGTTGTGGACTCAAGGTTAGGGCTTGGACAACGGTTAAGATTGGTGCTAGTTGGATTGTTCTTGGGAATAGGATTTCCAGGCTTGGGCTATGGTTTGAATTTGGGATGTAGACTAAGGCTAGGATTTTAGGGTTTGGCTTCTGGTTACGGTAAATTCCGGCATTTCCTTCAATGCAAAAAGGTTAGGGATTTTCCACTGAAGGCATGACCATGGTTGGCGTTAAGTTTGTAGCTAACTACGGTCTCTCCAAAGGGGGTTCCATACCACACCCTTGTCGGAGTGCTCATTGATGATGTCACAAACTACAAAAAAATACTAGAGTCCTGACTCGCGGATCCTTGATACTTGGGTAGTTAGCATATTGTCCTGAAATTCCAGCTTATACGTCCAGTGGATTCCTGGACAAAAAAACTTATTTGTCAGCTTAGCACTTTTCGTAAATGAGTAATTTAAAAAACCTCACAGGCTATTAAGGAATATTTTGTAATATTTGCCCTGTGGCCCTATAACGCAAACCATAATCATAAAACCCAACCTACGCCTAACCGTAACCCGCACAAAACCCATCTGCCTGACCGAAACAGCCGACCTACTTCACGCAGTGGAAGCACACCTACTGATAAACATTTTCTAGGCAAGATAAACACACCTACTTATAACAAGTAAGTACGCCGACAGTATCAACGTACAGTGCCAGTTCTGGTTACCAACTGCGATCTCACCGGATCTCACCGAAATAATTGCCGGGACCTATGTGATGTAATGTGTTCGCGGGTTTTAATAACATGTGCCAGAATTTTAGAGGTTTTAAAACGTCAGAAGGCATTTCTACGGCGCAGGAAAGAACTTGAGGGCCAAATTTCTTTCAAGGACATAATCAGTCTCAGCCTACAGCAGATAACGCTGTAGGCCAAAGTAAGACAGTCATTATCCAATTGCCTACACACATGTGTTGCCTCAATAAAGGGCTTTTTTGTGAAGGCTATTTCAAAACCGACAGTGAATTCCACCTAGAGCAATGCCATATGTGAACAGAGCAGAAGCAAGAAAATGGGTCGAAATGCATAAAAATAACCATGAGGTGCTGGATGACACACAAGGCCAAACGGACCACGATTCTGAAAGAAGAGCAACATTCTTCTAAACCTTACATTCTGTTCGGTTTCCTTTGCGGGTTCAGGTTTCTCGTAGGGAGGTCGTTTAACTTGCTTCGCCTCAGGAATCTGAGAAGGGTCGTGCGTCACCATCGGCAATTCCGTCTGCGGTTCCATCGGGAGTTCATCCAACTTATCAATGCTGTCCCTGCCAACACCTTCCACGGGCACTTTTGCAGCGTCTTCCAACCCTCCATCTACTCCCCGAGCACCGCTGCCTACAGCACCCACAGCGATCCCATCAGCTGCGACATCTTCCTGTGGAGAAGACCAAAACCCTGAGAGTTCGGGCATTTCCATCTCCGAGTCGGATCCAAGATCTTGCCCCTCTTCTCCTCGTCCACCGTCAGACGTAAGCTGCTGCAACACTTTGTCAGTCAGTTCAGTGGACGGCTTTTCAGCGTCTCCGGGCAACTGGTCGTCATTGCCAACGGTGTTGACAGTGGCCGCTTCGTCAGCAAGCCCTTTTGTTGGCGAGAAGTTTGAGAGTTCGGGCATTTCCGTATCAGTGTCGGATCCACGATGCTCATCCTCCACCTCCCCAGCATGCTTGGCGTGCAAGGGCCCCCGCAGAGTCTCTTGATCTTCAGCCGATTCGGGCAGATCGGGAACTTCGTCAATGAATTCGAAGCCTGGGCTGCAGCTACTGTCGGATTCAGCGGTAGCTCGGACGTTTGCATCGTCAATGAGCTCCGCCATATGCTCAGAAGCTGCTGCTGGAACCTGTAAGCGATTGTACAAGAATGATTAACTTAGGGACACCCATTTGGAGCCAATCGGTGTAACAAGACCACGTAAGTGATTTTACATACGGTTTACCTGCGATGTGGACGGATAGTGTGCCTCACTTGATACCGATCCGGTTGCGTGTTTTTAAACGCCACCTTCGTGGTTTTCATATTGAGCTTTAAACAGCAAACTGAGTCATAAGGAAACAATTGGCGGCCAACCAGCCGTTCGAATTCCCTTCTACACGGACCTATCCCAGTCTTTTTCGTTAACCTTCATCAACTACTCACTTCTAGTCTCTAAGCAACTGTTAGGAATGCATCTAGGCTCTGTCATTCATAACAGAACCGAAACGACCATTCCCGCACCGCAATCAGGAAACCCCAATAAACGTCACTCTAACGACGCAAGTATGCACAGCCCAGATCTCCGCTGACACGGCATGGAACCAGTGACTCAGGTGGTCAGAGCGCTGGACTTCAATGTCCAGTGTGCCAATCGCCCCGACTTCAATCATTGGGTGTTTACGCCCCTACAGGGTTTCTCAGTCCCACCATCCGCCTTCGCATGCCCATTTTCCTAAATACTTGAAAGCCCCAGGGCCTGGCCAATCACGACTGGCCGTAAATATTTACATCCGCGCTACATCAGGAAGATGTCACTTACAGGACTTGAAGGCTGCTCCTGCTTCAAGTCGAGCGCGACACCCGATTCTGCACCGGGTATCGGCCGCTGGTCCACGACGCACTCATCGCCAGGTCCGCTCCCTCTGCCCAAGAGCTGAACGATCTCCTTCACTGATGTTCCCTCCGAAGTCCATGGGGCAGCCTGATAGGGGACCTCTGTCATCAGCGACCCGTCTATCACTTCGGCGGCCTCCGTCAACCTCTCGTGGTCCGTGTCAATCACCTCCGGCGCGTCTGCACTCCTCTTTGACTTTCGCCCCTTAGACTTCTTGGCTTTTGTCCCCTTCGCCTGTCATTTGGCAAAGACACCAAAAATTAAGACGTCCAATATGACATTAGATAAAATCAATCAAAAGCAGTTTATTAAATAATAAAATTCAGATCTATTTTGGAATTAATTGGCAGACGTCATCAGGCGGGAATTCACAAGACGGAGCTTGAAATGGACGACGCTTCATCCAGTGCGTCACGCGTGCAAACTGCTCAGAGCACTCTAACATTTTTTGTTTTGGATGAGATTACAGTTCAGTTTAAAAAGACCCATTTTTCACTTTTGATGGTGGCGGAGGTGGTTAGGCACAAAAACAACCGACATTATTGATTATGCCTCAGAATGGAAAAGACTAATTCAGTCCTAACTCGCGAATCGTCACTGCTTGAGTATTTGACAGTCTTCTGTGAAGTTCAAAAGTTTAACTCACGTAAATTCCTAGACAAAAGCGTAAATGCCAACTTAGATTTTTTAAAGACTGACAATCGTGGACGCAGACGTAGCTTATTTTAGGAAAACCAGTAGAACCAACTCGGAGGGCACGTTAACAAGGAATATAGTAAAGTCAAAAAATAGTCAATAACAAATCGCACTGAAGCGCATGGAATAAGAATCAAGGGAAATGAGATTCAATTAACAGTATAGATGCCTTGAGGACAACAAGGCGCTACGCGAAAGAAAACGCGAAAAACAACCAAACGACATTAAACATGAATGCGGAACAAAAGTTTTACAAAACTCACATTACGGCCGGCTTCATTTGCGGGCCTAGACTTCTCCGAGGGGAGCTGTTCAACTTGCTTCGACTCGGACAGCTGAGAACGGCCCTTCACAAACATCGGCAATTTCGTCTGCGGCTCCATCAGGACCTCATTCAAATTATCAACGCCGTCCCTGCCAGCACCTTCCACGTAAACTTCTGGAGCTTCTCCAAAAGTTTCATCTTCTGCACGCTCACCACTTTCTACAGCACCCACGCTGACCCCATCAGCTGTGACATCCTCCAGCGGCGAAGACCAAAACTCCGACAGTTCGGGCATCTCCGTCTCCGAGTCGGATCCAACATCCTGCCCCTCTTCTCTTCGCCCTCCAACACAGGCAAACTGCAAAGTACTGCCAGTCAGTTCAGTGGACGCTTTTGCAGCATCTTCGGGCAACTGGTCGCCATTGCCAACGGTGTCGACAGTGGTCGCTTGGCCAGCAAGTCCTTCCGGTGGCGAGGACCAGAAGTTAGAGAGTTCGGGCATCTCCGTATCGTCCTCGGATCCACGCTGCTCATCCACATCCTCCCCAGCATGCTTGGGATGCAAGGGCCCTCGCAGAGACTCTTGCTCTTCAGTCGATTCCGACAGGTCGGGAACCTCGCCAATGACTTCGAAACCTGGGCTGCAGCTGGTGTCAGATTCGGCAGAAGCTCGGAGACTGCCGAATTCGACGAACTCTTGCATATCCTCGGAATTTGCTAATGTGGACTGAAGGCGATAAAAGGGGCATGATTAACTTTAGAACATGGGTTTCATGCCGATTTGTATGAAAGGGCTAAAGGAATGACTTTCATATGCAGTTTTATTGCTGTGTGCTACGGACACGAACTGCCGTCTTCGTGGTTTTCATACTGATCGTGAAGACAGCAAACTTACTCATTAGCAGACTAGTGGTGGTCAACTGGCTGTCTGAACCTCCTTCTACACGGACTTATCTCCGTTTTTTCTGTTAACACTAATCAACTACTCACTTCCAATCTCTAATTACCTGTCAGGAACGCATCTGGTCCCCGTTATTCACGACAGAGCCGAAACGCTCATCTCTACACCGCAATCAGAGATAGCGCAGCAAACACACGACGCTACTTTGCACTTCCCCGATCTCAGCTGACACGGCACCGAACCAGTGGTGGTTCAGTTGGTCAGAGCACTGGACTTCAATGTCCAGTGTGTCAATCGCCCGCCTTCAAGCCCCGGATGCCCAAGCACCTGGCAGTGACGAGCGACGATTATTTCTCAGTTTCAAACTCTTCCTCACCATGAACATCTTCCCAATTACCTGAAAAACTGGCCAATCACGATTTGCCGTAAATAATTTCATCCGCGCTACATCATGAAGATGTCACTTACGGGACTCGAAGGCTTTTCCTGCTTCAGGTCGAGCGCGACACCCGATTCTTCTCTGATGGCGTCGGGCACCGCTGTTGACTGTGAATTCTCGGCGCACTCATCGCCACGTTCGTTCCCCCTGCCCAAGACCTGAATACTCTCCCTCACCGATGTCCCTTCCGAAGTCAACGGGACAGTTTCATAAGGGGTCTCTGACGTCCGCGGTTCGTCTATCGTTTCTGTGATCTCCATCGAACTCTCCTGGTCCGTGCCAATCATCTTCGGCACGTCGGCACTTTTCTTCGACTTTCTTCCTTTGGACTTCTTGGCCTTCGTCCTGTTTGTCTGAGGTTTGGCAAAGACACAAACAAGTAGGATAATCAGTGTGAAATTAAATGAAAGCAATCATCAGTACTCTCGTGAATAATAATCTAATAGACGCCATCAGGAAGGAATTTAAGAAGGACAGAGTTCGAACTGCTCAATTTCGGTAAATAAGACCGTGTTCCATCCAGTGGTTCGCGGGATTAAATTGCGTAGCGCACTTTTATATTCTTTGTTGTGGATGAAGATACTGAACAGTTTAAAAGCATAACGGCATTCATAGACTTTAATCGCCTAAATATAAAAGACGTCATATTAAAGGACATGCTGAGATGTCTGTTGGGACATATGAATCATCACCTGTTTTCAAGACTAAGCTAGGTACGCACTTTCCGTAAAAAGCCATATGCACGGAAAGGAAACCTTATATCCCGTGCAATATTAGAAACGGCAAATACGGCGGCCCAATTTATGAGTAACTACGCGAAGCAGATGCCTAAAAAAGCAAAGCACGAGCATGGGTCGCGATGTAGAAAAATAACCACAAGGTCAGGGAGTAAAGAGGCACTCGGTGACGCGCCTAGCTAAATGGACCAGATAGCCCAAATTGACACCACTCCGAAAGAAAAGCAACACTTTTCTAAGCCTTACATTCTGTCCAGTTTCCTTTGCAGGTTCAGGTTTCTCGTGGGGAGGTCGTTCAACTTGCATCGCCTCAGGAACCTGGGAAGGGCCGTGCGTCACCACAGGTGGTTCTGTCTGCGGTCTCCTCAAAAGCTCACTCAACTCATCAACGCAATACCTGCCAACACCTTCCACGGAAACTTCTGGAGCTTCTCCAAAAGTTTCATCTTCTGCACGCTCACCACTTTCTACAGCACCCACGCTGACTCCATCAGCTGTGACATCCTCCAGCGGCGAAGACCAAAACTCCGACAGTTCGGGCATCTCCATCTCCGAGTCGGATCCAACATCCTGCCCCTCTTCTTCTCGTCCTCCAGCAGACGCAGTCTGCAAAGTACTGCCAGTTAGTTCAGTGGGCGCTTTCTCAGCATCTTCGGGCGACTGGTCGTTATCGCCAACGGTGTCGACAGTGGCCGCTTGGTCAACAAGTCCATCCGTTGGCGAGGACCAGAAGTTTGAGAGTTCGGGCATCTCCGTTTCAGGGCCGGATCCAGGATGCTCATGCACCACCTCCCGAGCATGCTTGGGATGCAAGGGCCCTCGCAGAGTCTCTTGCTCTTCGGCCGATTCGGACAGGTCTGGAACCTCACCGATGATTTCGAAACCTGGACTGCAGCTACTGTCGGATTCAGCGGTAGCTCGGAGACTCTCAAGCCCCGCGACTTCCTGCACATCCTGGGAATTTGTTGCTGAAACCTACAACAGATATGATCCATTCGTGGTCATACATTCGTATCCGGTCGGCAGAAAGAATAAAACAAAAAATCTTGAGGACTTTTATGCCCGTAGTATGTATAGTTCGAACACCGGACATCTCTTTTCATAAAAGAACATGATACAGGGTTATCACGTAATGATTGTCTTAGGGGAAAAAATGACATGACATTTTCTCGCTCATTTGTGTCAAGACATATTCCACCCCTGCTCATGTCTCACAAAAGTTGTAACCAGAATTGATGTGCGTGTGTGTGCTGGACCAATATGGGGGCTACATCGGTGTCGGGAATGTGCAAATGCCTGTTTTTAGGTGCACGCCGTGCCTATTGGGTTCCGCAGCGCACCCCCTTTTCTCTTTGTGCATAAAATCCTGGTAGCTGTATGCTGTGGACCAAGAGATGTGATGGTGCACCTGGTCCGGGTTTACGCCGTGCCAGACATTTGCGCCCTATGTCGTCTTCGGTCCTCTTGACACCGGGTCGAAGTGGAGGGGAGTAGTGTGCGGTAGATACAGTGAAAGTCAATTGCCACTATAAACTAACTCACGCGCAAACCACCGTCCCTGCCCTCACTCTGCGGTGGAGCACATGGTGGATACCGTCGGTCGAAGTGTCGTAGGCGGAATTCACGAGCACCGTATAATTCAGTTTGGTGATCTTGCGGAAGGCTTTATTGACGCATTAGGCCCCAATTAGGCGTACCATTTTATAAGATTACAACTATTTCGTCCAGTCTGTCACAACACGTCTCCACGGTCTCCTCCCTGGAAACAACCGTGCTCTGGTGGTGCTTGGATGAAAGAAACCAATCTACGACGTTTTGAGAGGCAGATAGTCGCAGAAATTATGTTCCGATAGTACAGTGCGTGACCGATCTCATGAAATGTTGGTTGAAATTCTGAAATTCCTTTCTATATTAAGACGGATTACTTAGGTGGATTTGTAATACTGATTATCTCACGGCATAATCCTATGACATTTCAGACTGCGGTGGATGTCGACTTTTAAATACAATTATCTTCAACCTCCTGTAGAAAGCGTACTCGGCAAAGAATGACTACTTAAGTAGCATGCACTTTTCCGATGGATTTTCGATGACCTTATAAATTCAAATATATTTTATAGAAGACGTGCACAGAAATAAGCCTTCTCTTACTCATTTGGTAGAAAATAACATTGTCTTTGCATTTGGTGCACGAAGAAAGCATATATTTAGGTTTTTAAAAAGTTTCTAATTGTGAGATTTTTAAGACCGCGCGATGTTTATGCATACAGGACCGCACATGTCCATTTACCACTGCTCCGCTCCTCATGAAATGTACTACACAGTTCGGATCCATTGCGAAATTTTATGAACTCTTTGTGATATCTTCTTGATGACATAGCTTTAAAACCCCGCAGTGACTGGAACGACCTATACTACGCATCCGAAGTGCCTGAAAAAGTGGCCCTAAATTCCCGCGGCAACCAGAATCAGAGTAGTCGGATAGGTCGACTCAGCATTTCTCCATTAAGTGAACCGTTTAAACTAACCTAATCAAACCTAGGAAGAGTTCTCTGTCGCCCTCCGTCTAAACGGTGCTTACGCGGAATGCAGCTAAGTTGAAGAAATCGACCCTTCGACTGAACGAATGGGCCAATAGGACATTAGCGTACTAGTACAACTCTAAAAGGCAGTTATGTCAGCCGACTGATTTTCCAACGGCCGCATCGAAATGCCCGCGGGCTGTGCAGTTTTTCGCCACTACCCGAAGAACGATCATAGTCATTTGGATGGAGCAATGCGTCAGGCACTTACCAACGAAAACGAGAAGTCGGGGCACCAAGTACGGGGAGCGCGAATCAGTCCAGTGCTGCCGCTCATTCAACGTTGTGGTTAAAAGGCTATCTTCATGTTCGTATGGTCAATATTCGCGGTGATATTTTGTAAAGCGGATTGTATACTAGGCTCACCAATGTCAAACGGCAGCCGATGTTCAAGAAACTAGTTTATTTTGTCGTTGAGCAAATATTTTGGTATTTCGATCAAAAGACTTCATCAAAAGCACTATTTAAATAGACTTTCAACTTGGTGGATGGGCGCTAACCGATCGTTTTACGGAACTCACTCGTCCCGTTGTGCCTTAGGACGCTCTCACGAGCCCAACCAGCAGCCGCACATCAGCGCGCAGGACAAAGGGGAACTGGAATGGCCATGTCTAGCTTATTAGTCGTCGTCACTCTATCCCATCGCAGTCTCCCTTGTCTTTATCGGTAATGTTACTCAGGCAAGCCTCGCGTCTAAACGTTCCTGACTGAAGATGATAGGAGTTTAAGTCGTAGACTGTTGGTAGAGCGTCAGGCTATACACCAACTGAACTGGAGTCAAGTCACCCATGTCCTTGACGCCTGGTCGATTAAACCAAATAAACAAGAAATAAGCATTAACATCTTCGTTGTCTTTGCCGGCAATAGTCTCGAATACGCTAGAAGGACAGAAGTCCAACTGAGCAATGTTTTTCGAGAACGGTCATCTCCGATGATCGGAGGTTCCGAATAGAGAGCCCCGAGTCTCTGTTAGGTACAGAATCAGTGTATATGCGTTATTGAACACTCATCGGCAACGAGACAGCAATCGAAGGACTTATTTAAGACTTAGCGTCATGAACTTATGAGTGCATAGTTATGATTCGACAAAGTGTGGGGCTCGAACCCACGGCAGTATGGACGATCAAATTACCGTTTTAGCGGGTCGGACAGATGTCTTGAGGCAAAACTAAAAGACGAAAGACTATCAGTCGGGAACTCGTAGCTCAGATGGTTAGAATGCTAGCCGTACTCTACTACTACTACTACTACTACTACTAACTACTACTGCCACTGCCACTACTACTACTACTACTCCTCCTCCTACTACTACTACTACTATCGCCGCTTCGAATCCAACCGAGGTAGCCGAACGTTTTAAAACTGGGTCAATCAAACAAATCGAATCCATCAAAACACTTCGTAAAAGCCACCTACTTAAAACATAAATAGATAGAAAACGCAAAAGAAGCAAAAACTTAATACTGCTGCGTCTTCTACGACCGTCGCTGCAGCATCCTTGTATGAGTCTTCCTGATAACTTTCAAGTCCTGCTTTTTGTAGAGCTTGCTGAGAAATCTCTGCGTTAGACGCGACCTCCTCTGTTTCCTGATCGTAGAGATGGCTGGCAGAGGCCTCTTGCCCCGATTCAGACCATAACTTGCCAAGTTTGGGTACCTTCGTATCCGAGTCGAATTCTTCCTCTCGCTCACTCTCGCCGGCAAGCCTAGGTTGCAGAATTTCTCCTGCAGGCTCAGTCTCCCTGACTAGGTCAGACTCCTCTGGAGTCCGGAGATCATCAACAGCTTCAGTCAAGTCATCTTGGAACTCAGTTTCGACCTGCAAGTGTGTACTTCTATGCGAGTCATTGTCGCTTATAAGAATGACCTAAACTGGTTACTTAATACATGCAAGTAGCACTTTAATATACCAAATAATTATCCTACGTTAACTGGGGATGCCGAGTAGCACCTGCGTTTTTTGAAGTCTTTGGCTTAAAAGTGCCTCCCGCAAGCAGAACAGCCAGAAATTCGCTGTAGGATATCACGTGGAGCGAGTAGCGGGATTCTAATTTACCTGATTCTGTGGTTTGGGGACCGGAGTTCTAGCGTGTCCCCTCTCGACCGATTGTGTTATCAGCGCAGAATGCAGTGGAGGAAGGAACACTGAGGGCAGACTCCCAGCATTCGCGCTGACCGTCTCCGCAGACAGTGGAGGGAAGTCGTCGGCATCGAAAAGCGCATTGCCCTCCTCTACGCCATCTTCCGCCGCGGTGGCGGAACTCGACGTCAGGACCAAGGATGGAACCTCAGCAGGTTCTTGATCGGGACCACGCTGCTTCGGTTTCTTATGTCGAGCGCGCCGCCGATGGGACGGTACCGCCTCCTGTTTACATGCGCCAACCTAAAAGTCAGTTGAGACTTCAGGTCGGTACAATCCACGCTGAGACACTCGATGGAGGGTTTTCTGAGTTTAGGAGACGTTTTTCTCCGAAAATGCCTCGTACGCCAATTATTCGGATTATCTGGTGCGTTTTTCGGATAAGATGGTCTCTGCAAGACTAAACAAAGACTGAATCCGATACCTAGATTCCTAAAACAGCCTTGAGAGTGATTTTTTGTGATTAAGAGTTTGCTGACGGACATCTCAGCGAGGAAGATCATAAGGGGTGTACAAGAATTTTCTGCTGTAAAAGCGACCGAATAAAACCAAGACTTGTTTCATTCAATTGCACTCAGCAATCGATTATGAGAAAATGCTATGGGGCAGTGGTTGGTTTCTTGACTAACATCGGATATCAAAGGAATTGTATCCGACCGTGCTACACCTGTATAATCAAAAGACAGC
Organism: Spirometra erinaceieuropaei; assembly: GCA_902702965.1. Lineage (NCBI taxonomy): Eukaryota > Metazoa > Platyhelminthes > Cestoda > Diphyllobothriidea > Diphyllobothriidae > Spirometra > Spirometra erinaceieuropaei. Next base: position 594,491 of record CACRXP010000354.1, on the reverse strand, counting down.
TTGCATAGTAATTAATACCAAGAAAACAAACAAGGCTACGTCGGAATGGCCTGGTTAAAGGTCAAGATACGGATTTTATGTTTATTCTTGAGGTCAGGAAAAACAACCTAAAGGCGGATTAATGGAGCCGAGCGAGTGGTAATCAGGGTGAGCCTAATGAAAACAAACGGAATGCACAGTAACCACAGAAGATGCATCAAAAACGGGAGTACAAAGAGACCTACCGAAATCCTCGCTTCACTGCAAGCGTCTTCGTCAAATCCGACGGATGAAGCCCACTTCTTTGACTCTTCTAGCTGTGAAGACTGTTTTGGTAGATTGTTCTGAGTGTCAGGGGAAGATTCTACAGCGCTGCGGGCGAACTCGGTGGGGGGAGTCTCCCAGCGCCCCTTGATTTCGTAATATCCATTCGTGGCTAAGTGCTGCTCAGGATTTCTCTCATCCTCTAAAACATTCTCTAACCGCTCTCGTGTGTCTTCGTCCGCTATCGAGGTTTCTTCCGGCGTCGTTGATGAGGAATGATCAAGGGAATACCCACTTTCAGGTTTGAGCGTAGATATTGTGGGTTCTTCTGTCACCTCGCTATCATCTTCGCCAGTCGTTTGCTTCAAAGTTATTTCATCGTCGGCTACCGTTTGTTCTTCTTCTTCACGTTCTTGCGCATCGGCGGTCATCGTGAATGCTGCCTCTTCGGATGGCGGAAGGTCCACAGGATAGGCGGTTATGGGTTCTGATGCTTTCGTCATCATTCCACTTTCATCCATTCTCACCGCCCCCTCTTCTCCGAAAGTTCTGTCAGATGGGACCGTTAGAGACAAGGCATTCAGGAATGCAACGGGTTCGGGCGCAAGGAAAGATGTGATAGATGACGTAGTCACAGCGTTTTTATCCTTTCCCGTCACTAGCACTTCCTTATCCTCCTCTTCTTCCTCCTCCCTGAAAGTCTCTTGCCCTTTCTCGACGTCTGTATATGATTGAGATATTAAAGACGACACATCCGGGGAGGAAAGGCCGTCGGAACCGTTCTCGGACACTTCCGATAGCTCTGTCAATTGCTTTGCATCTTCGGGTGTTTTTTCTGACTGCAACACTCTTGTGTCTCCTGGCTCCGTTGTCAATAAGGCTTCCAAAGACATGATGTTTTCAGGCTTAAGGACAGAGAATATTGAGACCTCGGTTAATTCGCTGTCGCCCACGGTAGCTTCATCCTCTTTCCTTTTTACCACGGCGTCCTCTTTCTCCTCCCCGTCCACTTTCTCCACCTTCCCCTTCTCCTTCTCCTCCTCCTCCTCCTCCTCCTCCTCCTCCTCCTCCTCCACCTCGGCGTTCATGTCTGGTGAGTCTGTTAACGACGGAAGATCCACGCGTGCGATTCCGACAGGAATAGGCGCAGACTCTTGAAGTACCCTGCTTTCATTCCGTCCATTTCCTTCTGACGATTGAGCATCCGAAGGAACGTGACCTCCGACTTCCGGGACAGATGTGCTAGATGATTCAGCAGACATGATCTCCTCCTTATCGACTGCTTCCTCCTCTCTTTTCATCTCGCCTTCTGCCTCCTTCTCCAGAAGACTCTCTGACGGAGCAGCAACTGATGCCTCAGTCGCCTGAAATTCTTCCTCCTTCTTGCCACCTTTCGTTTTCGCATCCGTACATGCGTCTACTGGCACCGCAGTCAATGAGGTCTTAAAAGGCATAATGTTTTCAAGGTTGCGAACACGGACTATCGGCGCTTCGGTTAGCTCGCTTTCGTCATCGCTAGCCTCGTCCTCAGGGGGTGTGTCTGTTGATGTTAAGACATTCGAAGAAACGTGGCCTCCGGCTTCCAGCGCAGATGCGTCTAATGATTCAGTCAGCTTGATTTCCTCTTCATCGACTGCTTCCTTCGCCCCTTCCACGTCGTCTTCGGACTCCGTCGCCACTTTTGTAGCGCCCGGGGCCGGCAAAGGCAAGGCCTCTAAGGTAACAGCAGCAACTGGTTCCAGCATGCACGGTTTTGACGCCTCATCCTCCTCCTTGCCATCCTCCACTTCCATTTTCCTCTTTTCCGCATCGGTGCATAAATTCGCCACTGTCACCGGGGTCGTTGATTCTACTGACAGACACTGCGACATCACCTTATCCTCTCCGCCGTGCTCGCCCACCTCTCCTTTCTCCAAATCCCCGCCGTTAACCTTCTCCTTCTCGTCGCTCTCGTATTCTTCTTCTTCTTCCACTCCTACACTCGATTCCACCTTTGCGGTAATTGGTAAGGAAGCACCTTGAGGAACGGCGTTTAGAGAGTCAGGTGGTGGCACTGTCGATGGGTTCTCTGGCCGGCTTTTATGCCCACAAACGACATCTTCCTTCCCGTCCGCATCTTCTTCCCTCTCCTCCGATTTCTCGCCCCTTCTGTTCACTGTCGCAGTTAATGAAGAAGCCAACAGAGGGCCTGCCGTGTCAGGTTCCAGTACGGAGGCATCAATTTCGTCAATCATGGACGTTTTCCCCTCCTCTATCTCCTTCTTACCTGCTGGCTTCCACTCTAGCACAGAGGTCTTACCTTGTGTGCGTTGCAGGCAGCTATAAGTGAGAAGGGCCTCAACAAGTTTGACCAGATCCGGTGTGGGGGTTGATGAGAGCACGTGGGTCGGTTTGAGCGACATTTCGATGGGAACGTCCAGTGAAACCTCACTATCCGTTGAAGATGGCCTTCTCTGACCGGAGACCACCTCTTCGCTCCCCAGTCCATCTTCTTTGTACTCATTCGTCTCTGGCGTCTCTTCCTCTTCTGCATGGGTGGGGGCGAATGACCAGTGATCTTGTGCCCGCTCTGACCCTGGGGATTGGAGAGGACGATCTGTGGACTGAATGGAGTCCATGTGCCATTCAAGAGCCTCCAAAGGCTTGGTTGTTTCTACAGTACCTGCTATGTTGAATTTGTCTGTTTCTCCAGCTGATGGTTTCTCCCAAGAGGATGCGGCCTCATTTGAGGCCTCCATCTCAGGTTCATTAGCGGCTGTTCTCTCTAGATCCGGTGGGGGACGATAGTCCTTGGTCCGGTCATCCTGCTTGAAAATAGGAGGCGACGGTATTCGTTCCATCCTCTTCTCGGGTAGTTCATCTTGTGAAGTTTCCATTATGGCGTCAGATGAGGGGGGCTGACATGCAACAGCACCTATAAGGGCAGCATTCTCCGCTGCAGACGCGGTATGCTGAGCTTCCTTGTCAGATGGCTGCATCTCGTCAATGGAATCCCGTCGGAAAGGCAGTGGCCCTGAGTTCCACTGTTGTGTGTCCTCGCTGATGGGCTCGGGACTTGATGCTTTGATTGATCCGGCGGTTTCACCCTAAAATTTCACCGGAACAAAGTGTGCGTCTTTTAGATGCATCAATTTCCAACGAGCTGCAGGCAAGTCACGCCCCAGACGGAACAGAGTTCAGAGTCTTTGTCCTCTCGAGTAAATTACAGCCCACTCCACAAAATAGCAGCCTTTTGGAAAAGTATGAGCCCACTCACCTCCACAGCCGAGGGCAAAACTGGTCCAGGAAAACCGCCTTCGAGCTCCGGTCGTTGAAGTGGCCCATCTTGTTCTGTCAACGAAGGACCCATCTGCTCCAAAGTTGCCGCAAGTTCACGGGACTGCGATCTCACTTGCGTAACCCCGCCTTCCCCAGGTAGTCCCGTAACGTGTCCACCACCACCTTGCTTCGGCTTTCGCTTTTTCCGCCCAGTTTTCTTGCAGCGGGTACTACCTGCCTCACTCTTCTAAAAGTTATGAACAAAAGGGTAGGCGTGGGTAAAGAAAAATAAAGAACGGTTGATGATGAGGAAGAGGGAGCTGAAAGGTTGTTAGGTCCTAAGTTTTGTCGCAGCGCCAGGGGAACTGTAGACTTGATGTTTGCACAATGCTTCACGATTGAATTCTGGAAAATGGTTGGAGAGACAGGGAATGATTGGTGAATAATGACGGTGGTGGTGGTGGTGCCTGTGGTGATGATGGTGCCTGTGGTGGTGATGATGCCTGTGGTGATGATGGTGCCTGTGGTGGTGA
>CACRXP010000354.1:551851-562451 GCA_902702965.1 Spirometra erinaceieuropaei | reverse complement strand
GGACACTTCCAGGTCGTAGAGTGCACACACCATATCCAAACAGGGAGTCAGGCTGCTTGTTGCGTCGGCAGATTCAACACGGCCTGAAAGCAATGCCACAGTCGCCTGATACTGCTCGTGCGCTTGCCGCTCCAACGCCTCAAGCGCGTTAAGTTCGTCCTTAGGAAAGCGAAAGAGCTTCTTGTTAAACATGGATAAGATGTCACACCTGCTACTGTCTTTGACCGGAAAGTGAAGAAACCAGTTTCTGATAAGACTTTGATGCTCTGTAGAACACTTGCCATAACTAGAAATGACTAGGGAGGGCTTAGGAATATTTCTTTTATTAGTATTATTATTATATTACTGTATTATTATATAATATTATAGTATTGTAGAGGGAGGTAGGGTTCACGCGGCACGGGAGCGCGTGCCCTTAGACGTAAGAGAACAATTCAAGCACTTTATAGCCTGAGCTATCAAAGTGTGCCTCCCGGCTGCGTTAATAAGCTGATGGTCGTCTCACCAGAATTTCAAACATGGGAATTTCAACTTAAGGATTAATGAGAACCTGTGATAGGTCGCTTTGTCCAGCCACCCAGTTTGGGAAATCAGCGATCCCGTTCCATCCCTGAAAAACCGTACTCTGCTTGTCTAGATTTCATATTTATATCGTATTTTAGAAATGAGAATTTCATCCGGTTATGCTTTTTGATGATTGGGTATGCATGCATCTGTGGTTACAAGTCTACGTCTACGTTGTTTAGGGGAGACTTCATGGATCAAGTGAAGTCTAGTTAATCTTTTGAGATTACTATGCCCTCAACGAACAGGTTGTTCACTAAATGAAACAAGACATCTCGGCCATACCTGCAAAACCCGGTTAAATAGATGTGTTTATAGTTGGATTATCATTTATTATTTATTATCATTTATTTATTTCAGAAGCTAAGATTCCTAACTGCAGGCTCACAAACAACGGTGCACTCAGCAGAACAATTCCTTGACAAAATAAGGGCAGTCACGATCGAACCGAATGAAAGGATGATGTCTTTTGACGTCGTCTCACTCTTCACGTCCATACCACAGGCCCTTGCGGTCGAAACGCTCAGTGACCTGCTACGTCAAAATTACGACGGCGGCGATGGCCAGCCCACAGCTCAGGATCTCATAGAACTCATGGGGCACTGCCTCAAGACATTCTTTACCTTCGAAGGGACCACATACGAGCAGATCAAGGGCACTCCAATGGGTTCACCAATCTCCGGACTCATTGTCGAGGCGGTTATACAAAAACTCGAGAGACGACTATTCGAGGAGTACAAACCCAAGTTTTGGGCACGCTACGTTGATGACACCTTCGTAATCATAGACCAGGATAAAATCAACTACTATGCGGAAGTACTAAACACAATCATGCCCGATCTACAGTTCACGATGGAAGAGGAAGTCGAGAACAAACTTCCATTCTTGGATGTTCTCGTCTGCCGCCAACCGAATGGCGAACTAGCGACGTCGGTCTACAGAAAACCGACGAACCCGCTGCAAATTCTCAGCTACAACAGCAACCACCCGCCACAACACAAACGAAGCTGTGTCCGCACGCTGTACCGACGGGTGGAAACTCATTGCAGCACGCCAGCCCCCAAACTGAATGAGATAAAGCTCCTCCGAGAACTTTTCAGAGCCAATGGCTATCCGCGGGCATTCATTGAACGAAGCCGGAGGCAGCCAAAGAAACGGAACGAGAAGCATAGTCAGCCAAACTTGTGGCGGAGCATTCCGTACATTAAAGGGGTCTCCGAAGTCGTGGGTCGATCACTCGCGCCACTCGGAATAGGTGTTGCCCACAGGCCCGACTCCACAATCCGCCGGCAAGTGATGCGTCCGAAAGATCCGATCCCTAAGCAGGAGATGTCGGCCGTTGTCTACCGACTTCAATGCAGCTGCGGAAGTTGCAACTACGTTGGGGAAACCGGCCGACGGCTGCAAACACGAATGCACGAGCATAAGTTGGCCGTGCGAAAGTTGGACCCAAAGTCGGAGGTAGCAACCCATGTCGCGCAAATGGGACACATCTTCAACTTTGACGCCGTTGAGATTGTGGGCCGGGACAGCGATCACACAGCAAGGCAAGTGCAAGAAGCCTGGATGTCCACCGACCGCTCTGTCAACCGCCACATCAATTTGCCTCCCCCTTATCTTACTTTACGAACCTTCTTAGCGGGGGACAGTCACGGCGCGGACAATCGGGGCCGTCAGTCATCACCGCGGTCGACGGAGGCGATTCAGGTCACGGTGACATGCGGGTTGGATGCAGCCACACAGGCGGCATTGGCGGATCACGCATTGGACAAAGGGCGCCATAATAAGGAGTGCTGTGCACAGGACCTCCCAGTACCTGAAGATGGGTAGACGAGTAAACTACCCGAAACGTCGGATCTCAAATAAACCCCTCCCGGTGAACGCCCACTCTTCTTTTGATATCATTTATAAGCATCACTCATCCAGTCGTTCGTTTTAGGAAATCCCTAAAACGCCCACATAACTGTTTGCTTCCGAAAGCGCGTACACCACTTCAAAGATGGCAAACGCCCTGGTTGGGCGTTAAGTTGACGGTCGGGAATGAAGATGTCTCGGTTCTGTCTCCGATCGCGGTGCACTCAGGGCGGCGAATTTCGCGTAAATTAATTTACAACGAAAACGAAACTGCGCAGCATACGCCACACTTTCTCCCCTCCCGCACTCATCTAGATAGGATGGCAAAACACAGCCAGGACGACCGGGGGAAGGTTCAGGCATAGTGGCTAACAAGACCAAACAGAACTCTACACGTACCACGCAGAAGCCGGATCCATGGACAATGGACCAACAAGAGGTGGTCGGCTCGGGCCTCATCTGAGTGGGAATGTCATAGAGGCCCCATTAAGGAATCCCTATTGTTCGAGGAGGCCGAACCGTAAGCGTATTTCCCGCTAGCATTGTAGACATGACCGAAGGGGCTGGATGTCGGAATTGTTGATCCACGAGATTTGAAACTTGCGAGCCATCCTTTTGGTTTTGGCAGCGGCAATCCAGTTGAGTTCGTAGATTGTAGCACGTTGGCAGAGTCGCGTTCACCGGGCACCATTTAACGCTGGGGTTCCCGTTAACGTCAAGGTCCTCTAAACTTATCTCAAACCTTGGCCCGGGCGTTAAGTCTAACCCTTGTCGATAACGCGTACTACTGAATACCACTAGTTGCTGGCCTTCAGGTGGTATGTGAATCACAAATAACACGCGTCCCTGGCTACTTAATTAATTTAAGTAGAAAGGCAAACATGTCAGTTTAATTCACACCCATCCTAAGTCCTTTTTCTTGCCGTCCGCGGAGCTCAATAGACGCTCTTTGCGACTGATAAACATGCACCTACTTCTACGTGTCGAGAACTCACTTTTTTCGAAAACATCTAATAAATTAGGCCTTATAAATACGAACTAATGCACAGGCAGTTTTCACGAGTTTTATACTCACCCTTCTACGCATGGGTGAGTTTTGACTCAGTAGAGCAGCCAGGCGTTTCGCCAAATCCGCCCTGACCGCCTCCAGACGCACAGGATCGCCGCCACCATCACAGAGGTCAGCGAGTGCACGCAGACACGCCGCCGAGGAGAGCCACTGAATTTCAGCCACTGGGTGAACAAGAGCCTGCAGTTGGGCGGCGATTTCGGTTCGTGCGCTGGCCAACTCGTCCACCCGGTGACGCAGACTGAGAACGGAGACCTTCAGGGTGTCCATCCAGGAGGCAAGTTGGGGCAACAGATTGACGGTGGAACCGGCGTCGGCGGAGACGTGGGTCACGGCGGGCCAAATGCGTGCCGTCTCCTGGCGGAGAACATCGCTGGCAAAGTAGGCCGACTCACAGAGGGCCTGGGTAGCCGCGTCGACGGCATCCTACAAGAGGGCCAAATAATGTTGACGGGGTCGCAAATGGAGGTCATTCAGTAGAGGGGCAAAGATAGAGAGGTCGAGAAAGGGAGTAAGGTCCGTCATCACAGTCAGCCATAACCTAATTTCAGGCATGAGGGATCTCATTCCTAAAAGTGAATCAGTGGTAGCGTACTGCCCTGGCGTGAGGTTAGCATCCGCAAGGTGACAGCGCTATGCGCCAAGGGCAAATCACTTTATTTTTCAACCCGCAACATGTTTTTTAAAAAGTGCAGGGTACCGGTTTTCAATGACGTCATCTAATACAAAGAAGGCAACGGTAGACTGTAGGACCCCAACTAACTTAAGGTAGCCTATGGATGGTGCCATACGCGAATCGTGACAGAGGTGAAGTTTACGGGCGGGACAAAAAGCAGGACGAGGAGCAGGCGGAATGCAAGAAAATACAGAAAATAACAATGAATAATTCTTTTGTTGAAAGTCTTATCTTAAACTCTCATATGGTAACGAAAAAGAGCGCGATATTCAAAAAATGGACAAAAACAATTTTTAAAAATAAACGAAATATGATTAAAACACCGCTGATAAGTTTGCATGCAGTCAGGAATCCAAGAGAAGATAACGGTAAGGTTTAGGATACTATGTAGTTGTCACATGCAAAACGCTCCACTGGGGGTTCTACGCCCTACTGTTGCCAAAAAAGAATTTCCAGATCCATGATATTCATTCAGTATAGCCCTTACTTCTGGTAACGTTACTTCCGAGTGCCATTTCCATCTCGCAAAGGCAGTTCACATGTGTAGCATAGCGTGCGGACTGATCTCTAAAGACGCACTAATTGTCAGGGGGGGAGGTGCTTTAACCAGTACGCAAGACGTCAACGATTGGAATCGTTAACATTCGCGGTCGTTGTGCTGAAATTGCAGTCCTGCAGGTCAGCGCGGTCCCGCTTACAAGCCCAGAATGGTACTTTTTTGGTATACTTTCACTTCTTAGACAGTGGTCGGTGCCAGCGCATGCAACCTTCGCAGAGAGGAAAGAGGAAGATGCGTCAGGGAGTTCACTAGGCCTTTCCTGACATAAGTAGCATGATGGGAATGTCGACATCCCTAAATGAACCATTCAATTCCACGGGAAGGCGTGTGCGAGCGGCTCACCCACGTGTGGCAGGCACGTCCTCAAAACCGTCTCACCATTGGTTGCAACCGCAGTGCGCCCTTGAGCCCTGATTGGTCCGTGTCTGCGAGAAGTTGTTCGACTATTCTAGTACTTTCTCACTGGTGGGGATTGGACAGAACTTAAGCCAACCTGCAGGGGATGCCGGAAATACACACAGTTTTTCAGTGGCAGTGCACTTTGTCGTGGCTGATTGTGTTTTCTCCGCTGTGATGGGATTTCCAGACAACAGCCGGGCCCTTATACAGTTAATGTTATTGCGGAGTACCAGCACGGGTTATAACAGATGGCAAACTCCTCTAACAGGTACTATACCCTTCCACACACATCTAGCTATGTCATGCGGTTTACCGAAATACTTATTAGTTTTGATTGCAAAGAGGAAATCGGCAGAAAATCTTCAGGTCCACAGTTGCAACCCAATATTGTGGCGAGTTTCAGTGGTGGCTGCAAGTTCTTGTAATCATGACCTTGTGGCAAGTAATGACTGTTTGTCTATCGTGTTAATCGGAGAACCTAACTACGTAGTGGCTCAAAAGGGAGAGTCGGTGGCGACTTGTGCGGACATAGGGTCAGAATGAGGATCTGTGTCGGTTTCTCCCGCTTTTTACTCTCATCCGCACCAAGCTTCGGTGGTGGGCAAAGTGGGCGCAATGGCTACCGGGATAAAATCCTCCCCCACGAATGCTACAACAGATCGATGGTGCCATTCCACCGAACAGAAAGACTTAACTGAGTAGTTATATAGAAATGGAAGGGGAGTCAAGGGTGTACAAAAGTACATTCATGGAACATCCGTCCGACCCGAGCCTTCTGATTCACACACGGCAGCCCGACCGTCGCGGGCGATGGCGTCCGTCAACTGTTTCACGAGGTGGGCTCGACAGCGATGACTTGCGTGTGAATTAGTTTGTATTGAGGCAGACTCCTTCCTTGCCCACCACTTACAGAGAGCGAAACAATATCGAGGTGGGTGCGAGCGCACGCCGGGAAGGAGGAAATATTGCCTGACAGTCACCTCAAAACACTCTCGTGCGGGTCAAGTTATTCCCTCAGGTGGAAGTCCTCTAAGTCAGGACTCCAAACACGTCGTGGTAGATTCGAGCACATCAGGTTTATTATACTGAGGAATGCACTTATCTGCCGTGATGAGGGATTGTCCGGTGTCATTCTCTTTCACCCGTCAAACAACGTGATGGGATGGCGGATGAAGTTAAAGGACTCGCCTGCGCGCGCCATACGCGACCTGGTTCGCACTACTAATGGGAGCTGCATACGTACACGACGCGGATGGTCCACGGACCGAGGAGTTATAATCAGCTGATCTGAATAAGGCCAAGGCGACAAGGCATGCAGAATTTACTGAAGTCATAAATTTCGAGACCTCTCATTCAGCTGCATTGCATAGTTATATGAAAAGGCAAACTGTTCAATCAACGATCGACCTACAGAGGTAAAACGTGATAGGTAACATGCGAGTGTGCATGGTGAGGGGGGGAGGGGGAGAGAGGTAATCCAAGTATGAGAGTAGGGATTACAGTGAGAAATTGTCTCGCGTGGTTTACAGTACAACGCGCGGGCAGCATTCAGTTATGCCGGGGAGGGGGAGGAAACCAGAACTCTGTAAGCAGTTGGGCCACGTGATAAATCAGGCACTACCATGGTAAGGATCGATTATGGACGGAACCCTGTTCCCATATGCGCCCTCTCATTTCGCCCAGCCACCCGCCCCCGCCCCCTCTCCCGGCATGACTGAATGCTGCACTTACGGAACGCGATTGAAGCATTGATTGAAGGTAGGTCAGAAGTGGCCACTATAATTTCCCTCGTTCCTTTCGATAATATGTCCTAATCAAACGCCTTTGTATGCAGGAGTGCAGTATTTTCGAAGGTGTCTACCATTCGAGCAGCAAACCGCCGACAATCGTACCGATACTGTGGATTTTATAGTGCGTCAGAGCATTACTTTCTTATAAAGATATTTGATAGGATACTTGTGCGAGCAACTGAGTTCAAGGGGGGTTAGCCACAATACAAAGAAGACCTTACCGCATCCTGGAGGCCAGCTGTGCAGATGATATTCCTCAGCTCGGAGAACTCTCGCTTCATTCCGAGCAGCGACTTCAGACAGAGACCCACCGCCTCCGCGGCCTCCACGCAGACGGCGTGCCTCTCTTCCAGCCTTCCGAGAAGAGTCTCCAGTGTGGTGTTCGTCTGCGGCGGCGGCGACGACTGTTGTTGCTGTTGGAGCATGGCGCGGAGGAAGCTGGTTGCAAACCCCAGAAACATACTGGGCGCAGCAAAGCGTCCTCGTTCTGCCTCCAGTCTCGCTATCGTCCCGTTGAGGGAGAATGAGGTGGGGGATTCCTCTTCGTTTTCGTCATATGCCATACGGAGGATGTCGGGCAGGCGTCGGAGTCCGTCCTCCACGGCAGCCACGATGTCTGCGCCGTAGTCAGAGGCCGACTTCGCCATCAGCGTGGTCTCCAGTTGTGCAAGTGTTTCATTGGTCTCCTGAAGGTCATCTATGCCCACGAGGTTTGCAAAACATGCTACCAGGGCCCAGGTAAATACGAGGGTTTCGAAGGGAGCTACTGGATCGCTGGATAAAAACGCAAGCATCCATGTCAGTGTTAGGTTTTCATCAAAATAGGAATTATATTTAAAGTAGACAAAATCACTTTGGTATTTGTCATATTAACAGCACAGGTACTAGCTGAAGACCCAGACACGCGTGATTCGCCGAACTTGTGACGCCGCCTGGCGCAGTTGCGAGGAATTTGGCTCATCATCGGATCCTCCAGCGTTCTGCGTGTGATTTCTGGTATATGAATTCCCGTCTTCGTCCTGCCTTGTTTAGTTTCCTCGGAAAATTAACAGTGCAATATTCTGTTGTGTTCGATAATCTAGTCACTGTCATTTTCGCAAACAAATGGAAAATAAGAGAGACAGTCCACGGCCTCAACAACACCCACGGTTTCATAATTCGCGACCACAAAATCAACTGATAGCTTCACTGTCATGTTTTTTTCGTTTATTTCAGTTTATTTGGTAAAGATAATAGGCAAAGCCTTTGAGGACCCTATTGATTACATGCCAGCTTGTTAGAAATAACTGTACGCGAAAAATTGAAATATTATCTATTAAAACACCACTTGGTTCATTTGAGTAGCATTGTCTCAGAGAAAATTTTGCGGGGCCGTTGGTTATTTAGTTCGGATTCAGACTGTCAAGGGAAAACAGGCGACACAAATAATCATCCAAACCGTTTCTTAAAGAGTTGCAGATACGTCGCCTCCACGACTGACTGAGGGAGATCGTTGCATTTGAAAGATAGTTTAAACAGCATTTTTAAGGGAAAGTGCAATTTGCCCGCATTATTTCTGTGATACAAGAAAATAGGCCTACAAACTAACAAGAATAGATATTGTTAGGGCCTTATTCTTCTGACAAGTACTGATAAATCCCTGTTGATCAGATCAGATCAGATTAATTGAGGGAAAAGTAGGCGAGCGCCTTTGAGCTCCCTTCGCAGGATTTTGCAATTCTCACAAATCTCCTATGGACCCTACCTGACATCTCAATCCACACAAAGATATGCGTGTGCTGAAAATTCGTCCGGTCGGATCTGTTATACGCTTTGAGGTTATTTAGTCAGTGGAGTCTTACGACAGTAGAAGAAGTGGTCATACAGTTGGCCAGCCAACCCGTCTTGTGTGCAGTGAAGGCGTCTGTTCAGTCCCTTTAGTTACCCTGAACCAAGCTAAACGCCACACATTGTTACCCGGATCATACCCTATCGCCTAACTCATAACCTGATCGGTGGACACAATTCCAGCACAAATATATGCATACATACGCATATAAAATTACTGATAAAGACAAGGAGGAGTAGAATGACCATATGTATATATGCAAATCAGGTGGTACCGACAAAGACAAGGGAGACCGGAATGGCCATTTCTGGCTTATTAGCCGTCATCAGCCAGTCATACCCAACCCCAAGTGTGGATCACTTGAGATTCGAACCCGGGATCTTTGGTCATGGAGTTTGACGCTCTACCATTGAGCCACGAGCCCGTTGTCCTGTCGGTTGTGATCGGGAATATTAATTTACTAGTCGCTGTGCGACTGCCTGCGAGGGTTCTAGTATCAGCCCCAAGGCACAACGGAACGAGCATGTTCCGTAACCTGATCGGTGAGCGCCCACTATCATAATTAATATTCCCGATCACAACCGACAGGACAACGGGCTCGTGGCTCAATGGTAGAGCATCAAACTCCATGACCAAAGATCCCGGGTTCGAATCTCAAGTGATCCACACTTGGGGTTGGGTATGACTGGCTGATGACGGCTAATAAGCCAGAAATGGCCATTCCGGTCTCCCTTGTCTTTGTCGGTGTCACCTTATCAACATATACCACTAGTCGCTGTGCGACTGCCTGCGAGGGTTCTAGTATGAGCCCCAAGGCACAACGGAACGAGCATGTTCCGTAACCTGATCGGTGAGCGCCCACTATCATAATGTATATATGCATACATTTTATGGCGCACAGGGTGCCGCTTCACTCAGACCTCGAAAGTTCATACAAAAGTATATTATACAGGGAGCAAGAACTCTCACTTAACAGCAAAGTACAAACTCTGAGATTACGCCCATGCTTAAAAGTACTGTAGTCCGTTTTCAGTATCGTGTTTACATAAAATTATACGTAACTATTCAAGGCAATGTTTCCGGGGTTTCTGCGTGCACAAGGTGGTAATTTTTCGGAGGCTTGTCAAAACAAAGAATAGTGATTTGAGGTGAAGGCAATTTTTGCAACATAACTAACGTCATCAGACAGCTCTTTCCAAACTCACGGACCACCAGAACCCTAGGTTTCAATCCAGATTGGTAACAGTCCAACGTTCATCACTTCGTGTCATGTGTTAATCGTTTTCCGATTTGCTTAGGCGTACCGGGTTAAAGACTTCGAAAACAGTGGCACAGCAACCACTGATCAATATCAGTATGTCAAAAAAGAGAAGGCAATCTGGATTGACTCTCAGATAAGGAAAAAGAAAGTACTGAAACGAATTTGTTGTTTAACAACTGACACACCCACATAACCCATCGTCTAACTTGAATATGACTATACTACTTGCAATAAGGGAGTAGACGTTTATGTTTACCTCTTTTCGCCTGGCAGACAGCTGTTTGTCTTTCGCATGTTAACAATCTCCCTTTCAACTTTCCCCACTCATCGGTGCTTTTTCTTAGACATTTTGTAACCAATGGGGGAAGCAGATATTCTTAACGAAATCACATACCTCTTTGAGCGCACGTCTTGTAGCATTTCCTGAAGGCGGGCTTGGTTCTCCAATGCACGTCCGGTGTGATGCGTTGCTACTGCCTTCTGAATCCTTATCCTCACTGCATCCACCTCCTGCTTTATGCCACTTATCCAAGACTGCAACACCTTCTCCCCTGAGCACGAAGTCTTAGAAAGCAGCATCGATTCCACCGCCAGTTGCGT
>CACRXP010000354.1:537750-551750 GCA_902702965.1 Spirometra erinaceieuropaei | reverse complement strand
TATTGCTAGGGCCTTATTCTCCTGGCAAATACTGATAAATCCCTGCTGATCGCAGGATTTTGCGATTCTCAGAAATGTCCCATAGACCCTACCTGACATCTCAATTCGCACAAAGATATGCGTATAATGAAAATTCGTCCGGTCGGCTCTGTTATGCGCTTTGAGGTTATTTAGTCAGTGGAGTCTTACGACAGTAGAAGAAGTGGTCATACAGTTAGCCAACCCGTCTTGTGTGCAGTGAAGGCGTCTGTTCAGCCCCTTCAGTTACCCTGAACCAAGCTAAACGCCACACATTGTTACCCGCATCGTACCCTATCGCCTAACTCATAACCTGATCGGTGGACACAATCCCAGCACAAATATATGCATACATACGCATATAACATTACTAATAAAGACAAGGAGGAGTAGAATGACCATATGTATATATGCATACATTTAATGGCGCACAGGGTGCCGCTTCACTCAGACCTCGAAAGTTCATACAAAAGTATATTACACAGGGAGCAAGAAGAACTCTCACTTAACAGCAAAGTACAAAGCCTGAGATTACGTTCATGCTTAAAAGTACTGTAGTCCGTTTTCAGTATCGTGTTTACAGAAAATAATACGTAACTATTCAAGGCAATGTTTCAGGAGTTTCTGCGTGCACAAGGTGGTGATTTTTCGAAGGCTTAGCAGAACAGAGAATAGTGATTTGAGGTGAAGGCTATTTTTGCAACATAACTGACGTCATCAGACAGCTCTCTCCAAACTCACGGGTCAACAGAACCCCAGATTCCAATTCAGATGGGTGTAAGTCTAACGTCCATCACTTCATGTCATGTATTGATGGTTTCCCGGTTTGCTTAGGCGCACCGGGTTAAAGACATCGAAAACAGTGGCACAGCGACCACTGATAAAAATCAGTATGTCAAAAAAGAGAAGGCATTCTGAATTGACTATCAGATAAAAAAAAAGAAATTTCTGAAACTAATGTGTTGTTCCACTGACGCTTCGGAGCTCATGATGTACGATTCTTCTACTGCTGCCGAAGGATTTTGTTTCTGAGATCTCTTTAAAAAAATTAGACCTCCAGCCTAGGGCTTTTCATTACGTTTGCTATTATGGACGTTTCTCCCATGTTGAATTCTGTTTGATTTTCTCTCGTAGAAAAATCACAAGTCAGAACATCGCACCGTTTTCAAATCCATTTTTTACGAAGAGCACTAACTCTATCTGCTCTGGGATGTTCCAGAAATTAATCTCCATTCCTTCTTTGGCATTCAATTTACCGAATTAACGGGAATAGTATTTTTGCTTTGCTTGCGAACAGAAGGAAAATGTGATGGAAACACTTCCTTAACTAAATAAAGCGATTTTCTGCCCCCAGTAGGCAAGTCTATCCTTCTCAGGAGAACTTGGTTCTCCAGCGCACGTCCAGTGTGATGCGTTGCCACTGCCTTCTGAATCCCTTTTTTAGCCCTGTGTACATACGCACCCAGATAACCCGTCGCTGAACCTGCACATGGCTATACTACTTGCAATATGTAAGTAGACGTTCGTGTTTTCCCATTTTCGTCGGGCAGACAGCTGCTCGCACCTTGCGTGCGATCGTGTGAACAATCTTTTTCAATTTTCCTTACTTATCGGTGTTTTTCGACGACATTTTGTAACCGATAGGGCGTTCAAAAGCGTTTGTGTATCTTTCCCTTAATAAAGTGGCCTGAATGAAGAGGCCGAGCTGGGAATCAGAAATCCGTAACGAAATCGCATACCTCTTTGAACGCACGTCTTGTAGCATTTCCTGCAGGCGAGCTTGGTTCTCCAATGCACGTCCGGTGTGATGCGTTGCCACTGCCTTCTGAATCCTTATCCTCACTGCATCCACCTCCTGCTTTATGCCACTTATCCAAGACTGCAACACCTTCTCCCCTGAGCACGGAGTCTTAGAAAGCAGCATCGATTCCACCGCCAGTTGCGTTTCGCAGTGGTCAACCTCATCAGATAGATGGAGTAGTTCTGACAGTGACAGCGGATGCGAGGAGGATTCCAGTTGCATCTTTGCGTCTTTTCAAAAAATAAACACACATATTTCGCAGTAAGTCTGATGATGATAGTCTAGTGTCTTCTTGGGTCGGATATGCAATATTGAATCCCTCAGTGAGGTAACCTCCCTTTCACCTAGCTTTTAATGTGACTTATATATAAATATAGTTGGTCGATCGAAGACAAAACACGTTCCGAAGCCTGGCTTACGTGAGTTATTCGACCTGCACAAACCTCGTGATTATTGCAAAAAAATTGGAGTTGGGTTGCAGGCAGTAACAATGACTGCTATTGTTCGACCTGATTGGTCGATTTTATAATTTCCGTGAGAGGGTGCAATTTTAGATTGGGGTATTTATTCACTCTCCACTTTTACAGTAAAATTGATGAAATTGAACGCCGAGCAGGTAGAGACTTCAGTACTTTTCCTATGACTGATTGATGCAAATAATATTCTTGTAGCCGTTTACGGACGGCAAAGCCCTATTCTGACGGACAGTGGGTGTTCAACATGAGGGTATCGCTGGGACTTTTGAAGTTCTTTTGATCCTCTAGCGGGTCATCTTAAAGGAACCGCAGAAGGAACGAGGGGCAGATTAGCAGGTGTGGGAAAGAAACTTCTTGAAACCGATTCACAGCATAATTCTTATGCCACTGGCGAGGGGTCTTGCCCTAACCCACCTAGTTGGCAGCAGTCAACAAGTGGACGCCAGCCAGACATCTTAAGTCAGGTGTTGGCGAAGCATTCCAGATTTCTACGCCATTGAATTCTCGCAACATTAGACGCGGTGATCATTTGGTTAATAAGTCTAGAGGAGACGTCTGCTCAAGCCCATTTGTTACCTCGAACCAAGCTGACCGTCACACATTCCTACCCGGACCCTACCCCATCGCGTTACAGCAACGAAACAAGCACAGACAACCTAGCTCTTCACTCTGACCTCCGAACTAGATCATAATTCCTTTCTCTCCCTCCTCTTTCCGCAAGCACAGACAGCCCTAAAGCCTCTTTCTCATTGGCTGATTTCCAGGGAAGGAGGGTGAAAGCAGGTTGTTTATAGGCCAAGTACTCCTTAAACCGAGTCTCCCTGTGGTAATCGACGTGCATACTGGGAAAATTTGTCCCGAGAACGATAAAGATGGCCTCATTGTTCAGGTAAAGTGCAGTTGCCGACTTCAGAGCAGCCCAGCCAATCCCCGACAGTGCTGTGCGAGCTAAACTCGAATCATGATTGCGTAAGGGACCCACTTTCTGCTGAAGGCGATCCGCCCTGGGCCCCAAGTCAGACCTAGTGCAGTTGGTCATGTAGAAATGGGTGATCCCGATAAGATCCTATTTCGTAGCCGCACCTGTCAGGGATTAGGGTTAGGGGTTGGGGTTAGTGTTAGGGGTCAGGGTTAGGGGGTTAGTGTTAAGGGTCAGGGTTAGGGGGTTAGGGTTAGTGGTTAGGGCTGGGGGTCAGGGTTAGGATCAGGGGTTGGGGTTAGGGTTAGGGGTTGGGGTTAGTGGTTGGTGTCAAGAGTAAGGGTTAGTGTTGAATTCCCTATTACCACTGGTCCCATATGACAGGCGGCTGGGGCTTTTCTACTGTAGAAATAAGATCCGACCGTGATCCCCAATCGAAAGGATTGTCAATAATGGATGGGAGGTCGGAATACCAGTTTCCGACAAGCAGTGAATTAATGGGAGCCTGGGTCTCTGATATGAATTCAGTCGATCGGTCGATCTGGTGGCCACTTGAAGAGCCCTACAAAGCCACTGTCAAGCCTGCGGTAATAGTCGGTGATTAGCTCATGACTCCTACAAATGTCACCTGTTTGAAAACTCATAAAAATAAAAAAGTTTTGTTGCTCGAATGGCCCTCGTCTAGCTTACTCGTGCATACACCTGGAACTCGAAAAATCGACTCTATTACGTAAATTTCCGTCCTACTCGTCATCCACAAACTGCCATAATCCAATCTTGGTTGACGATTTCCCGAGAGGCGAACCTGGGTTACTGAACAGTGGGAAGAATCTGCGAAATCGGGTGTCCTATTCGTAACACGAACCCCCGATCCCAGGCACGACAAACAGTACATGCATGTATGCGTCTTTGGATGGGGGGCGTTCGTTCAGACCTACGCGATTCCAACCGGCAACCTGGCGGCTGTTAGCAGACGAACCGTCGTTTTCCCGAAAGCTCTAAAAACAAGAACTCACCACTAATCTTTTCGGCGCATTCAGTGAGGACGGATTTCCGCCCCACAATTTGGCAGAAAATGAGGCAGTCCGTGTATCGTCTCAGTGCCTCCTCCTGCAGTTTGGCGAGATTGTCAACAGCCGAACTGGGATGCATTTGGAGGAAGCAGGATATCCAAGCGTAGGCGTCCTATTAGTCAAAAAGGGGCCGGATTATCACTTTGCTGAAAACGACTAGGCTGGGAAAAGGGCCATTGATGTGGGACTTACCAAGAGAAAGTCCTTTTCTGCATTCAAGCGTTCCACCTCATCAGTAATAAGTTGTGTGGCCGGGACTGTCCGGCCGCGGGAATTTGGCGTCGGAAATTGGGAAGTTTGTTCAAGATAACAACCCAAGACTGTCACGAGGTCGGGTAGAAACGCGATGATGTCAGTCACTGATTGTGGTTCTTCAGGCCATTCCTTATAAATTCAAAAGAGACATATGCAACGGTAAGCCTAAATGTCCGACAAGAGATCTCGTACAAGATCTGGAAGTCGATCCTCCAAGGTCCTATCTACGAAAGCTTTTTAAACAGTTTGGGGAATAAATTGCCTTTCGTCCAAGTCTAGGCAGGTAGCTGGCTTTGTATGGCAGTGTCCACTAAATTATCACCCGACCTCTGTAACCTTGACAAATCCCATTGCTATAATACTACTTGCTATGCTTCAGTAACATTTTAAATTATATTTCTTATTGTCTCCAACCCATCCCCTACGCTTACAGACATGCATCTATGCAACTTCCCTGCACTCGAAACGACCGCTGTACAACTGCTCGTACCATTAACATTCGAGACAGTTTGTTTGCCTGACGGCTTTCCGATTATTTGTTACCTATATGATAGCTTTTCCCGTTTTTGAGATTTTTCAGCTGCTTATAAACAAATAGGGAGTTCAAAGGTGAAGACCCATATTTCCGTCAATAAAACTGAACTGAACTGAACTAAAACAATAGTTTGGGAAATAAACTGCCCTGCGTCCAAGTTTAGGCAGGTAAAGTCACGTTTCGAATGACCGGTTTGTAGTGAATTGGGTAAGCAGGGCAAGACCTTCGAATGTCAAGCTCATGGAACGTTTCGACATCATCAGAGGAAGTTGGTGGGAACATTCTTGACTCTTTTGAAGGCCGATATCGTTAGGTGGTCATGGAATGACTTGTTACTTACAGTGTTAGAGGCGACCACTACGAATGATGACTGGAAAGTTGTCACATCGCGCGATAACTGCAAAATGAGGGTGAGGATGAAATAGCGCCCCCTTCCTGTGGCATCTTGGGAGTCCTCCGAGGGAGATCTTGTTGTGACCAAGCGGTGCGAATGTGAGCTACGGTCGTCAGGTTGGATCCCAAGTTGAAGGCAGAAGACGGAAGGCACCAGAATGAGGGGTTTATTGTGCACAGAACCCGGAGTTGTCCTCTCAGGCGGCAGTAGCCACTGGCGCAGCAAGGACTGGTGTTGATTGCGTCCAGTCAGGCCTGAGAGTCGTTGGGACAGTGATGGCAGTCGCTTTTGTAGGCTCATGGGCCAAGCTCAAGTGGTGTCCAGTCCATGTGTGTTGCATTTGCCGAGGGGTGGTGTCCCAGTGGCTTTTGTTTGTAGTTGCAGGGGGGAGGTGCATTCAAGTGACCGCATAGGCAGCTGCGGCTGTGCGGACGCAGGTATGTCCGAGCTGTCGGTCGTGACTTCAGGTCAGCGCGTCTGGAACGGCTCACTGCAAAGCCGTGAATGACCTTGAGGCAGCGAGGTCTTGAACAATGACGCCAGACCGGTCATTATGGCTGCCTGCTACAGCTCCCCGTCAGACACAGAACGAAGTGATGGTGTTGATCGTGAGGCAGGCGCTGAAATGTGTGAAATTATCCAGTGCACATGCGGGTTTGAGAGCGCGTGTTGATGATGACAGGAGTGGCCCGGAGAGCGTACGATGAGGATGCTGCGGTGTAGTCGAGGCATCAACCATGAGTGTGCTGGCGTGGTCTCGTCAACGTGTGTCGGTGAGTTGGCACGTTGGTATGAGGCGGAAGAACGTTTCGGACACAAGGCATCCCAGTGAGTGCTGAGTCGGACGAATGCGACAGTGAAATAGGTTCATTGTCATCCAGACACAAAAATTAGGATATAATGAATGCTGGTGTCGAAAGTGTGAGAATTCATAGCTGTATATCGGATGGCATGTTGAGTGTATGCAAGTAACTCACGAATGATGGTTTCGTCGGTAATAGGCGGAAGAATGTCTCGGAAAAAAGTTAGGCATTCAGACAGCAACACATTTGGAGGTCTGATCTGCGCAGTTTGGCTGAGGTTTGACGTGGACTTGTATGGCCGAGGTTTGGCCGTAGCATCCATTTAGAATCACGACGGTGTGTCGGCACCTGTGTTATCCTATCTATGGACACGCTGAGTGAAACAGGAAAACAGGCAGGGCGAAGTTGAGTGGGAATCTTGTGAAGGTTGAGTTTAGCCACGTCTGGAGATTGCGCGTTGATCACGTCGGGGTCACCAATTTGTTGACTTCAGGTCAGCGCGTCTGGAACGGCTCACTGCAAAGGCGTGAATGACCTTGAGGCAGCGAGGTCTTGAACAATGACGCCAGACCGGTCATGATGGCTGCCCGCTACAATCTGACTCCTGCTAATTAAGGTTCCAGCATGTATGTGACACGTGTAGACTGGGGCTTCATAGCCCGTCAGTCAGGACTTGAAAGTTTATCAGTGGTCATACTCACCTAGTTATACCATCGGAATACTTCAATCGCGAGGGTAGGGAGTGAGGTGGATGCTTCCTATGTCTTGCCAAATATAACTAAGTTTTCGCGCAAGTTGTCACTGCTGACATAAATGGTGCTGATCCTCGCGGAATTTGAACTTAATCCGTAAATAATATTCCCAGAAAAGTACAATTAGCAGCAGCAGCAACTACAGTACTAAGAATTTTGATAACGGCGACAGCAGTATAACAGTGTTGATTAGTAGTAGTAGTAGTAGTAGTAGTAGTAGTAGTAGTAGTAGTAGTAGTAGTAGTAGTAGTAGTAGTAGTAGTAGTAGTAGTAGTAGTAGTAGTAGTAGTAGTAGTAGTAGTAGTAGTAGTAGTAGTAGTAGTAGTAGTAGTAGTAGTAGTAGCAGCAGCAGCAAAAGCAGCAATAAGTGTCACGGTATTGACAGAAGTTGCATTCCTAGTAGTTGGTAATCAAAGCAGCCACAAAGCAATGAAGAAAATAGATAAAAGTAACGGAGTTAAGTCTTCAAAAGAAGGCATGGAGCTAAAATGAGAGAGGGGGCCTGGAATTGCCATTTCTGGTCTATTTGCCATCGCCAGTCGGCAATGTCCCAAGATCGGGACTAGGATTTGAACTTGACGGCTCTGCCATCAAGCCACGGCCACCTTGTCCTGTCCTGCGGAAAATGATCCTCCCATCCTCCCCTATTTTTGTCAGCTTTTACATCGATATGCTACTGCTCGACAGGCTTTAGCCTGGAATCCAAAGCCTCAACAGAAAGAGAGCATGATCTGTACCGTCCGTCAACAGGTATACGAGCGTCTCCTTCCAATCGAAAGTCAGGAAAATCAATGTGAAAAGAGAAGGATACACTAAGGTGAGAATTTAGACGCATTCTATTACCAAAAAGAGAAACGAATAAAGCCCCGGATTGCAATAAGACTACAGGGGGAGGGACTCGAAAAAAACCAATGATGTGGACTTAGAGTCATTCAAGAGGTCAGAAATTTGGAAGACTTCTTTCCCTACCCTAGATGCGTGAGCGTCAAGAATGGCTTCCATCGACGCCCTCGCTGCCTGGCGTAGTACCCCACTGGCGCTAGCAGTCGCCTTCTCCAGTTCCGCCAACCGCAGACTGAAGGTGTCCCGCCAGCTGGTGGCGGTGTCGTCACTGTAGAACCTGAGGGCACACCTCCAGGCGCTGTGAAATCGCAGCAGGATCTTCAGGTTGGTGCGAGCTTCTTCGAGGGCTGGCGGTTCGCTGACGTTCACAAGAGCAGCAGAAGTTTGGCCGTCCAGATGCTGCTTTGAGAGATGTAGCAGCATGGAGAGCTCCATTTCGGACTGTTCCTGGAGCTGTGGAAGGGACAGACGTTCAGTTTTTGTGAAGCAAACGAATACTACTACTACTACTACTGATGGTGTCAGTACTATCCATTTAACTGTAGGTGTCTTCAGGAGGTTACTTGTATTTTCTACATCGATGTAGTCTTGAATTTCTCCTACCAAAAACATTAGGATAGTATAGGCGGTGATCAGATATGCACGCCCAGGTAATAAAGAATGGGTGTTAATATTAATTTTATCAGAAGGGCAGATGGACGCGGAATCTGTTGAGAAAACTCGCATTCCTGCAGCATGTTTCAGTTACTACCTCGACGAGGTACTGCAACAGAGCGGAAAATTTGAAAGATGTGAATTAGGGGTACAGTAGGTGGGCTAACTCACGAAATGTCAACCGAAATTTTAAAATGCGTTCTCGTTTCGAAAGGATTAATTAAGTGGGGTTGTAAAACTAATCATCATACAACATAATTCTATAATAATCCAGTTACCTCAGGCTGTAGGCTATAGAAGAAACTTTTTTTCGACTGCACGCAACAAGGATAATCTGCAAAAAATAACTACTTAATTAGCATGCAATTTTCTCATTGATTTTTGATGTCCTTAAAGATTCATTTATATTTCATGCAAAAAATGCATTAAACTATCCATTCTCTTGCTTATTCAGTAGACTATTTCGTTTTCTTCTAATTGTATAGTCAAATGAAGGGCATAATTGGGTTTTATAAAACTTTTCCAATTCCCGAATAATTTTGAACCCGCTCTACCGTCACAATTGGGTTCAGGGTTTCCAAACTACAAGCCGTATATTTTCCGCGCACGGAAAACCACACATTTTTCTAGGGTAATACAGGGGGACCATTAGGGTTCATAAAATTAAGCAGCAGATTTGATCCATATTGTTAACTGTATAAGCCGCATTCGTAAATGCAGAGACCTGACGATTAATGAACGGCCATTTCACGGTATTCAAAAGTCTCACAACTGGAAACTTTTTCGAAACTGAATTACATCCTTCCTTTGACCATAAAAATTGGAAGAGGACGTAATTGTCTACCGAATGTGCAAGGGAATGAATATTTTTATGCATGTTTTCCATGAAACATAATTGAATCTTTAGGGGCACCAAAAATCAACAAGAAAAATTCATGCAACTTAAGTTGTCATTTTTAACAGTGTAGTTTTGCATGCAGCCGAAAGGATGTTCGTTCGAAAGCCGGCATCCTGAGGCAACTGAAGTAGTCATAGCAAGGACTTATTCGGCCATATTCGTCCCAATGAAAATCTGCGGTTATTCACTTAACTGAAGATCCTAGAAGATGCGCTGTGGAAAATCACAATATGTAGTTAATCCAGACAAGCACCATTTACTTCATATACACGTGGTAGAGAAAAAGGTTTGCAGAGAAAAGAAACCCCACAACGCAGTCCAGGTTTGAGGCGGTCACTTGCGACCCAAACAGATAATGTGGAGGTCAACTAAGCCCTAGATGCGTCCACAGCTTGACCTCAAATTGGGACTTTAGGATCCGTGGAGGGCGTAGGGATGCATTCCCAGGCTTTTCTGCTACTAGCCCGCTTTTATGGTCTTTTTTCAGGTCTGTCTGAGGCCACGGAGCCTGGTTGTTATGTCCAAAATTTGATAAATAGGCACTGAAAAACCCGTGGTCTCTTCAGGTAAAAAGATTGGAATTAGACCCTGTGACTTAGATTCTTCTAAGGATGCTGCAGGGTGAGGAGCCAACGACCAGGGATCGGTGGCCTGGTGCTTGGGGCTCGCGTGACTGAGCGGCGTTAAGGACCCTTGGTAATTGCACGCCCAAAGGGGCAAAAACTAAATCTTTCAGCAGTCTCAATTAGACCAAGGTTCCCCACTGTTATGTGGTCTCCAGAACAGTGGAGTGCCCCCTAAATATCCCAGTCCGCGTACCCCCGTCGCTGTCGTGGCTATCAGTGTATGCCGGGCAGCCAGAACCAGGCGCGAGTGATTGGCCCATGAGAGTGCGACTCACTGTCAGTTATTGATAATCGGTGGACCAATCGACTGACACCTGCGATTGGCTGGACGTGCGACTATGCCAGCTGAAGCCAGAAGGCCGATATAAGACCAGACCCATAACTGTTTCGATTTCTAATGTGAGGTAAGGGTAAGCTCTTATTTCGTAGCGGCAACCTTTAGGGGTTAGGGTGAGAGGTTAGGTATTAGGGTTGGGATCAGAGTTAGGGTTAGGGGTTAGTATTAAAATCCCTATTGCCACCGGTCCCGTATGACAGGCGGGTGGGGCTTGTTTGCTGCAGGTGCGGTTAGGAAATAAGATCCGACCGAAATAAGGTTCGTCTGCGTAGATAAACAAGGATGAAACAGGCAGGATGAACGCCCGACTGTCAGTTTTTTAGACCAAATAGGTATTGTAACCGTAAGGCACACAGGTGCCGCGGCCACCGTGTGGTGGCAACGACGGGCAGGAAAACGAATAGCTCTTCTACAGGCTGGATAAATTATCGATCGGCGCAGTCAGACCAGTCTCGACAGGTCAGGGAGCTATCAACCAATGCTGACTTGATTAGCAGTCAGGCAATTTCTGCTAACTCACGTGCAGTTTGCGAACTCTGACAAATTTATCGATCCACACAGACAGGCCGATACCACCGGCTCACTATCATTATCGATCGCTGGTTCTATTACCAACCGCAAGGTGCAGCCCTAACTACAGCTGTATAATTCTTACAGGTTGCCGTGTGTCGGCAGTTTGGAAAGCACTATAGTCCTTTCCGGTCACCAAACACTAATACAATGACTTTTCCCGCATCGTAGACTGGACGCGTGATCGATGTAAAGTACCTTCAACAGGCCGGGAAATCAATCGATTTGCCTTCACGATCTCTTTTAAAGGATATCGACTTAGTACCAAAGAGCGGAGAAAATTTGCCACGAAAACCTCCAAGCAGGTTTGCAACATCAAGTATCGGCAAGCTGGCAAAAACTGAAGTGTGTGCGTATGTGCGGCTTCTTTGAGACGAATCACGGAACTTCGCGCTCTCCAAAAAAACTTGAAGCCCGTAAAAAGCATGACTCGTTGCCAGCTGTTAACTTTCACGAGTCCTTCTGTGAGGGGCATTTAAATCCTCCTACGCATCTAAGGCCAGATGCTGTTTCCGCGTAGAGGTCTATTTGGAAAGCAGAGGTTCCCACGATTCTTTAGCGCTTTTTTCGCCAAGCACAATCTCTTTTCTTGTCGTTTATTCGTTAGCGTTTCGGTATTATGGTACTTCATCCCCACCGACTGGCATCGATAATCTACGCACAAAATAGCAAAACCAGAGGCCACGGTATGGTGAAGAACCCCCAGTAGATATCGGCATACTGTGGATCGTTTGTACTTGGAAATCTAGCCAAGTACTGATAACAGACAGCTGTCAATAGAAGCGAGTCCCAGGAAGTAGTCTTGAAGAAGGAGACACGATCGCCGGGACAAGAGCTTTATTAGCCTGACGTTTCGGATTCCTACTCGAATCCATCATCAGAGACAAAAGAGCAGAAAACGGGCAGACAGCTGTAACCAAGAGTGGAGAATCCAAAAATGCAGATCAACTGGGCATGAAGTGAAGGATCACAGAAGTGTCTGCCAGGGGAGTGGCCTAGTTCTTTGATGTTCATGCAGTCTTTCAAGATGAAACACAGTGAACTATCAAGCTGGATACCATGCTGCCCCACTCGTTAACCCCCACCCATTACCATCATTCTTGTATGATACGATCCACAGTATACCGACAGGTTATTGCGGTCCTTTACCCTGCCGTTGTCAAACTCATATTTTGATCCTTCTTGTTAAAACCCAACGCCAAGACTGTTACCCTATTTAGGGTAAAGCACGTTCGTGTCGTTAGACAAGTGTACGTCTTAAACCGTTTACAGCATGGTCCGCGGTCCAACTCTTCCCCTGCGAGCCGTGAAATTGCAAAAGCCGAAGGCAAATGAGAAGGTGGCTGATCAAGCATCCGGAACTTTTTGTTTATTTTCCCCGAGCTTTCGAACTCGAATAGGAGTCCATCGTCCGAGACGACAGCAGCAGCAGCAACAGAACAAGCGGTATTTATAGGGGAGGGTAAATAACCAATAGGCTACCAGCGTCATTTTCCTGGAGGTGGCTGCGCATGGCTCTGTATGCCGGCGCAAGGTCAATATGTAGGCTGACAGGATTCTCACCAAGGGGCTACTGGTCGTTGATTGGTTAGTGACTCTGCTATAGCTGCCACTTGTTCGAGTATTGCTGTAATCTCTGACGATGGACTCCTGTACGAGTTCGAAAACTCGGGAAAATAACCAAATGTTTCAGATGCTCGATCGGTCTCTTTTTCTTGCTTGCACACATGCCTAGAACTCGTACATTTGCCTCAATTTGTGCAAAGGACAACTTCGCTACAAGTCTCCTCGACCTGCAAAGTTAACTTGCGATTCCTTATTGCTGTGCAGGTGGGTCCTAATACTCGTAAACTACTTTGTGCTGCCAAAAATCCCCGATATTCCATCATAAGTGCACCTAAGCACATAGTCCCTGACTGCATTTAAAAGGTGGCTCATTTATTCGAAATCCAGTGAAAGTTTTTTGCTTGACAAAATGCCCATTCGGGTGAGAAAACGGCTTCCATCTTTCGAAACTCGCATAAATTCAATTGGTTTTCTTGGAAAGCCTCAATGAAGTCCACTAAGCGAGGTCTTTTCCTAACAGATGAGGCATCCCTGAAAAAGTATGCATTGGTTTCATACATATTCCGTCGTTGCTTAATCCATTTACTTTTGCTTCAACATGTTTGCGAAATTTCCAATGTTCTCGGCATGCCTGTCCATTGAAACCAATTTCATGGGCAATCCCTAACGCTATTAGGGCCTGTCATAAGGCCCTCCAAATTCCAAAATGTAGCTAAATCATGTGACTTGTCTCGTAGACAGGCTAACCATACAAACCCAGGAGTGCCAATTTTCGCGTACATCCAACGAAAAATGTACTTTCTAGCTAACCAAAACTGCATTGACAGGAATGGCTACTGCTGGCTAATCTATCACTGTCAGACGCCGCCATTGTCTGGATTACTGTGATGAGAATCCATTGTCGGCTATTCCTTTCCAATTTCCTTTCCTATTTCACACAAACTGATCTGACCTACAGTGAGTGACCTATCTCATGAAATGTTGGCTGAAATTCTGAAATGCGTTTTCGATTAGGAAGGATTACTTGGTCGCGGTTGTAATAATGACTATCTTAAGGCATACTTTTATAACATTTCGGACTCGGCAAAATGTCGGCTTTTAAATGCACTTCTTCTCAATCTCCTGTAGAAAGCGTGCTTGGTAAAAATGACTACTTAAGTAGCATGCATTTTTCCCATTGATTTTCGATGGTCTTGGAAATTCAAATATATTTTATAGAAACCATAAACAAAAATATGCTTTATTTTAGTCAATCAACAGAGAATCACGTCTTCTTTATAGTTTATGCTTAAGGAAGGAGTATAATTAGGTTTTAAAAAGTTTCTAATTATGAGACTTTTTAAGACCTCGAAGTGTCCATTCACATAGCATCGTTCCTGGCCGTTTACCACTGCTCCTCATGAAATGTACAACATGGTCCGCATCCATCGCAAAATTTTATGGACTCTGTATGATATCTCTTTAATGGCATAGAAAAATA